>CM076255.1:3378775-3936474 GCA_038380765.1 Odontothrips loti
TGCTTACACTCTAGAAGGTGTAAGACGAGCCGTGAGCACACAGGTTCCTCACGCTGGCCTTCGGCGCGAACCAAACTGTGTGACACATTGACACAAGGTGATCTGATATTTCTTTTCAGTTCGTTTAAAAAATCGCATGGAAATACGTTATATTGTTCATTTGAAAATAGTGTTTAAACAATTATGAACTAAGCGACAAAAGGTCGTTTGAAACGGCTGTTGAGACAACACGATAATGTTTGGTGTAAACTCTCAGATAACAAGACAGGCATGGAGAACGCTTTAGCGTCCTCGGACGGACTCGTTCTTTGAGTTTTGAGGGGAAAAAAAGGTTTTTCGAGATTTGCATACTTCTCATAAATACAGTTTCTGCACAATCAGTATTCGTAATATTTTTTTTAAATTCTGTGTTTTTCTTGCGTCTTAACCGGACCTAGCCACTGATAAATTACTCCGGGCCCTGCAGAGTACGCGAAAGGCGATCGTTGACTGCAGGCGACGGATGGTCCCAAGACAAACTACCAGCGATCTGCGGTCCCTCAAAACGAGTTCCCTTAGTTTGTTTTTTTTTTTTTTTCTTATAAGAAATCTAATATGTAATTTCGAAACAAGATCAATGCCCAACCGAAACGCCCCCAAATCAGCATCCTTGCGTTACGCAGTTTTCAAGATGAGTCGGGGTCACTGCAATCCCTTAAAATTTCAGCCTTCTGGCTCAAGTTTTGTAGCAGTTACAAAGCCTCTCAACTTCTTTGTCTGAAGGGGTCATTTTGACCCTAGCCACTAAACACGTTGTAATTTTTCACATACTGCACTCTAATTGCCCCTAAACACTGTGTACACTGTTTACTGATTTATTAATTCTGTGCAAGTCAAATGAATAGTTGGGAAGGTTGACGGAGGCCACATAGACGCCTCATCGAGAGTGGCCACAGGGGCTCTTTTTTAAGGCCATTTACTGTCTGTGGTTAAGGATAATGTTAGGCGTTACAGCTCAGTGTCAGCTGTGTCAAAAAATCAAGATTGATGTGAAGAGTCGCCCTGGTTTGATAGAATCAAGCCGCATCAACACGGAACCTATTGATGTCAATACTACAGACCTTGTATGCCCCTAGCCTCGTTTGATGAGTAGATTCACTTAGCTGTGTGAAGCATTTTCCAACTCCGCTTTTTTACAGATCTTTCGCACGGCAACTGTCAGAGCTGTGTGTAAACATGTGAAAGAAGATACCACATAACCTAACCTAACCTAACCTAACCTATCTAACCTACAGATCTTGCGCACGCCAACAGTCAGAGCTGTAAATAAACATGTGAAAGATGATACCACCTTGAGACATGGAGCCCCTAGGAATGTCTAGTGTGACATTAGGCAGCATTATAACAGTCATCAGTTTATTAATTTATGTGGGGATTACAATACTACCATAACGTGCCTTTCATTCCTAGATCTAAGACTTCTGGGCGTACCAACTGAAAGGTGGAAACCATTATTTCTATGCATGTACCGCAAGATCACAGAGATTGGGATATGTTTTTCTCTGAAATCCAAAAATCCAGTGCGCCGTTAATCCGTCTCCCAGCCATGCAACTGGTGCTACTCCTTACAGAGTTTTGTCCCGTTCTTCTTATTTGGTGTTTGCTGCCTATAATAAGTCGCTCGATAAAGATGTCAAAGACTTAAATGTGGTTGGGTCCGGACTAATTAGTAGTGCAACACGATGAATGGATGATAGAAGTGATTAAACTCTGGTAAAAATCGTATCACTTGTTAAACGTAATGAAAGTAATTTCGCACTATTATTTTACTATGTACCCCTATTGCACGGTACTGACGGTTATTAAGGTGTGTTGCCAACCGTAATCGTAGTTTCCGTTTGCGTTAGCGAGATATATACCTCAAACAACATAATCATGCTCGGCAAGGTATGTTCGCTACCGCGATCACACGTTCTTCTTACATCAGGTAGATGTCAAGGCAAAAACACCCAGAAAGGTGTACGACTACCCTTGAGCTCACAGTTTCCCCACGCTTGCCCTCGACGCGCGCCACACGGCAGGTTAACCGTCAGCAAGTCCTGTACGGGGCTCTGCGCCGCTGCACCAATGAGTCTGGGTGAGTATGTACTTGTGGTTTGTGTTGGTGTTAAAGAAACACAGTTGAAAAATTGATAATTTTAGCGAACATATGGACCTACTGCAATTCAGATTGTCCAAGTATTTTTGGTCTGAAGTCACAGAAAACGAAACGATATGAGGGCATAAGCATAGACCAACATAATCGTATCTAAAGGGAGATAAGTAGACCGATACAACATGCTTACACTCTAGAAGGTGTAAGACGAGCCGTGAGCACACAGGTTCCTCACGCTGGCCTTCGGCGCGAACCAAACTGTGTGACACATTGACACAAGGTGATCTGATATTTCTTTTCAGTTCGTTTAAAAAATCGCATGGAAATACGTTATATTGTTCATTTGAAAATAGTGTTTAAACAATTATGAACTAAGCGACAAAAGGTCCTTTGAAACGGCTGTTGAGACAACACGATAATGTTTGGTGTAAACTCTCAGATAACAAGACAGGCATGGAGAACGCTTTAGCGTCCTCGGACGGACTCGTTCTTTGAGTTTTGAGGGGAAAAAAAGGTTTTTCGAGATTTGCATACTTCTCATAAATACAGTTTCTGCACAATCAGTATTCGTAATATTTTTTTTAAATTCTGTGTTTTTCTTGCGTCTTAACCGGACCTAGCCACTGATCTATAACTCCGGGCCCTGCAGAGTACGCGAAAGGCGATCGTTGACTGCAGGCGACGGATGGTCCCAAGACAAACTCCCAGCGATCTGCGGTCCCTCAAAACGAGTTCCCTTAGTTTGTTTTTTTTTCTTATAAGAAATCTAATATGTAATTTCGAAACAAGATCAATGCCCAACCGAAACGCCTCCAAATCAGAATCCTTGCGTTACGCAGTTTTCGAGATGAATCGGGGTCACTGCAATCCCTTAAAATTTCAGCCTTCTAGCTCAAGTTTTGTAGTAGTTACAAAGCCTTTCACCTTTTCTGTCTGAAGGGGTCATTTTGACCCTAGCCACTAAACACGTTGTAATTTTTCACATACTGCACTCTTATTGCCCCTAAACACTGTGTACACTGTTTACTGATTTATTAATTCTGTGCAAGTCAAATGGATAGTTGGGAAGGTTGACGGAGGCCACATAGACGCCTTATCAAAAAAGGAATACCTTTAGCGCGAGCGAAGCGACTGCGGTCGTCTGCCAAGACTGATATGCCCTGTTTTGACCACTGGCACCAGCAGTAACACCTGAGGTCCATTTCTGAAATGAAGCTGGGAATTATACGCTAGGCGTCAAAATTAGTGCCCACTCACGGTCAGCGCGACCATTTCTACGTTTTTCAAGTTAGAACGTTGAAATTTGGTACAGACCTGCCTCCAACATTGGGCGAACCTACCATAGCGTTACGTTCCTTAAAACGCTACGGCGTGTACCTGTGCAAGCCATTTTGGAAAACAGTGAATTTTAAAAAAAAAATTTTTCCTTACAAAAAATGGTTTGATGCGGAGCACAGGCGCTAAAATCATTGAAAAACAGCGACGCGCCATCATTTTCAGGCGTTTTCGAACTGAAAGGTCCTTTGTTTAAGTCTCACTTCTTAGCAATGGCTTGCAACGAAACACGCCGCAGCGTTTAAAGAGTTGAAGTCGTTGAGATACCGACTTCCCGGTCTGACATCTTTTTCTTAAAGGTTGGAATCATACAAAATCAGTTTCCCCGCTTTCCTACCCCTTTCAGGAGAAACCACCCAACGGAAAGAAGATATCGTTAAAAAGTGTCAAATTTTTCAGTTTTTTTCGGATTTGGCGTTGGGTGCAGTTGCTTCCAGACGCAAATACAAGCGAGACGTTGCATGATGATCCCAATAGTGGCCACAGGGGCCCTTTTTTAAGGCCATTTACTGTCTGAGGTTAAGGATAATGTTAGGCGTTACAGCACAGTGTCAGCTGTGTCAAAAAATCAAGATTGATGGGAAGAGTCGCCCTGGTTTGATAGAATCAAGCCGCATCAACACGGAACCTATTGATGTCAATACTACAGACCTTGTATGCCCCTAGCCTCGTTTGATGAGTAGATTCACTTAGCTGTGTGAAGCATTTTCCAACTCCGCTTTTTTACAGATCTTTCGCACGGCAACTGTCAGAGCTGTGTGTAAACATGTGAAAGAAGATACCACATAACCTAACCTAACCTAACCTAACCTATCTAACCTACAGATCTTGCGCACGCCAACAGTCAGAGCTGTAAATAAACATGTGAAAGATGATACCACCTTGAGACATGGAGCCCCTAGGAATGTCTAGTGTGACATTAGGCAGCATTATAACAGTCATCAGTTTATTAATTTATGTGGGGATTACAATACTACCATAACGTGCCTTTCATTCCTAGATCTAAGACTTCTGGGCGTACCAACTGAAAGGTGGAA
The DNA here is from genome assembly GCA_038380765.1 of Odontothrips loti. NCBI lineage: Eukaryota > Metazoa > Arthropoda > Insecta > Thysanoptera > Thripidae > Odontothrips > Odontothrips loti. The sequence goes on from CM076255.1 coordinate 3,383,282, forward strand.
ACCATTATTTCTATGCATGTACCGCAAGATCACAGAGATTGGGATATGTTTTTCTCTGAAATCCAAAAATCCAGTGCGCCGTTAATCCGTCTCCCAGCCATGCAACTGGTGCTACTCCTTACAGAGTTTTGTCCCGTTCTTCTTATTTGGTGTTTGCTGCCTATAATAAGTCGCTCGATAAAGATGTCAAAGACTTAAATGTGGTTGGGTCCGGACTAATTAGTAGTGCAACACGATGAATGGATGATAGAAGTGATTAAACTCTGGTAAAAATCGTATCACTTGTTAAACGTAATGAAAGTAATTTCGCACTATTATTTTACTATGTACCCCTATTGCACGGTACTGACGGTTATTAAGGTGTGTTGCCAACCGTAATCGTAGTTTCCGTTTGCGTTAGCGAGATATATACCTCAAACAACATAATCATGCTCGGCAAGGTATGTTCGCTACCGCGATCACACGTTCTTCTTACATCAGGTAGATGTCAAGGCAAAAACACCCAGAAAGGTGTACGACTACCCTTGAGCTCACAGTTTCCCCACGCTTGCCCTCGACGCGCGCCACACGGCAGGTTAACCGTCAGCAAGTCCTGTACGGGGCTCTGCGCCGCTGCACCAATGAGTCTGGGTGAGTATGTACTTGTGGTTTGTGTTGGTGTTAAAGAAACACAGTTGAAAAATTGATAATTTTAGCGAACATATGGACCTACTGCAATTCAGATTGTCCAAGTATTTTTGGTCTGAAGTCACAGAAAACGAAACGATATGAGGGCATAAGCATAGACCAACATAATCGTATCTAAAGGGAGATAAGTAGACCGATACAACATGCTTACACTCTAGAAGGTGTAAGACGAGCCGTGAGCACACAGGTTCCTCACGCTGGCCTTCGGCGCGAACCAAACTGTGTGACACATTGACACAAGGTGATCTGATATTTCTTTTCAGTTCGTTTAAAAAATCGCATGGAAATACGTTATATTGTTCATTTGAAAATAGTGTTTAAACAATTATGAACTAAGCGACAAAAGGTCCTTTGAAACGGCTGTTGAGACAACACGATAATGTTTGGTGTAAACTCTCAGATAACAAGACAGGCATGGAGAACGCTTTAGCGTCCTCGGACGGACTCGTTCTTTGAGTTTTGAGGGGAAAAAAAGGTTTTTCGAGATTTGCATACTTCTCATAAATACAGTTTCTGCACAATCAGTATTCGTAATATTTTTTTTAAATTCTGTGTTTTTCTTGCGTCTTAACCGGACCTAGCCACTGATCTATAACTCCGGGCCCTGCAGAGTACGCGAAAGGCGATCGTTGACTGCAGGCGACGGATGGTCCCAAGACAAACTCCCAGCGATCTGCGGTCCCTCAAAACGAGTTCCCTTAGTTTGTTTTTTTTTTTCTTATAAGAAATCTAATATGTAATTTCGAAACAAGATCAATGCCCAACCGAAACGCCTCCAAATCAGAATCCATGCGTTACGCAGTTTTCGAGATGAAATCGGGGTCACTGCAATCCCTTAAAATTTCAGCCTCCTAGCTCAAGTTTTGTAGTAGTTACAAAGCCTTTCACCTTTTCTGTCTGAAGGGGTCATTTTGACCCTAGCCACTAAACACGTTGTAATTTTTCACATACTGCACTCTTATTGCCCCTAAACACTGTGTACACTGTTTACTGATTTATTAATTCTGTGCAAGTCAAATGGATAGTTGGGAAGGTTGACGGAGGCCACATAGACGCCTTATCGAGAAGGGAATACCTTTAGCGCGAGCGAAGCGACTGCGGTCGTCTGACAAGCCTGATATGCCCTGTTTTGACCACTGGCACCAGCAGTAACACCTGAGGTCCATTTCTGAAATGAAGCTGGGAATTATACGCTAGGCGTCAAAATTAGTGCCCACTTATGGTCAGCGCGACCATTTCTACGTTTTTCAAGTTAGAACGTTGAAATTTGGTACAGACCTGCCTCCAACATTGGGCGAACCTACCATAGCGTTACGTTCCTTAAAACGCTACGGCGTGTACCCGTGCAAGCCATTTTGGAAAACAGTGAATTTTAAAAAATTGTTTTTTCTCCTTACAAAAAATGGTTTGATGCGGAGCACAGGCGCTAAAATCATTGAAAAACAGCGACGCGCCATCATTTTCAGGCGTTTTCGAACTGAAAGGTCCTTTGTTTAAGTCTCACTTCTTAGCAATGGCTTGCAACGAAACACGCCGCAGCGTTTAAAGAGTTGAAGATACCGACTTCCCGGTCTGACATCTTTTTCTTAAAGGTTGGAATCATACAAAATCAGTTTCCGCGCCTTCCTACCCCTTTCAGGAGAAACCACCCAACGGAAAGAAGATATCGTTAAAAAGTGTCAAATTTTTCAGTTTTTTTCGGATTTGGCGTTGGGTGCAGTTGCTTCCAGACGCAAATACAAGCGAGACGTTGCATAAATGTCATGATGATCCCAATAGTGGCCACAGGGGCCCTTTTTTAAGGCCATTTACTGTCTGAGGTTAAGGATAATGTTAGGCGTTACAGCTCAGTGTCAGCTGTGTCAAAAAATCAAGATTGATGGGAAGAGTCGCCCTGGTTTGATAGAATCAAGCCGCATCAACACGGAACCTATTGATGTCAATACTACAGACCTTGTATGCCCCTAGCCTCTCGTTTGATGAGTAGATTCACTTAGCTGTGTGAAGCATTTTCCAACTCCGCTTTTTTACAGATCTTTCGCACGGCAACTGTCAGAGCTGTGTGTAAACATGTGAAAGAAGATACCACATAACCTAACCTAACCTAACCTAACCTATCTAACCTACAGATCTTGCGCACGCCAACAGTCAGAGCTGTAAATAAACATGTGAAAGATGATACCACCTTGAGACATGGAGCCCCTAGGAATGTCTAGTGTGACATTAGGCAGCATTATAACAGTCATCAGTTTATTAATTTATGTGGGGATTACAATACTACCATAACGTGCCTTTCATTCCTAGATCTAAGACTTCTGGGCGTACCAACTGAAAGGTGGAAACCATTATTTCTATGCATGTACCGCAAGATCACAGAGATTGGGATATGTTTTTCTCTGAAATCCAAAAATCCAGTGCGCCGTTAATCCGTCTCCCAGCCATGCAACTGGTGCTACTCCTTACAGAGTTTTGTCCCGTTCTTCTTATTTGGTGTTTGCTGCCTATAATAAGTCGCTCGATAAAGATGTCAAAGACTTAAATGTGGTTGGGTCCGGACTAATTAGTAGTGCAACACGATGAATGGATGATAGAAGTGATTAAACTCTGGTAAAAATCGTATCACTTGTTAAACGTAATGAAAGTAATTTCGCACTATTATTTTACTATGTACCCCTATTGCACGGTACTGACGGTTATTAAGGTGTGTTGCCAACCGTAATCGTAGTTTCCGTTTGCGTTAGCGAGATATATACCTCAAACAACATAATCATGCTCGGCAAGGTATGTTCGCTACCGCGATCACACGTTCTTCTTACATCAGGTAGATGTCAAGGCAAAAACACCCAGAAAGGTGTACGACTACCCTTGAGCTCACAGTTTCCCCACGCTTGCCCTCGACGCGCGCCACACGGCAGGTTAACCGTCAGCAAGTCCTGTACGGGGCTCTGCGCCGCTGCACCAATGAGTCTGGGTGAGTATGTACTTGTGGTTTTAGTAGTGCAACACGATGAATGGATGATAGAAGTGATTAAACTCTGGTCGATACTTGTTAAACGACGACTTTTCGATTTCGACCCCTTGCATACACTTAAAGTGTGTCGTTTTTTCCGTTTGCTTAGATTTACAGAAATGACCTCACACGTTCTTCTTATTTTGTCGGCATACCCAGAAAGGTGTACGACTCCCTTCACAGTTTCCCCACGCTTGCCCTCGACGCGCGACGGCAGGTTTCAGCAAGTCCTGTACGGGGCTGCGCCGCTGCACCAAAAAGCGGAGGACGACTTTTCGATTTCGACTTTTGTACTTTTCGTTTTTTTAATTTCAGAAATTTTTTTCGATAGGGCCCTACCGCGTTCCATTTGTGAGATGTCGGGGCGGTGTTGCTCGGTGTTGCTGGATGGTCATCACTAACACTAAATACAATGTTTTTAGTATGGCCAGGCTAACAGACGCCCCATATGTGCGCCGTAGACCGCAATTTTTCTGTTATTTTGGTTAAAATTTTACGAGTTTTTGTGTTTTTTTCAGCTTTTTGCGTGGTTTTCGACAGCCTAGGTGGTCTGGTTAGTGACCAAAGGTTGTGAAAAGTAGTGTAAAGGTGGGTAGTACGCGACCCGGCCCCCGGCCCGGGGCTGGGTCGCGCAGGGGGCGGTAGGGGTGCGCGTCAATCTCTCAAAACCGGCAAAATTGTAAAAGTCTCGTATAAGCCCCCTAAAAGCTGTATTAGTGTGCAGGTCTTAGCTCACCCGGATGAAATGGATCATATATGGGATTTTATATTAATATATATAATTATATATGGTCATATCTGGGCGTCCATATATGACAATATATAATTAGATATGATCATATTTGAGCAGATGTATGGTTATGTATAACTGCATACATGCTCATAAATGATTTCATATATGATCTTATATGAACTCATATAAACACATATATGAATTTTTATATGACTATATATATCTATGTATGGAGGCATATATGACCACATATATACATTTGACTAGTAGTCAGATATGCCCCCATACATAGATATATATAGTCATATAAAAATTCATATATGTGTATATATGAGTTCATATAAGATCATATATGAAATCATTTATGAGCATGTATGCAGTTATACATAACCATACATCTGCTCAAATATGATCATATCTAATTATATATTGTCATATATGGACGCCCAGATATGACCATATATAATTATATATATTAATATAAAATCCCATATATGATCCATTTCATCCGGGTGAGCTAAGACCTGCACACTAATACAGCTTTTAGGGGGCTTATACGAGACTTTTACAATTTTGCCGGTTTTTGAGAGATTGACGCGCACCCCTACCGCCCCTCCCCTGCGCGACCCAGCCCCGGGCCGGGGGCTGGGTCGCGTACTACCCACCTTTACACTACTTTTCACAACCTTTGGTCACTAACCAGACCACCTAGGCTGTCGAAAACCACGCAAAAAGCTGAAAAAAACACAAAAACTCGTAAAATTTTAACCAAAATAACAGAAAAATTGCGGTCTACGGCGCACATATGGGGCGTCTGTTAGCCTGGCCATACTGAAAACATTGTATTTATTGTTAGTGATGACCATCCGACCGAGCAACACCCGCCCCGACATCTCAAAATGGAACGCGGGGCCCAAAAACATTAAAAAGTACGAAAACTCCGCTTTTTCACATAAAACGTCCGGTAGGGTCATGAAGGAGTCGTCCTATCGGAAAATCGAGGTCATTTCTGAAATCAGCATAAAAAAACGAAACTTTTGAGTGCTATCCAAAGGTCGAAATCAAAAAGTCGTCCATATCGACGCACCCTAATGTACTTGTGGTTTGTGTTGGTGTTAAAGAAACACAGTTGAAAAATTGATAATTTTAGCGAACATATGGACCTACTGCAATTCAGATTGTCCAAGTATTTTTGGTCTGAAGTCACAGAAAACGAAACGATATGAGGGCATAAGCATAGACCAACATAATCGTATCTAAAGGGAGATAAGTAGACCTATACAACATGCTTACACTCTAGAAGGTGTAAGACGAGCCGTGAGCACACAGGTTCCTCACGCTGGCCTTCGGCGCGAACCAAACTGTGTGACACATTGACACAAGGTGATCTGATATTTCTTTTCAGTTCGTTTAAAAAATCGCATGGAAATACGTTATATTGTTCATTTGAAAATAGTGTTTAAACAATTATGAACTAAGCGACAAAAGGTCCTTTGAAACGGCTGTTGAGACAACACGATAATGTTTGGTGTAAACTCTCAGATAACAAGACAGGCATGGAGAACGCTTTAGCGTCCTCGGACGGACTCGTTCTTTGAGTTTTGAGGGGAAAAAAGGTTTTTCGAGATTTGCATACTTCTCATAAATACAGTTTCTGCACAATCAGTATTCGTAATATTTTTTTTAAATTCTGTGTTTTTCTTGCGTCTTAACCGGACCTAGCCACTGATCTATAACTCCGGGCCCTGCAGAGTACGCGAAAGGCGATCGTTGACTGCAGGCGACGGATGGTCCCAAGACAAACTCCCAGCGATCTGCGGTCCCTCAAAACGAGTTCCCTTAGTTTGTTTTTTTTTTTTTTCTTATAAGAAATCTAATATGTAATTTCGAAACAAGATCTATGCCCAACCGAAACGCCTCCAAATCAGAATCCATGCGTTACGCAGTTTTCGAGATGAAATGGGGTCACTGCAATCCCTTAAAATTTCAGCCTCCTAGCTCAAGTTTTGTAGTAGTTACAAAGCCTTTCACCTTTTCTGTCTGAAGGGGTCATTTTGACCATAGCCACTAAACACGTTGTAATTTTTCACATACTGCACTCTTATTGCCCCTAAACACTGTGTACACTGTTTACTGATTTATTAATTCTGTGCAAGTCAAATGGATAGTTGGGAAGGTTGACGGAGGCCACATAGACGCCTTATCGAGAAGGGAATACCTTTGGCGCGAGCGAAGCGACTGCGGTCGTCTGACAAGCCTGATATGCCCTGTTTTGACCACTGGCACCAGCAGTAACACCTGAGGTCCATTTCTGAAATGAAGCTGGGAATTATACGCTAGGCGTCAAAATTAGTGCCCACTTATGGTCAGCGCGACCATTTCTACGTTTTTCAAGTTAGAACGTTGAAATTTGGTACAGACCTGCCTCCAACATTGGGCGAACCTACCATAGCGTTACGTTCCTTAAAACGCTACGGCGTGTACCCGTGCAAGCCATTTTGGAAAACAGTGAATTTAAAAAAAAAAAAATTTTCCTTACAAAAAATGGTTTCATGCGGAGCACAGGCGCTAAAATCATTGAAAAACAGCGACGCGCCATCATTTTCAGGCGTTTTCGAACTGAAAGGTCCTTTGTTTAAGTCTCACTTCTTAGCAATGGCTTGCAACGAAACACGCCGCAGCGTTTAAAGAGTTGATACCGACTTCCCGGTCTGACATCTTTTTCTTAAAGGTTGGAATCATACAAAATCAGTTTCCGCGCCTTCCTACCCCTTTCAGGAGAAACCACCCAACGGAAAGAAGATATCGTTAAAAAGTGTCAAATTTTTCAGTTTTTTTCGGATTTGGCGTTGGGTGCAGTTGCTTCCAGACGCAAATACAAGCGAGACGTTGCATAAATGTCATGATGATCCCAATAGTGGCCACAGGGGCCCTTTTTTAAGGCCATTTACTGTCTGAGGTTAAGGATAATGTTAGGCGTTACAGCTCAGTGTCAGCTGTGTCAAAAAATCAAGATTGATGGGAAGAGTCGCCCTGGTTTGATAGAATCAAGCCGCATCAACACGGAACCTATTGATGTCAATACTACAGACCTTGTATGCCCCTAGCCTCGTTTGATGAGTAGATTCACTTAGCTGTGTGAAGCATTTTCCAACTCCGCTTTTTTACAGATCTTTCGCACGGCAACTGTCAGAGCTGTGTGTAAACATGTGAAAGAAGATACCACATAACCTAACCTAACCTAACCTAACCTATCTAACCTACAGATCTTGCGCACGCCAACAGTCAGAGCTGTAAATAAACATGTGAAAGATGATACCACCTTGAGACATGGAGCCCCTAGGAATGTCTAGTGTGACATTAGGCAGCATTATAACAGTCATCAGTTTATTAATTTATGTGGGGATTACAATACTACCATAACGTGCCTTTCATTCCTAGATCTAAGACTTCTGGGCGTACCAACTGAAAGGTGGAAACCATTATTTCTATGCATGTACCGCAAGATCACAGAGATTGGGATATGTTTTTCTCTGAAATCCAAAAATCCAGTGCGCCGTTAATCCGTCTCCCAGCCATGCAACTGGTGCTACTCCTTACAGAGTTTTGTCCCGTTCTTCTTATTTGGTGTTTGCTGCCTATAATAAGTCGCTCGATAAAGATGTCAAAGACTTAAATGTGGTTGGGTCCGGACTAATTAGTAGTGCAACACGATGAATGGATGATAGAAGTGATTAAACTCTGGTAAAAATCGTATCACTTGTTAAACGTAATGAAAGTAATTTCGCACTATTATTTTACTATGTACCCCTATTGCACGGTACTGACGGTTATTAAGGTGTGTTGCCAACCGTAATCGTAGTTTCCGTTTGCGTTAGCGAGATATATACCTCAAACAACATAATCATGCTCGGCAAGGTATGTTCGCTACCGCGATCACACGTTCTTCTTACATCAGGTAGATGTCAAGGCAAAAACACCCAGAAAGGTGTACGACTACCCTTGAGCTCACAGTTTCCCCACGCTTGCCCTCGACGCGCGCCACACGGCAGGTTAACCGTCAGCAAGTCCTGTACGGGGCTCTGCGCCGCTGCACCAATGAGTCTGGGTGAGTATGTACTTGTGGTTTGTGTTGGTGTTAAAGAAACACAGTTGAAAAATTGATAATTTTAGCGAACAAATGGACCTACTGCAATTCAGATTGTCCAAGTATTTTTGGTCTGAAGTCACAGAAAACGAAACGATATGAGGGCATAAGCATAGACCAACATAATCGTATCTAAAGGGAGATAAGTAGACCGATACAACATGCTTACACTCTAGAAGGTGTAAGACGAGCCGTGAGCACACAGGTTCATCACGCTGGCCTTCGGCGCGAACCAAACTGTGTGACACATTGACACAAGGTGATCTGATATTTCTTTTCAGTTCGTTTAAAAAATCGCATGGAAATACGTTATATTGTTCATTTGAAAATAGTGTTAAAACAATTATGAACTAAGCGACAAAAGGTCCTTTGAAACGGCTGTTGAGACAACACGATAATGTTTGGTGTAAACTCTCAGATAACAAGACAGGCATGGAGAACGCTTTAGCGTCCTCGGACGGACTCGTTCTTTGAGTTTTGAGGGGAAAAAAAGGTTTTTCGAGATTTGCATACTTCTCATAAATACAGTTTCTGCACAATCAGTATTCGTAATATTTTTTTTAAATTCTGTGTTTTTCTTGCGTCTTAACCGGACCTAGCCACTGATCTATAACTCCGGGCCCTGCAGAGTACGCGAAAGGCGATCGTTGACTGCAGGCGACGGATGGTCCCAAGACAAACTCCCAGCGATCTGCGGTCCCTCAAAACGAGTTCCCTTAGTTTGTTTGTTTTTTCTTATAAGAAATCTAATATGTAATTTCGAAACAAGATCTATGCCCAACCGAAACGCCTCCAAATCAGAATCCATGCGTTACGCAGTTTTCGAGATGAAATGGGGTCACTGCAATCCCTTAAAATTTCAGCCTCCTAGCTCAAGTTTTGTAGTAGTTACAAAGCCTTTCACCTTTTCTGTCTGAAGGGGTCATTTTGACCATAGCCACTAAACACGTTGTAATTTTTCACATACTGCACTCTTATTGCCCCTAAACACTGTGTACACTGTTTACTGATTTATTAATTCTGTGCAAGTCAAATGGATAGTTGGGAAGGTTGACGGAGGCCACATAGACGCCTTATCGAGAAGGGAATACCTTTGGCGCGAGCGAAGCGACTGCGGTCGTCCGACAAGCCTGATATGCCCTGTTTTGACCACTGGCACCAGCAGTAACACCTGAGGTCCATTTCTGAAATGAAGCTGGGAATTATACGCTAGGCGTCAAAATTAGTGCCCACTTATGGTCAGCGCGACCATTTCTACGTTTTTCAAGTTAGAACGTTGAAATTTGGTACAGACCTGCCTCCAACATTGGGCGAACCTACCATAGCGTTACGTTCCTTAAAACGCTACGGCGTGTACCCGTGCAAGCCATTTTGGAAAACAGTGAATTTTTTTAAAAAAAAAATTTCCTTACAAAAAATGGTTTGATGCAGAGCACAGGCGCTAAAATCATTAAAAAACAGCGACGCGCCATCATTTTCAGGCGTTTTCGAACTGAAAGGTCCTTTGTTTAAGTCTCACTTCTTCGCAATGGCTTGCAACGAAACACGCCGCAGCGTTTAAAGAGTTGATACCGACTTCCCGGTCTGACATCTTTTTCTTAAAGGTTGGAATCATACAAAATCAGTTTCCGCGCCTTCCTACCCCTTTCAGGAGAAACCACCCAACGGAAAGAAGATATCGTTAAAAAGTGTCAAATTTTTCAGTTTTTTTCGGATTTGGCGTTGGGTGCAGTTGCTTCCAGACGCAAATACAAGCGAGACGTTGCATAAATGTCATGATGATCCCAATAGTGGCCACAGGGGCCCTTTTTTAAGGCCATTTACTGTCTGAGGTTAAGGATTATGATAGGCGTTACAGCTCAGTGTCAGCTGTGTCAAAAAATCAAGATTGATGGGAAGAGTCGCCCTGGTTTGATAGAAACAAGCCGCATCAACACGGAACCTATTGATGTCAATACTACAGACCTTGTATGCCCCTAGCCTCGTTTGATGAGTAGATTCACTTAGCTGTGTGAAGCATTTTCCAACTCCGCTTTTTTACAGATCTTTCGCACGGCAACTGTCAGAGCTGTGTGTAAACATGTGAAAGAAGATACCACATAACCTAACCTAACCTATCTAACCTACAGATCTTGCGCACGCCAACAGTCAGAGCTGTAAATAAACATGTGAAAGATGATACCACCTTGAGACATGGAGCCCCTAGGAATGTCTAGTGTGACATTAGGCAGCATTATAACAGTCATCAGTTTATTAATTTATGTGGGGATTACAATACTACCATAACGTGCCTTTCATTCCTAGATCTAAGACTTCTGGGCGTACCAACTGAAAGGTGGAAACCATTATTTCTATGCATGTACCGCAAGATCACAGAGATTGGGATATGTTTTTCTCTGAAATCCAAAAATCCAGTGCGCCGTTAATCCGTCTCCCAGCCATGCAACTGGTGCTACTCCTTACAGAGTTTTGTCCCGTTCTTCTTATTTGGTGTTTGCTGCCTATATTAAGTCGCTCGATAAAGATGTCAAAGACTTAAATGTGGTTGGGTCCGGACTAATTAGTAGTGCAACACGATGAATGGATGATAGAAGTGATTAAACTCTGGTAAAAATCGTATCACTTGTTAAACGTAATGAAAGTAATTTCGCACTATTATTTTACTATGTACCCCTATTGCACGGTACTGACGGTTATTAAGGTGTGTTGCCAACCGTAATCGTAGTTTCCGTTTGCGTTAGCGAGATATATACCTCAAACAACATAATCATGCTCGGCAAGGTATGTTCGCTACCGCGATCACACGTTCTTCTTACATCAGGGGACGGCAAAAACACCCAGAAAGGTGTACGACTACCCTTGAGCTCACAGTTTCCCCACGCTTGCCCTCGACGCGCGCCACACGGCAGGTTAACCGTCAGCAAGTCCTGTACGGGGCTCTGCGCCGCTGCACCAATGAGTCTGGGTGAGTATGTACTTGTGGTTTGTGTTGGTGTTAAAGAAACACAGTTGAAAAATTGATAATTTTAGCGAACAAATGGACCTACTGCAATTCAGATTGTCCAAGTATTTTTGGTCTGAAGTCACAGAAAACGAAACGATATGAGGGCATAAGCATAGACCAACATAATCGTATCTAAAGGGAGATAAGTAGACCGATACAACATGCTTACACTCTAGAAGGTGTAAGACGAGCCGTGAGCACACAGGTTCATCACGCTGGCCTTCGGCGCGAACCAAACTGTGTGACACATTGACACAAGGTGATCTGATATTTCTTTTCAGTTCGTTTAAAAAATCGCATGGAAATACGTTATATTGTTCATTTGAAAATAGTGTTAAAACAATTATGAACTAAGCGACAAAAGGTCCTTTGAAACGGCTGTTGAGACAACACGATAATGTTTGGTGTAAACTCTCAGATAACAAGACAGGCATGGAGAACGCTTTAGCGTCCTCGGACGGACTCGTTCTTTGAGTTTTGAGGGGAAAAAAAGGTTTTTCGAGATTTGCATACTTCTCATAAATACAGTTTCTGCACAATCAGTATTCGTAATATTTTTTTTAAATTCTGTGTTTTTCTTGCGTCTTAACCGGACCTAGCCACTGATCTATAACTCCGGGCCCTGCAGAGTACGCGAAAGGCGATCGTTGACTGCAGGCGACGGATGGTCCCAAGACAAACTCCCAGCGATCTGCGGTCCCTCAAAACGAGTTCCCTTAGTTTGTTTGTTTTTTCTTATAAGAAATCTAATATGTAATTTCGAAACAAGATCTATGCCCAACCGAAACGCCTCCAAATCAGAATCCATGCGTTACGCAGTTTTCGAGATGAAATGGGGTCACTGCAATCCCTTAAAATTTCAGCCTCCTAGCTCAAGTTTTGTAGTAGTTACAAAGCCTTTCACCTTTTCTGTCTGAAGGGGTCATTTTGACCATAGCCACTAAACACGTTGTAATTTTTCACATACTGCACTCTTATTGCCCCTAAACACTGTGTACACTGTTTACTGATTTATTAATTCTGTGCAAGTCAAATGGATAGTTGGGAAGGTTGACGGAGGCCACATAGACGCCTTATCGAGAAGGGAATACCTTTGGCGCGAGCGAAGTGACTGCGGTCGTCTGACAAGCCTGATATGCCCTGTTTTGACCACTGGCACCAGCAGTAACACCTGAGGTCCATTTCTGAAATGAAGCTGGGAATTATACGCTAGGCGTCAAAATTAGTGCCCACTTATGGTCAGCGCGACCATTTCTACGTTTTTCAAGTTAGAACGTTGAAATTTGGTACAGACCTGCCTCCAACATTGGGCGAACCTACCATAGCGTTACGTTCCTTAAAACGCTACGGCGTGTACCCGTGCAAGCCATTTTGGAAAACAGTGAATTTTTTTAAAAAAAAAATTTCCTTACAAAAAATGGTTTGATGCAGAGCACAGGCGCTAAAATCATTAAAAAACAGCGACGCGCCATCATTTTCAGGCGTTTTCGAACTGAAAGGTCCTTTGTTTAAGTCTCACTTCTTCGCAATGGCTTGCAACGAAACACGCCGCAGCGTTTAAAGAGTTGATACCGACTTCCCGGTCTGACATCTTTTTCTTAAAGGTTGGAATCATACAAAATCAGTTTCCGCGCCTTCCTACCCCTTTCAGGAGAAACCACCCAACGGAAAGAAGATATCGTTAAAAAGTGTCAAATTTTTCAGTTTTTTTCGGATTTGGCGTTGGGTGCAGTTGCTTCCAGACGCAAATACAAGCGAGACGTTGCATAAATGTCATGATGATCCCAATAGTGGCCACAGGGGCCCTTTTTTAAGGCCATTTACTGTCTGAGGTTAAGGATTATGATAGGCGTTACAGCTCAGTGTCAGCTGTGTCAAAAAATCAAGATTGATGGGAAGAGTCGCCCTGGTTTGATAGAAACAAGCCGCATCAACACGGAACCTATTGATGTCAATACTACAGACCTTGTATGCCCCTAGCCTCGTTTGATGAGTAGATTCACTTAGCTGTGTGAAGCATTTTCCAACTCCGCTTTTTTACAGATCTTTCGCACGGCAACTGTCAGAGCTGTGTGTAAACATGTGAAAGAAGATACCACATAACCTAACCTAACCTAACCTAACCTATCTAACCTACAGATCTTGCGCACGCCAACAGTCAGAGCTGTAAATAAACATGTGAAAGATGATACCACCTTGAGACATGGAGCCCCTAGGAATGTCTAGTGTGACATTAGGCAGCATTATAACAGTCATCAGTTTATTAATTTATGTGGGGATTACAATACTACCATAACGTGCCTTTCATTCCTAGATCTAAGACTTCTGGGCGTACCAACTGAAAGGTGGAAACCATTATTTCTATGCATGTACCGCAAGATCACAGAGATTGGGATATGTTTTTCTCTGAAATCCAAAAATCCAGTGCGCCGTTAATCCGTCTCCCAGCCATGCAACTGGTGCTACTCCTTACAGAGTTTTGTCCCGTTCTTCTTATTTGGTGTTTGCTGCCTATAATAAGTCGCTCGATAAAGATGTCAAAGACTTAAATGTGGTTGGGTCCGGACTAATTAGTAGTGCAACACGATGAATGGATGATAGAAGTGATTAAACTCTGGTAAAAATCGTATCACTTGTTAAACGTAATGAAAGTAATTTCGCACTATTATTTTACTATGTACCCCTATTGCACGGTACTGACGGTTATTAAGGTGTGTTGCCAACCGTAATCGTAGTTTCCGTTTGCGTTAGCGAGATATATACCCAGGTAGCACAGTAATGTTCGGCGGGCGTTCGCCTAACGTTAAGGAGATCCATGTTTCAATCCAAACCATGAGGTAACGTCGCGGAATATTTTCTAAGTCCGGTAACATTCGCCGGGCATTCCCCCACTGTTATCTGACTTAGAATCATTTACGACAAGCAGAGTGATGGGTAACGCGATCGGGGTGGGGTGACCGGGGGCAGGGCCATCACATACCTCGTGACCCACGTGACCGAAATGGGGGGAGCCACAGGTCACGCTCCTATCTTAAATACATGGGAGGGTTAGGTTAGCCATGTCACGCGGGGGGGGGGGGGGGTCTAAAAGTGGCCTATTTTGGGTCACGCGTGGTTTATGGATGCTCCTAGTCGTCCGCGGTCTGTCCAAGCAGTCCGTCTCGCGTCCGAGCTGGGGGTAGGCAAAGCTTCATGCACATGCGTCGTGCGGGCGGGCCTACCCGACGCTTCGCAGGCGCTGTCCCGCCGACTTGTGCATTAGAAGAAAATACAGACGATTTCGTGGGCAGCATCGTTTTCGTTGCCTGATCGTCTGTTATTTTAGCTTTGCCCTAATTTTTTTTAACTGCAAAGTCAGCTCAATCATCTAGTTCTAGGGAAGTATTTTTGAAAAAGGCCCGTAGTTCCCGCCGCTGAGGTCCCCCACTCCTTCCCCCTTCCCCTAGCCTCGCGACAGTCGCTTATTGGTTGCAGGACTTGGAGAACAGATCAGTTGTTTGGAAAACAGATCAACTGCTTGGAAAACGACTCAATTGCATGGATTTAAAATAAATGTGCAGCGTGTGTCTACCGAAATTAAGAGTTGCGTGTGAAATTGATGTGTTTTAAGTAGTGAGTGTTCGGAAAATACACTACTACTTCGGGCGTCGAATGTAACATGTCTCCAGTTTGGTCGAAACGGGCCAAAGATCTAGTTGCTTTGTCACGAAATTATCAGGAAAATGAAGTTCACATCGGTACCATCGTTACTTCATCACCGATGGAATCTGTTTGCTGTAAGTGTAATATGGTGACACTTGTTTATCATATTGTGAGTTTTGTTCAATTTAATTTTACTTATAACCTCACTTTTTGACACTTGTAGCTTCCATTTCTAATTGGTGGGATGATGTATATGAAGCAAAGGACATAACGAATTTAAAAAAAAATACAACTCTTAAAGACCTGAGGCGGGCACCAGCTACTCGAAAATTATTCATATCTCCAGCAAAACAGGGTGAGTACTGTGACCATGTATTGTGGTTTGCCTTGGTGCTATAAATATTTTATTGCCTGTGTCTATGTTTGGGTTTCAGACAACGATTCAAACATTTCATCTAAACGCCCACCTAATCTCACAGATGATATGGTATTGTTTCTGCCGTGCAAGAAAACAACGGTTTCAGGAGCAATGCCTGGAGATTTCAGACGATCTTCCAATAGTTACTCAGAAGGTACGTGTGTGGAAACCAGTTTGATTGTGGATGCCATCAATTATTCCAATCTACACCATTGTCACTTCATGCCACTCCATGACATCTTGTTTGGGTCGTTTTAACCGGGAGTATAAAGTTCAATTATTACCCATGGTCGCTGCACAGGACTTTGTACCCGCGTTGCTGCTGACAACACAAGAATTACTTGTGATAAAGCTGAGTCGACTGCAGTGCTTCAGAAGAATACATTGACGTCATGTGACAGCCTGCTCATAACAAATGCTTGTTTTCCTGCTTTGCCAAAGTTTACTGAAGAAGGTAAATAGATCCAGAATATTAATAATGTAGTGTAACTGTTCGTGTGTCAATTTAACTTTCATTTTAAAATATTTCTCTTCCACTTATTTTTATCTATATACAGGACTTGATACAAATGCTGCTGCTGAGAACACATGGACTATTGGCAATGAATTTGAAACTACTGCAGTGCCTTACAAGAACATATCAGACTCGAGTGGAAGCCTGCTTACACCAAACGCTTGTTTTTCTGCATTGCCAAAGTTTTCTGAAGAGGGTAAGTAGATCAACATATTAATAAGTGCCAATGTAATTTTGATTTCAAAACATGTAATTTGTCTTTCACTCATTTTTATCTTTATCTCTGCTGTACAGGACTTGATACCCATGATGTTGCTGATGATAAGATTATGAAAACTACTTATAATACAGCTGAAACACTGGTGATACTTCCTATGAATATAATATGTACAAGTCAGCTACCACAGTCCTCTTTTGCCCTCCCTCAGTTGCCTGCAGAGGGTAAGTAGACACAGTATTATTGTCAATTCTTGATATATATATTATATTTGAAGTATACTATTCCTTCCTTAATCATAACTGATGTAAACTGACCTCACTACAGATCAGTAGGGTACATTTTAAACAATGTACCTAATGTGAAATTTTGTTTGCACAAAAGTACTTCTAAAACTTATAAATGATAATTTTTTAAACTAAAAAGTATTTTACCTAGCTTTTTTCCTTTTCAGACAAAGCTATTGGACTTATAGGTGAACAAGATATTTGTGCCCAGAAGACTCCTTTTTGTGTGACTGTTGAAGATAAACCTGAAGTGACAACATCTCCGCCCTCTATTAGTGTTGTTATTGACAACACACTATACCCATCCATGATGAAAATTCATTCTGCGAAGGTAGCCCTTAATTTGGGGATGGAACATTTAAGTTCAAAGGGGAAGCCTAGAGCAGCTCGTCACCTAGGGAGTTCATGTACATCAAACTGCAAACGGTGTCATAGTCCTCAAATATCTGAAGAAGAGAGACTGGCTGTTTTTGAGACATTCTGGGGACTTGGTGACCATGAGGAGCAGTGGGCTTTCATATTTAATTGTATTATGTTATGTGCCCCTAAGAGAAAATTTGCTGTGATTGGAGCTAAAGGAGAAAAACTGTACCACAGAGAATATTCTTTTGATATTGCTGGCGAGAGAAGGAAAGTTTGTAAGACCATGTTCACAAGAACACTTTCCATTTCTGATTCATGGATTAATAGTGCTTTGTCTCATTGTTCTGGTGAAGGTGTAGTGATTCCTGACAGGAGAGGAAAACGTGTTTCCAGCAAGCACTCCTAGATTTTTGAAATGAAACACATCCTTGTTTTTTTAACTATAGTTGTGAAGCAAGAGTTTCCTTAGATGGAACTTTTGTTAAAATATTGTTTATGGTTTGCTCTTTTTTCGCCTATGTATACCTCATCCTTCAACAGTTATGCATCCAACACATTTCAGGACAAAAAAATTTCTTTCACTTATCACTGTGTCATTTAAGTTTGTCAAATCAAGATTGTAACACTCCACCGAGAAAATATGTGGATGCCTCAGTTTCTTTCTGGATCGAGATATTTTGTGTCTATCCCTTCAGATTGAAACAAAATTAGGTGTAAGATGGAACATTTATTGCCTTGTCTCAAGAACATACACTCATTTGATTTAGTTAAAATATCAGGGAGAGGTATGTGCAAACTGTGGAGTCTTTCAGAATGTAACCACAAAACTACAGAACTCTTCTTAATCTTTTACTTAAATCATCTGAATTCTTTAAACAAAGCAAAATATGTTTTATCTTTTACTACATTGTAATTAAACCGGAAGGGAAGGACACAAAAGATTTTGAACCAGAGAGAAGCTGAGGCACACAAATATTTTCTGGAACTTACATTCCTTTCGTGAACGAACAATCATGTTAAACACTACGTGTAAGATCAAAATCCAAGATAAGTAATTGTGTTCTTCAACAAATAAATAACAAGCAAAAAACACCAAACATTATGACACCCTTTCCCTCGAATCAGTTCACATCAAATCACTTATGGCATCTGAAAGTGTGTTAAAACTTCACGAGATTCTAATGATTTGGGTGCTGCATGATCTTGCTGATAGAATTTTTGAAAAAATGTAAATAAACATGACCACAACTTCATTGAAACATGAAAAATGGTTGACTTTCTTGCCTGCCTGTGGAAATGACGGATGGAATAAAGTGGGGTTTCATAAATTGATTTTGCGCGCGCGTAAGAGGACTTAAGAGTTGTTACAAATATTCTTTTAATCGAAACTCCGTAATCGCTTCCTAGCTCTCGCGCCTTTGGTCCGTGGTCATCTGTGCACAGTCCATGTCATGTCCTCGCACAGTGAGGTTGGTAGTACTGGGGCCTGTCTTCCCCCCCCCCTCCCCCCAGCCCCGGCAGAGCACGGCAGAGCCGTTACAGGATAACGGTGTCCCGGCCGGCGTCCCCTCGCGGTACTGGTGTTTGGCGTGTAACAAGTACGCAAATTGTATTGTAACCAGAAGATTTTGGAGTACTTGAAAGCTTCAGGTAGTACGCCGGTACGTTAATGGGCACTGTCCAGTGGAGCGCACTTTTTCGCATTGTATAGCCTTTTTTTTTGTCTCAGGGAGTGAAGTTTTCCCGCGGACTGTACGAGCCGCCATTGTCTGGACTTCTGTGAGCTTGGTCTTGGTCTAAGGGAACTGTGCTGTGGTGTCCATCGGGTTTTCGTAAGTAAGTTTTCTGTGTCGGGAACTCTTGCATATGTTAGGGAGCGTTTGCGTAATGCTTGCTTCGTTTCTGCATCAGATTAGGGTTAGTGTGGCCCTCAATCATGAAAAGAGCTCGTGTAAGTGACAGACAGGTTTTGAATCGTGCTCGAACTGAGTCGGTGGCCATTCTTCGCGGCGTTGAGTGTGAAGATTTGGAATTCCTTGTAGAGGAATCTAGTGATCACCTTGCTAACGATGACAATCAAATACAAGAGGCGGATGCAAGTTCAAATAATTTGCATCAAGATTTGCCCGACACAAGTGATCATAATGCTAGTGTTCAGCTCAGCCAGCTCAATAATGATATTCTTAATTACACTCAACTGTCTGAAATGTCAGTAGTTTTCACTAAACCTACCAAACTGTCTGAACTTTTTTCTGACTATGAAAGTACGGCATCAGATTCCTGTGATGATGAATTGGAATTTGTAAGTCAAGTTAGTTTGAGGAGGCGTCTTCAAGAATGGTATGTCCAATGCAATGTAAATTTGTCTCAATTGCAAGCCTTGCTGGGAATACTCCGAACCGAGCACCCTGATTTGCCAAAAGATGCAAGAACTATAGTCCACACTCCCCGTCCAGTGCCAGAAACTGAGAAGAAGCTTACAAGTGGCTCGTATATCCATGTTGGCCTTGAAAGTGGTTTGCTTCTCCGACTGCAGTCTGGCTTTAAAAATGGAAATGTAAGAGAGTTGAAAGTTGATGTCAACATGGATGGTCTTAACTTGTCAGACAGTAGTAATGTACATGCTTGGCCAATTTTGGGCCGTTGCAATGATTTAGTTGATGATCAGCCATTTACTATTGGTATGTTTGTTGGAAAGGGTGCACCTCAGCCAATTGAAGATTATCTTGAAGACTACATATCTGAAGTTAAAAGAATTCAAAGTGCAGGAGGGATAACTTTTAATGGTTCGGCCTACCTAGTCACTATTCGCTGCTATATTCTAGACACTCCAGGTAGAGCTCATGTCAAACGAATCAAGGGTCACAGCGGAACTCAGTCATGTGAAAGGTGCATTCAGGAGGGGGAAAGTTTCGGACATTTTTTCTGTTATGAAACAGTAGTGTCTGCATTGCGAACGGATGAAGCATTTGCTCGTATGGAGTATGATGAGCATCAGAATGGTGAATCTCCCTTGCTTGAATTAGGTGCTAAGCTAGTCTCTGAAGTGGTCTTGGATCCTATGCATTTACTTTTCATTGGTGTTACTAGAAGAGTTATGAAGTATTTGATTGGAGTGAAACAGTGCAAAACTGGTGCAAAACTGACAGCAGACCACCAGATCAATGCCATATCAGCTGCACTCCTAGATTTGAAAGAATGCATTACAAGTGACTTTGCTCGGATACCAAGATCTTTACAGTTCCTGTCCCGATGGAAAGCTACTGAGCTTCGGCTGTTCTTGCTATATGTTGGAATAGTAGCACTGAAAGGCAATGTGAAAACAGAAGTGTATCAGTTGTTCTGCTTGCTATTTGTTGCTTCCAGAATAGTTGCCTCCAAAGAGTTAAGTTCGGATTCAGATTTGCTTGATTATGCTGAGAAACTACTGCATTCTTTTGTGAAACACTCTGCTGACAACTCTGTGCTTGGTCCTACATTTGTTACTATCAATGTTCACAATTTGTTGCACCTGGTTGATGATGTCAGAAAGTTTGGCAGTATAAATGAGTTTGATGCCTTTCCGTTTGAAAATCATCTAAGGATCATTCGTGGAATGATGAGGTCAGGTGTCAAAGTAGCCCGACAAATGGTGAATCGTCTCGCAGAAAGGGACTTGTGTTACAAAGCCTCCACTTTAAAGGAGTCCAAACTCACACCACTAGAATATGATCGTGTCACTAATGAGTATGCTTGTCTCAGCTCTTCATCTTTTACTTTAAGTGCTATTAGGAAGAGAGATAGCTATTTCTTTGTTGATAATTCTATCTGCCATTTAAAAAAGATAGTAAAAAAGGGTGACAGTGTCACTATTGTGGCAGATTGCTGTGATGATACCCAGAGTTTTTTTACATACCCCACTGACTCTCGATTAGTTGGAGTGTTCAAAATCAACAGACAACAGATAAGAAAAAAAGTTGAAATGTGCATAGACGATATCAAGGGCAAAGTAATGGTTCTTCCTTGCGGAAATGAAAGGATTGCCATCAAGCTGCTCCATACTATTTGACAGTTACAGAACCTGGTTTTGCACATGTATGAAAATTATACTTTTTCAGGTATAAACAAAATTGCATGCATAAATGTAGTCTGTAAAACCAGGGTTTTTTGTTTGTGCCATGTAGCCTTGTAACATTTTACTGTTAGTAACAGTTGTTTGCATCTCTTCTGTTTCAGTTTCTGCCATGAAAGAGCTGTATGATGATGATTACCGTTTTTTCATTGTGGAATTTCCCCCTGATGATGAAAATGCCAGAGAAGAAAAGCTACCTCAGGTTTCTATTGTCTGCAAAAAGTGGCTTCTTGATGCCCTCAACAAGTGTTACTGGCCCACCTACATGAAGGATTCAATGACAGTTAGCAGAGCTATTATCAATGAGGTGGAGCCAAATGAAAAGTTTGAAATTTGCGACATCAGCAGAATATTACATGGTTACAGTAAGTACATTTTCTTCATCGTCCTTTAATTTTTTAAAAATAGAATTGAATTAGATTGTTGGTTTTTCTTCAATTTTTATGGTATATTTCTAGAGACATTCAAAGAAGCAAGAGCTAGAATTCTCATGGCAGAGCAAAATGAGGAATGGGAGTCTGGCCAGGAATCTCTAATGCCTGAGCTGACGGGACGTCGGTCTCGTAGTGGCAGGACAGTGAAGTCAATTGAAAGGTATACTGAGAAGGTAGCTCAAGCTGCTGGTGATGCTGATGATGATGAAAGCGATATAGATGTCACGTCTGGAAATCGGCAAAAACAACAACAGAAAGCAGGACAGAAAGAGTCTAACAAGATTGTCAAACCTCCACCTCCACTTCCTTTTGAACCAGGCAAATGTGAGTTCATTACATAAGATCATAAGATGTGGTTTTTGACACGCTGACAATAATTATGCCTATCTTATCTTGCAGATGTCAAGTCACCTGTTAAAATGTCTAAGCGTTGTCAGGACACTCCAATCACATCAAGTAAGCTTTAGTTACATCCTCATGGTAATTTTCTTTGAAGTTCGAGCATAAATTATTTTCCTTTCCATTCTCTCTTTGTCTGCAGCCCCTAGAAAGATCCGGAAGAATCTCACCCAGCATCTCTCAGAATCCAGTACGTTTCAGCTTGATAGTTGAATAGCTCTTGTGTGCTGACCTCCCAAGAATTTTATTTTTTACGGGGGAAAACATACTTTCAGAGATTTCAGTTAGATTTCTGTCTGTTGCAACACTGAGTTTAGTCATTGTTCTTTTCCAGACTCAGTATTCAATGCTTCTTTTGAGGATTCCTTAACCCGTAAAAATAATGACCATTCGAATAACATTGAAAAAGGAAATGGTTGTGGCAGGAAACCCTCAAGAAAAACTGCAGGTATTTATATTCTGTTGCCATCATGCCCTCCACTTTCTATCTGTGTTACACATTAACCATCCATTGACCATCCATTGACTGTCAATTAAACTTCTACAGTGCTAAAATTTTAAATAAGTTAGCAAGTGTAGTCTTTGTTCTTTTTCAGACTCAGCTGTTCCTGCTTCTGTTAATAGTTCTGGAAGTAGTAAGAGTATTGGCCATCCAACAACATCAGAGAAACAAATCACTTCTGGAGAGAAAACCGCTAGTAAATCTGCAGGTATTTATATTCTGCAGCTGCTTCTTGCTTTTCATTTTGTTCGACCATTTATGATTTTTAATCAGCGCCATCAGCCTTATTCAGCTTCCACTCTTGTACACTTACATTTTGTAAAGGCCTTTATTTGATTTTTTTACAACCGGGTTTTTTCTTTCTTTTTTGAAAGGTCCAAAAGCCACACTTGGCAACAAAAGGCGTGATGTCTCTGAAAGCTCTGAACCAAGGGCAAAGAGATCTAAGGTGGAGGAAGGGAAATCCGTGAAAGGTATGAGTTCTTTTTCAAGTGTCTTATTGATGGCTGACTTCATGAAATTAAATCTATTAATAGGTTCAAAGTCGACCGAAAGACGCTTTTTCAAAGAGAATCCAATATCTTCCCCTCCCCCCGTGCAGACTCCAGCAAATCCAGATATGTCGTTAGAAAATCTCTGCAGTTGTGAATGGGAAAACTCTGTAATTTTTCATAGTGACCTAGATTACCATCATCTAAATTTCTTCCTTGTCTTTTCTATCTACAGGCCACAGGAGGCGCAGTAGCTCATCTTCCTTCACTCCCTCCAGTGAATCTGAAAGCGATAGTAGTGGATCAGATGTATCAGAACCTGTTCAACACAGGTCTAAATTTCAACGTGGCAGATCTAAATTTCCCTCTCTGTCTCCTAGTCCCACTAGATCAGGTTCAATGTCTTTTCCATCCCCCACTAGACCTCTCTCTCCCAGCAGATCCCCATCTCCCACTAGACTTTGCTCTCCTACCAGATCCCCATCTCCCACTAGCTCTTGCTCTGCCACCAGATCCCCATCGCCCACTAGACCTCACTCTCCCACCAGATCCCCATCGCCCACTAGACCTCGCTCTTCCACCAGATCTCTGTCCCTGACTAGATCTTCAGCTGCTGCTGGTGGTAGCCCTAGAAGTGCTGCGTCTATGTCAAAGAGAACAGGTTTCGGTACGTTGGTGATTTTGAAAAGTATCAGTAATTTTATTTCAACACTGATTTAAAGTATTGCTTTTGTCCTTTTCCCTAGATGTTGTGAAAGATATCCTTGCATTAGTTATTAAAGTAGACAAGAAGCTCAACCGTCTTGATAAAGATGTTCAGGAGGTGTTGCAACGCCTGAAAAACAAGGGGAAAATTTTGAGCCACCCTAAAGAGATGCCAGACTTGCCCTTGCGCAATAATGATGATCTGGAGGCCATGGAATCATGTCTGACTGGGTCCACCAATATGGAATACTTAGTATGAAATTTTATTGTTGTCTGTTCTTATGGTTTAGCCATGTCTTTTATTTGTTTTTGTTTTTTTCACTGTTAACTTATTTCCCCTTTCAGATTCTGAAACTAGCTCAAGAAGGTGGTACAGGTGTGGACACCTTTGTTGAAAAGGCCTTGGACAAATTGGCTATCAGATCTGTGTATGCTAAATTTAGTTTAAAGGGCAAAGTTGTGAGGAAAGGCCTGACCCCTAAAAAGAAATTCATTGAACTTCATTGCTACGAGGCCATTAAAGGTAATATGGATTTTAGTCAGCCACTATGAAAAAGTGAACTTTTCTACCCGTGTTACTTATCATTCCAAATTTTCCACAGGAGCCGTGTTTAAGCGATTCAAGGATCCTGACGTAGATAAAATGGATGCGTGCATCTCTGATTACTTGCGGTATTCTCCATTCCGTAAGGACAAATAGTTATTATTGCATTTGTACATGCCTGTACATTGAATTGTTATTTGAGCTGATGTAACTCACTCTCAAACTGCAATATTTTTTACTGAAATGTTAAAAATACCCCTTCGTTACTACTTTTTATTCTGTCAGGACTAGTTGTTTCTTTCAACTTTGTTTTTGAAGCTGTACTTACGCAAGTACTTTCTTAATCAAGCTTATAGTGTTGCCTTTTAGTCATGCCTTTCATTGTTCATTTTTGTTTAATTTTTTGTATTACCCATGTTCAATTATTACTGTGAAAATTTGTAATATTTTGTATGACATTGTAGAAATAACTGTTCAATCCCTGTTTTATTAATTAAACTTTGATATTTCTGATTTCTTGATATTTCTTCCGATTCTGGAACCACGCGTAGCTGTGCACCCAGCTACCCCCCCCCCCCCCCCAGTACACCAGCTAACATGCAACACACATTCAGAAAACGTCAAAATATAATGTTTTTCTAAGGTTACGCGAACGTTAGGCTAACATTATTTCTAACAGAAATCCTACTGGTGTGCGAATCATCAGATTCTAACATCTCACAAACGTCCGACGGACATTACTGTGCTACCTGGGTACCTCAAACAACATAATCATGCTCGGCAAGGTATGTTCGCTACCGCGATCACACGTTCTTCTTACATCAGGTAGATGTCAAGGCAAAAACACCCAGAAAGGTGTACGACTACCCTTGAGCTCACAGTTTCCCCACGCTTGCCCTCGACGCGCGCCACACGGCAGGTTAACCGTCAGCAAGTCCTGTACGGGGCTCTGCGCCGCTGCACCAATGAGTCTGGGTGAGTATGTACTTGTGGTTTGTGTTGGTGTTAAAGAAACACAGTTGAAAAATTGATAATTTTAGCGAACATATGGACCTACTGCAATTCAGATTGTCCAAGTATTTTTGGTCTGAAGTCACAGAAAACGAAACGATATGAGGGCATAAGCATAGACCAACATAATCGTATCTAAAGGGAGATAAGTAGACCGATACAACATGCTTACACTCTAGAAGGTGTAAGACGAGCCGTGAGCACACAGGTTCCTCACGCTGGCCTTCGGCGCGAACCAAACTGTGTGACACATTGACACAAGGTGATCTGATATTTCTTTTCAGTTCGTTTAAAAAATCGCATGGAAATACGTTATATTGTTCATTTGAAAATAGTGTTTAAACAATTATGAACTAAGCGACAAAAGGTCCTTTGAAACGGCTGTTGAGACAACACGATAATGTTTGGTGTAAACTCTCAGATAACAAGACAGGCATGGAGAACGCTTTAGCGTCCTCGGACGGACTCGTTCTTTGAGTTTTGAGGGGAAAAAAAGGTTTTTCGAGATTTGCATACTTCTCATAAATACAGTTTCTGCACAATCAGTATTCGTAATATTTTTTTTAAATTCTGTGTTTTTCTTGCGTCTTAACCGGACCTAGCCACTGATCTATAACTCCGGGCCCTGCAGAGTACGCGAAAGGCGATCGTTGACTGCAGGCGACGGATGGTCCCAAGACAAACTCCCAGCGATCTGCGGTCCCTCAAAACGAGTTCCCTTAGTTTGTTTTTTTTTCTTATAAGAAATCTAATATGTAATTTCGAAACAAGATCTATGCCCAACCGAAACGCCTCCAAATCAGAATCCATGCGTTACGCAGTTTTCGAGATGAAATGGGGTCACTGCAATCCCTTAAAATTTCAGCCTCCTAGCTCAAGTTTTGTAGTAGTTACAAAGCCTTTCACCTTTTCTGTCTGAAGGGGTCATTTTGACCATAGCCACTAAACACGTTGTAATTTTTCACATACTGCACTCTTATTGCCCCTAAACACTGTGTACACTGTTTACTGATTTATTAATTCTGTGCAAGTCAAATGGATAGTTGGGAAGGTTGACGGAGGCCACATAGACGCCTTATCGAGAAGGGAATACCTTTGGCGCGAGCGAAGCGACTGCGGTCGTCTGACAAGCCTGATATGCCCTGTTTTGACCACTGGCACCAGCAGTAACACCTGAGGTCCATTTCTGAAATGAAGCTGGGAATTATACGCTAGGCGTCAAAATTAGTGCCCACTTATGGTCAGCGCGACCATTTCTACGTTTTTCAAGTTAGAACGTTGAAATTTGGTACAGACCTGCCTCCAACATTGGGCGAACCTACCATAGCGTTACGTTCCTTAAAACGCTACGGCGTGTACCCGTGCAAGCCATTTTGGAAAACAGTGAATTTTTTTAAAAAAAAAAATTTCCTTACAAAAAATGGTTTGATGCGGAGCACAGGCGCTAAAATCATTAGAAAACAGCGACGCGCCATCATTTTCAGGCGTTTTCGAACTGAAAGGTCCTTTGTTTAAGTCTCACTTCTTAGCAATGGCTTGCAACGAAACACGCCGCAGCGTTTAAAGAGTTGAAGTCGTTGAGATACCGACTTCCCGGTCTGACATCTTTTTCTTAAAGGTTGGAATCATACAAAATCAGTTTCCGCGCCTTCCTACCCCTTTCAGGAGAAACCACCCAACGGAAAGAAGATATCGTTAAAAAGTGTCAAATTTTTCAGTTTTTTTCGGATTTGGCGTTGGGTGCAGTTGCTTCCAGACGCAAATACAAGCGAGACGTTGCATAAATGTCATGATGATCCCAATAGTGGCCACAGGGGCCCTTTTTTAAGGCCATTTACTGTCTGAGGTTAAGGATTATGATAGGCGTTACAGCTCAGTGTCAGCTGTGTCAAAAAATCAAGATTGATGGGAAGAGTCGCCCTGGTTTGATAGAAACAAGCCGCATCAACACGGAACCTATTGATGTCAATACTACAGACCTTGTATGCCCCTAGCCTCGTTTGATGAGTAGATTCACTTAGCTGTGTGAAGCATTTTCCAACTCCGCTTTTTTACAGATCTTTCGCACGGCAACTGTCAGAGCTGTGTGTAAACATGTGAAAGAAGATACCACATAACCTAACCTAACCTAACCTAACCTATCTAACCTACAGATCTTGCGCACGCCAACAAGTCCGTAATACTGTTATTGAAAATTTCAACGCTCAATGTGAAAATTCAAAATTGATATGAACTTTCACATCCGCTCTGAATTTTCAGTACGTTATTAATGTGGAAAAGTTGTAACCAGAATCTGATTAGGCTACTGTTCTCGTAAAAAGACAGGCTGCTGAAATAAATTCCGATATTTCTGTCCAAATATTCCAATCCAGCTAGCTGGTCGCGATCTTTATTAAAGCAATGATGTGAGTCTTTAACCGATCGTCTGAAAGTTCAAAGAATTTGGACTGACTTCTTTTCCAGACTCCGAGACCTAACTAAATATTGAACGAAATGGTTTGGTTTGAAGTTGGAAACGAATGTCAGACGGTCATGCGCGGCTCCCTCTGGGCCATCCCCAACTTGCCGACCAGGCGGGCTCGGGGAGGAGCAGTGGGGCTTGCCCCTGCCCCGGGTGCCTGGGAAAGACCCCGCCGCAGTTGCCGGGTGCAGGCCAGGCGCGTCCCCTTGTCCGCAGTCAGTCTGAGTTCAGGCAGTGAAGAGAGCAGACGTACGAGGCTCTGCGAGTGCGAGGGAATGAAGCGAAAAGTTGTCCCGAGAAGTTTTTGCCATTAAGAATTTGTGACTGAATAGAGCTGTTCTGCTGCTGCCGCAGCGACCAGCAGAGAATCCACTTCCATTTTCTGTTCGAAGAGGCGATGGTGAGAAGTGAGGGGTGTCTATTTTGTCTTTGCTCCTCCTTGCTCACCATCTGCCTCCGTGAACGTTCCCTTCCGTTTCTCTTTCAAGTCCCGCACTGCAGTCCGCGCAAGAAAACCCCTTGCTGCAAAACACTGTGAACGTCTTCCAGAGTTCAGGCCTGACATAAAATGATATGTCCAGGCTAATTTTTTGAGAAAGCTGCTGTCTTTAACCCATCTATGAGAAGTTTCAGTTGAATGCTTTTCCCAGCAGTGTCATTCTAGTGTAGTACTAAGCATAATGATGGTCAAACATTTCCAGTTTTCGTGATATGGAAGAAAAAAGCGATGACAATATTCACAGCTTCGTTTTGCCAAAGGACGTTACAACGATGTTAATTCTACCTTCCGTTTTTACTAAATTTTCAAGCACTGCTATTAAAATAACGATAGGTTTTGTTACTAGGTATCCGGGCACTGTTATTAGAATTAAGAACAAGTGTGCTATTATTATTCCGAACACTGTTATTAAAACTAATGACAACCGTGAAATTAATTTTCCGAACACGGTTATTAAAATAAATAACAGATATGTTATTCAAATCCATAGTAAAATTGTTAGTACTTCTCATAACAGCGTTGTGTAAATTACTTCATAACATTCGTTATTAAAATTCACACTGAAATTTTTAACAGTGAACAGTCAGAGCTGTAAATAAACATGTGAAAGATGATACCACCTTGAGACATGGAGCCCCTAGGAATGTCTAGTGTGACATTAGGCAGCATTATAACAGTCATCAGTTTATTAATTTATGTGGGGATTACAATACTACCATAACGTGCCTTTCATTCCTAGATCTAAGACTTCTGGGCGTACCAACTGAAAGGTGGAAACCATTATTTCTATGCATGTACCGCAAGATCACAGAGATTGGGATATGTTTTTCTCTGAAATCCAAAAATCCAGTGCGCCGTTAATCCGTCTCCCAGCCATGCAACTGGTGCTACTCCTTACAGAGTTTTGTCCCGTTCTTCTTATTTGGTGTTTGCTGCCTATAATAAGTCGCTCGATAAAGATGTCAAAGACTTAAATGTGGTTGGGTCCGGACTAATTAGTAGTGCAACACGATGAATGGATGATAGAAGTGATTAAACTCTGGTAAAAATCGTATCACTTGTTAAACGTAATGAAAGTAATTTCGCACTATTATTTTACTATGTACCCCTATTGCACGGTACTGACGGTTATTAAGGTGTGTTGCCAACCGTAATCGTAGTTTCCGTTTGCGTTAGCGAGATATATACCTCAAACAACATAATCATGCTCGGCAAGGTATGTTCGCTACCGCGATCACACGTTCTTCTTACATCAGGTAGATGTCAAGGCAAAAACACCCAGAAAGGTGTACGACTACCCTTGAGCTCACAGTTTCCCCACGCTTGCCCTCGACGCGCGCCACACGGCAGGTTAACCGTCAGCAAGTCCTGTACGGGGCTCTGCGCCGCTGCACCAATGAGTCTGGGTGAGTATGTACTTGTGGTTTGTGTTGGTGTTAAAGAAACACAGTTGAAAAATTGATAATTTTAGCGAACAAATGGACCTACTGCAATTCAGATTGTCCAAGTATTTTTGGTCTGAAGTCACAGAAAACGAAACGATATGAGGGCATAAGCATAGACCAACATAATCGTATCTAAAGGGAGATAAGTAGACCGATACAACATGCTTACACTCTAGAAGGTGTAAGACGAGCCGTGAGCACACAGGTTCCTCACGCTGGCCTTCGGCGCGAACCAAACTGTGTGACACATTGACACAAGGTGATCTGATATTTCTTTTCAGTTCGTTTAAAAAATCGCATGGAAATACGTTATATTGTTCATTTGAAAATAGTGTTTAAACAATTATGAACTAAGCGACAAAAGGTCCTTTGAAACGGCTGTTGAGACAACACGATAATGTTTGGTGTAAACTCTCAGATAACAAGACAGGCATGGAGAACGCTTTAGCGTCCTCGGACGGACTCGTTCTTTGAGTTTTGAGGGGAAAAAAAGGTTTTTCGAGATTTGCATACTTCTCATAAATACAGTTTCTGCACAATCAGTATTCGTAATATTTTTTTTAAATTCTGTGTTTTTCTTGCGTCTTAACCGGACCTAGCCACTGATCTATAACTCCGGGCCCTGCAGAGTACGCGAAAGGCGATCGTTGACTGCAGGCGACGGATGGTCCCAAGACAAACTCCCAGCGATCTGCGGTCCCTCAAAACGAGTTCCCTTAGTTTGTTTTTTTTTTCTTATAAGAAATCTAATATGTAATTTCGAAACAAGATCTATGCCCAACCGAAACGCCTCCAAATCAGAATCCATGCGTTACGCAGTTTTCGAGATGAATCGGGGTCACTGCAATCCCTTAAAATTTCAGCCTCCTAGCTCAAGTTTTGTAGTAGTTACAAAGCCTTTCACCTTTTCTGTCTGAAGGGGTCATTTTGACCATAGCCACTAAACACGTTGTAATTTTTCACATACTGCACTCTTATTGCCCCTAAACACTGTGTACACTGTTTACTGATTTATTAATTCTGTGCAAGTCAAATGGATAGTTGGGAAGGTTGACGGAGGCCACATAGACGCCTTATCGAGAAGGGAATACCTTTAGCGCGAGCGAAGCGACTGCGGTCGTCTGACAAGCCTGATATGCCCTGTTTTGACCACTGGCACCAGCAGTAACACCTGAGGTCCATTTCTGAAATGAAGCTGGGAATTATACGCTAGGCGTCAAAATTAGTGCCCACTTATGGTCAGCGCGACCATTTCTACGTTTTTCAAGTTAGAACGTTGAAATTTGGTACAGACCTGCCTCCAACATTGGGCGAACCTACCATAGCGTTACGTTCCTTGAAACGCTACGGCGTGTACCCGTGCAAGCCATTTTGGAAAACAGTGAATTTAAAAAAAAAAAAAAATTTCCTTACAAAAAATGGTTTGATGCGGAGCACAGGCGCTAAAATCATTTAAAACAGCGACGCGCCATCATTTTCAGGCGTTTTCGAACTGAAAGGTCCTTTGTTTAAGTCTCACTTCTTAGCAATGGCTTGCAACGAAACACGCCGCAGCGTTTAAAGAGTTGAAGTCGTTGAGATACCGACATCCCGGTCTGACATCTTTTTCTTAAAGGTTGGAATCATACAAAATCAGTTTCCGCGCCTTCCTACCCCTTTCAGGAGAAACCACCCAACGGAAAGAAGATATCGTTAAAAAGTGTCAAATTTTTCAGTTTTTTTCGGATTTGGCGTTGGGTGCAGTTGCTTCCAGACGCAAATACAAGCGAGACGTTGCATAAATGTCATGATGATCCCAATAGTGGCCACAGGGGCCCTTTTTTAAGGCCATTTACTGTCTGAGGTTAAGGATAATGTTAGGCGTTACAGCTCAGTGTCAGCTGTCTCAAAAAATCAAGATTGATGGGAAGAGTCGCCCTGGTTTGATAGAATCAAGCCGCATCAACACGGAACCTATTGATGTCAATACTACAGACCTTGTATGCCCCTAGCCTCGTTTGATGAGTAGATTCACTTAGCTGTGTGAAGCATTTTCCAACTCCGCTTTTTTACAGATCTTTCGCACGGCAACTGTCAGAGCTGTGTGTAAACATGTGAAAGAAGATACCACATAACCTAACCTAACCTAACCTAACCTATCTAACCTACAGATCTTGCGCACGCCAACAGTCAGAGCTGTAAATAAACATGTGAAAGATGATACCACCTTGAGACATGGAGCCCCTAGGAATGTCTAGTGTGACATTAGGCAGCATTCGTAATTGTATACTATAGCGGCTTCTCGCTTTGGAGGTTGAGTTTGGTCAATTATGATAGGTATGGATGTGTAGAACGTTGCTACGTTCCTATTTTTTGGCGCTCTGCCACCGTTCACTTATAAATTAATGAAATGTGTTCCGCCCTTAACCTTACACCGCCGTACACCACCCTCCCTCACATCACACAACACGGTTGAATCGGGCAATGAATACCGACTGGATTCTGAGATTCACACTCTGGTACACAGATGAAGAGTTTTGAGAGACATCATGTATGTGTTGGATGTCGTTAATGCAGTACTTGAGAATGTAAAAATTCGCCGAGGCACATAGGAAGCAGACGACATAAGTTTTTGGCGAGCGGTCACTCTAGGATGTCAGCGCAGCGACGCCTCCTAGCGGCCATCGCGGAAAGCTCGTCGCGGAATCCACGGCCAGCTACGTCCCCCAACGCACCGCTCGTCGGTAAAACAGGGCAGGAGACCTTCCCCAGGACCAACTCACCCACCAATGCGAGCCCCATCTTGCCCCACACATTTCTTGCCCCATACATTCACCCTTCTAACAACGCGAAAATAAGGTTTCTTCCCCCAGCACATTTCTTCTCCCAGACATTCACCCTTCTACCGCGCCCTTCACATTTCTTCCCACCATAGAGCCCCATCTTGCCCCACACATTTCTTGCCCCACACATTTCTTGCCCCCAGGACGCTTGTTTAAAGCCATCATTTTTTAATCCCGGTTCAGTAGTTGATGAGATATACATTCATTTGTGTCCATATTGTCTTAATTAATTGCTTCTTTCTGCTCATGGCTATGTGTCAATTTTATTCCAAATTCAATTTTCACACTGTTCTACCCTATCTCATCCTAAAGGGCACCTTTTTCTGAGCCAGGAAACGCCTTCCCTTCAACTTTCAGTCAACCTGTTTGGGAGTAATAAAATGTTTTGTGTTGAAACAAACAACGTGATCGTAAGCAGTACATCTGTCCACACATCCTGGGACCCAAAGAGCGTTGTTTTTTTCAAGCTGTTTTCAAACTGAGTCACAATGGGGTGCAGCTCAAGGCGCATCTTTTGAGCTATCATTTTTTAAATTTGGACAAGTGGTTCCCCAGAAATCCATTGATTTGTGTGGAAATGACCCCAGGATGGATATAGCCTTTGGTAATGCTTTACATCCAAATTCAATTTTCACACTGTTCATACCTATTTCATCTTAACGAGCACATTTTTCTGAGCTAGGAAACACCTTCCCTTGAACTTCAAGTCAATCTGTCTGGAAGTAATAATTTGTTTTGTGTTGAAACAAACAACGTGATCGTAAGCAGTACATCTGTCCACACATCCTGGAACCCAAAGAGCGTTATTTTTTTCAAGCTGTTTTCAAACTGAGTCACAATAGAGTCCAACTCAAGGCGCATCTTTTGAGCTATCATTTTTTAAATTCAGTTCATTACTTGCTGAGAAATTTATTGATTTGTGTTGAAAGTTGCAATGAGTTGGCCCAAATATGGACAATTCTCACCATTTCAAAGAAATCTGCAGAAATTCAACCGTTTGGTCCTCAGCCTTGCCATTGCAGCTCTTGGCCCTTCAGACATTCAAGTTTTGATGGTATGAGTTCTACATCTTAAATCTGCTAAAAAGACTTTGACGCAGCCAGATCATAATGCTCATGAATGATCCGGGACTTGGGGATCTGGGACCTCGTCTCCATTATGTCAGGACCATACTAGCCAGGAGATAAAAATTATAAAAACTTGTCGTAATAAGTTGTACTTTTGTCCCACACAAGTTCACATCCTAAAGGTTCTCCAGTCAAAAAATTGGACCTCCGTCTCATTTCTCTGACTGGAAAGAACTGCGTTCCAAATGGTTAAAATATGATGAAATAATTTTTTTTTTTTTTGCTGAATTTGGGTTCTGGGACAGTTGTGGGTGTCGCAGAGATCATGAGAAAAATAGTATGACTTCATTCAGCCCTTATGCTGGGGGCTCGAGCCCTCTTGAAATACCCAACTCATCTCCATAAGAGCAGTAGAATACTAGACCAGCCAAGAAAATTATAAAAACTTGTCGTAATAAGTTGTACTTTTGTCCCACACAAGTTCACATCCTAAAGGTTCTCCAGTCAAAAAATTGGACCTCCGTCTCATTTCTCTGACTGGAAAGAACTGTGTTCCAAATGGTGAAAATATGATGAAATAATTTTTTATTTTTTTTGCTGAATTTGGGTTCTGGGACAGTTGTGGGTGTCGCAGAGATCATGAGAAAAATAGTATGACTTCATTCAGCCCTTATGCTGGGGGCTCGAGCCCTCTTGAAATACCCAACTCATCTCCATAAGGGCAGTAGAATACTAGACCAGCCAAGAAAATAATAAAAACTTGTCGTAATATGTTGTACTTTTGTCCCAGACAAGTTCACATCCTAAAGGTTCTGCAGTCAAAAAATTGGACCTCTGTCTTATTTGTGTCACGTCACGTGAAAATATGAAGCAGTCATCCATTGCCCAAGTTCGACAATAGTGTTTCAATTTTGAAAATGCTAACATTCATCGTATTAAAGTGAGACTTGTATATTCCATTTCGACCTTTAATTTTGGACTGCTGTGCAAAATTTCATCACTGGGACCACTTTGGTTCAATATGTATGGATTTTCCAGTATCTTACCTGTTTTGTTCTAGGAAATCAAAGTGTGCTGTGAGAGGCTTTGCCATCTGCAGACCACAAATATTTTCTGATGACTATTTTATTTTGATGGCATAGAGTCCAGATCAAGGCGCTCCTTTTGAGCTATCATTTTTTAAATTTGGTGCAGTAGGTCCAGAGAAACTAATAGATAAGTGTTGAAAGTGGCAAGGAATTTGTCCAAATTTGGGTAAATGGCTAAGGAGGTGTTGAATATCAATCCTTGACCGTAACGAAGTGAGACCTATATTTCCTATTTCCACATTGAATTTAGGACCTGTGTGCAAAATTGAGGCACTGGCACTGTCCTGGTTCGATATTTATGAATTATTACACATCAAAGTCTGACATGAATCGTGCTCTGACACCAAATTTTGTTCTATGTGTTATGTATGTTCTATTCTGGTTTGGGTGTGGATGGAGGTATTTGGCAGAATTAAACTCAGGAGCAGTTTCACAGGACTACATTCACTGTGAGAACAATGGGCACTCTGACCAGACAAAAGAAGGGAGTAACAATGTATTTGCTCTCAAGGGATGAAAATAATTGTACAACTAGTCTGGTTCAGGTCTGCTGGGGGATGGACCTGTTTTACCGACGTGTCGCGACGAGCTTTCCGCGACGGCCGCTAGGAGGTGTTGCTCCGTTGCCATCCTAGAGTGACCGCTCATCATCTACCTATGACGTCTGCTTCCGACGATCCACGGCGAATTTAGACATTCTAAAATACTGCATTTAGGACATCCAACGCATACATGATGTCTCTCAAAACTCTTCATCTGTGTACCAGAGTGTGAATCTCAGAATCCAGTCGGTATTCATTGCCCGATTCATCCGTGTTGTGTGATGTGAGGGAGGGTGGTGTACGGCGATGTAAGGTTAAGGGCGGAACACATTTCATTAATTTAAAAGTGAACGGTGGCAGAGCGCCAAAAAATAAGAACGTAGCAAAGTTCTACACATCCATACCTATCATAATTGACCAAACTCAACCTCTAAAGCGAGAAGCCGCTATAGTATACAATTACCGGCAGCATTATAACAGTCATCAGTTTATTAATTTATGTGGGGATTACAATACTACCATAACGTGCCTTTCATTCCTAGATCTAAGACTTCTGGGCGTACCAACTGAAAGGTGGAAACCATTATTGCTATGCATGTAGCGCAAGATCACAGAGATTGGGATATGTTTTTCTCTGAAATCCAAAAATCCAGTGCGCCGTTAATCCGTCTCCCAGCCATGCAACTGGTGCTACTCCTTACAGAGTTTTGTCCCGTTTTTCTTATTTGGTGTTTGCTGCCTATAATAAGTCGCTCGATAAAGATGTCAAAGACTTAAATGTGGTTGGGTCCGGACTAATTAGTAGTGCAACACGATGAATGGATGATAGAAGTGATTAAACTCTGGTAAAAATCGTATCACTTGTTAAACGTAATGAAAGTAATTTCGCACTATTATTTTACTATGTACCCCTATTGCACGGTACTGACGGTTATTAAGGTGTGTTGCCAACCGTAATCGTAGTTTCCGTTTGCGTTAGCGAGATATATACCTCAAACAACATAATCATGCTCGGCAAGGTATGTTCGCTACCGCGATCACACGTTCTTCTTACATCAGGTAGATGTCAAGGCAAAAACACCCAGAAAGGTGTACGACTACCCTTGAGCTCACAGTTTCCCCACGCTTGCCCTCGACGCGCGCCACACGGCAGGTTAACCGTCAGCAAGTCCTGTACGGGGCTCTGCGCCGCTGCACCAATGAGTCTGGGTGAGTATGTACTTGTGGTTTGTGTTGGTGTTAAAGAAACACAGTTGAAAAATTGATAATTTTAGCGAACATATGGACCTACTGCAATTCAGATTGTCCAAGTATTTTTGGTCTGAAGTCACAGAAAACGAAACGATATGAGGGCATAAGCATAGACCAACATAATCGTATCTAAAGGGAGATAAGTAGACCGATACAACATGCTTACACTCTAGAAGGTGTAAGACGAGCCGTGAGCACACAGGTTCCTCACGCTGGCCTTCGGCGCGAACCAAACTGTGTGACACATTGACACAAGGTGATCTGATATTTCTTTTCAGTTCGTTTAAAAAATCGCATGGAAATACGTTATATTGTTCATTTGAAAATAGTGTTTAAACAATTATGAACTAAGCGACAAAAGGTCCTTTGAAACGGCTGTTGAGACAACACGATAATGTTTGGTGTAAACTCTCAGATAACAAGACAGGCATGGAGAACGCTTTAGCGTCCTCGGACGGACTCGTTCTTTGAGTTTTGAGGGGAAAAAAAGGTTTTTCGAGATTTGCATACTTCGACGTGTCAAAGAAAAGAAACGCCATCTCGCGCGTGACTTTTAGCGAGCTCTAACTCGCGCGTACCTCCTAGCGGGCTCTATCTCGTGCGTCCGTTTTAGTCGGCGCTAACTCCTAGTCATAAGCATAGGAGTTAGAGCCGGCTAAAACGGACGCACGAGATAGAGCCCGCTAGGAGGTACGCGCGAGTTAGAGCTCGCTAAAAGTCACTCGCGAGATAGTGTTTCCTTTCTTTGACACGTCGACTTCTCATAAATACAGTTTCTGCACAATCAGTATTCGTAATATTTTTTTTAAATTCTGTGTTTTTCTTGCGTCTTAACCGGACCTAGCCACTGATCTATAACTCCGGGCCCTGCAGAGTACGCGAAAGGCGATCGTTGACTGCAGGCGACGGATGGTCCCAAGACAAACTCCCAGCGATCTGCGGTCCCTCAAAACGAGTTCCCTTAGTTTGTTTTTTTTTTCTTATAAGAAATCTAATATGTAATTTCGAAACAAGATCTATGCCCAACCGAAACGCCTCCAAATCAGAATCCATGCGTTACGCAGTTTTCGAGATGAATCGGGGTCACTGCAATCCCTTAAAATTTCAGCCTCCTAGCTCAAGTTTTGTAGTAGTTACAAAGCCTTTCACCTTTTCTGTCTGAAGGGGTCATTTTGACCATAGCCACTAAACACGTTGTAATTTTTCACATACTGCACTCTTATTGCCCCTAAACACTGTGTACACTGTTTACTGATTTATTAATTCTGTGCAAGTCAAATGGATAGTTGGGAAGGTTGACGGAGGCCACATAGACGCCTTATCGAGAAGGGAATACCTTTAGCGCGAGCGAAGCGACTGCGGTCGTCTGACAAGCCTGATATGCCCTGTTTTGACCACTGGCACCAGCAGTAATACCTGAGGTCCATTTCTGAAATGAAGCTGGGAATTATACGCTAGGCGTCAAAATTAGTGCCCACTTATGGTCAGCGCGACCATTTCTACGTTTTTCAAGTTAGAACGTTGAAATTTGGTACAGACCTGCCTCCAACATTGGGCGAACCTACCATAGCGTTACGTTCCTTAAAACGCTACGGCGTGTACCCGTGCAAGCCATTTTGGAAAACAGTGAATTTTAAAAAAAAAAAATTTCCTTACAAAAAATGGTTTGATGCGGAGCACAGGCGCTAAAATCATTTAAAACAGCGACGCGCCATCATTTTCAGGCGTTTTCGAACTGAAAGGTCCTTTGTTTAAGTCTCACTTCTTAGCAATGGCTTGCAACGAAACACGCCGCAGCGTTTAAAGAGTTGAAGTCCTCCTAGCTCAAGTTTTGTAGTAGTTACAAAGCCTTTCACCTTTTCTGTCTGAAGGGGTCATTTTGACCATAGCCACTAAACACGTTGTAATTTTTCACATACTGCACTCTTATTGCCCCTAAACACTGTGTACACTGTTTACTGATTTATTAATTCTGTGCAAGTCAAATGGATAGTTGGGAAGGTTGACGGAGGCCACATAGACGCCTTATCGAGAAGGGAATACCTTTAGCGCGAGCGAAGCGACTGCGGTCGTCTGACAAGCCTGATATGCCCTGTTTTGACCACTGGCACCAGCAGTAATACCTGAGGTCCATTTCTGAAATGAAGCTGGGAATTATACGCTAGGCGTCAAAATTAGTGCCCACTTATGGTCAGCGCGACCATTTCTACGTTTTTCAAGTTAGAACGTTGAAATTTGGTACAGACCTGCCTCCAACATTGGGCGAACCTACCATAGCGTTACGTTCCTTAAAACGCTACGGCGTGTACCCGTGCAAGCCATTTTGGAAAACAGTGAATTTTAAAAAAAAAAAATTTCCTTACAAAAAATGGTTTGATGCGGAGCACAGGCGCTAAAATCATTTAAAACAGCGACGCGCCATCATTTTCAGGCGTTTTCGAACTGAAAGGTCCTTTGTTTAAGTCTCACTTCTTAGCAATGGCTTGCAACGAAACACGCCGCAGCGTTTAAAGAGTTGAAGTCGTTGAGATACCGACATCCCGGTCTGACATCTTTTTCTTAAAGGTTGGAATCATACAAAATCAGTTTCCGCGCCTTCCTACCCCTTTCAGGAGAAACCACCCAACGGAAAGAAGATATCGTTAAAATGTGTCAAATTTTTCAGTTTTTTTCGGATTTGGCGTTGGGTGCAGTTGCTTCCAGACGCAAATACAAGCGAGACGTTGCATAAATGTCATGATGATCCCAATAGTGGCCACAGGGGCCCTTTTTTAAGGCCATTTACTGTCTGAGGTTAAGGATAATGTTAGGCGTTACAGCTCAGTGTCAGCTGTCTCAAAAAATCAAGATTGATGGGAAGAGTCGCCCTGGTTTGATAGAATCAAGCCGCATCAACACGGAACCTATTGATGTCAATACTACAGACCTTGTATGCCCCTAGCCTCCGTAATTGTATACTATAGCGGCTTCTCGCTTTGGAGGTTGAGTTTGGTCAATTATGATAGGTATGGATGTGTAGAACGTTGCTACGTTCCTATTTTTTGGCGCTCTGCCACCGTTCACTTATAAATTAATGAAATGTGTTCCGCCCTTAACCTTACACCGCCGTACACCACCCTCCCTCACATCACACAACACGGTTGAATCGGGCAATGAATACCGACTGGATTCTGAGATTCACACTCTGGTACACAGATGAAGAGTTTTGAGAGACATCATGTATGTGTTGGATGTCGTTAATGCAGTACTTGAGAATGTAAAAATTCGCCGAGGCACATAGGAAGCAGACGACATAAGTTTTTGGCGAGCGGTCACTCTAGGATGTCAGCGCAGCGACGCCTCCTAGCGGCCATCGCGGAAAGCTCGTCGCGGAATCCACGGCCAGCTACGTCCCCCAACGCACCGCTCGTCGGTAAAACAGGGCAGGAGACCTTCCCCAGGACCAACTCACCCACCAATGCGAGCCCCATCTTGCCCCACACATTTCTTGCCCCATACATTCACCCTTCTAACAACGCAAAAATAAGGTTTCTTCCCCCAGCACATTTCTTCTCCCAGACATTCACCCTTCTACCGCGCCCTTCACATTTCTTCCCACCATAGAGCCCCATCTTGCCCCACACATTTCTTGCCCCACACATTTCTTGCCCCCAGGACGCTTGTTTAAAGCCATCATTTTTTAATCCCGGTTCAGTAGTTGATGAGATATACATTCATTTGTGTCCATATTGTCTTAATTAATTGCTTCTTTCTGCTCATGGCTATGTGTCAATTTTATTCCAAATTCAATTTTCACACTGTTCTACCCTATCTCATCCTAAAGGGCACCTTTTTCTGAGCCAGGAAACGCCTTCCCTTCAACTTTCAGTCAACCTGTTTGGGAGTAATAAAATGTTTTGTGTTGAAACAAACAACGTGATCGTAAGCAGTACATCTGTCCACACATCCTGGGACCCAAAGAGCGTTGTTTTTTTCAAGCTGTTTTCAAACTGAGTCACAATAGGGTGCAGCTCAAGGCGCATCTTTTGAGCTATCATTTTTTAAATTTGGACAAGTGGTTCCCCAGAAATCCATTGATTTGTGTGGAAATGACCCCAGGATGGATATAGCCTTTGGTAATGCTTTACATCCA
Organism: Odontothrips loti; assembly: GCA_038380765.1. Lineage (NCBI taxonomy): Eukaryota > Metazoa > Arthropoda > Insecta > Thysanoptera > Thripidae > Odontothrips > Odontothrips loti. Next base: position 3,423,808 of record CM076255.1, read on the forward strand.
AATTCAATTTTCACACTGTTCATACCTATTTCATCTTAACGAGCACATTTTTCTGAGCTAGGAAACACCTTCCCTTGAACTTCAAGTCAATCTGTTTGGAAGTAATAAAATGTTTTGTGTTGAAACAAACAACGTGATCGTAAGCAGTACATCTGTCCACACATCCTGGAACCCAAAGAGCGTTATTTTTTTCAAGCTGTTTTCAAACTGAGTCACAATAGAGTCCAACTCAAGGCGCATCTTTTGAGCTATCATTTTTTAAATTCGGTTCATTACTTGCTGAGAAATTTATTGATTTGTGTTGAAAGTTGCAATGAGTTGGCCCAAATATGGACAATTCTCACCATTTCAAAGAAATCTGCAGAAATTCAACCGTTGGGTCCTCAGCCTTGCCATTGCAGCTCTTGGCCCTTCAGACATTCAAGTTTTGATGGTATGAGTTCTACATCTTAAATCTGCTAAAAAGACTTTGACGCAGCCAGATCATAATGCTCATGAATGATCCGGGACTTGGGGATCTGGGACCTCGTCTCCATTATGTCAGGACCATACTAGCCAGGATAAAAATTATAAAAACTTGTCGTAATAAGTTGTACTTTTGTCCCACACAAGTTCACATCCTACAGGTTCTCCAGTCAAAAAATTGGACCTCCGTCTCATGTCTCTGACTGGAAAGAACTGCGTTCCAAATGGTGAAAATATGATGAAATAATTTTTTTTTTTTTTTGCTGAATTTGGGTTCTGGGACAGTTGTGGGTGTCGCAGAGATCATGAGAAAAATAGTATGACTTCATTCAGCCCTTATGCTGGGGGCTCGAGCCCTCTTGAAATACCCAACTCATCTCCATAAGGGCAGTAGAATACTAGACCAGCCAAGAAAATTATAAAAACTTGTCGTAATAAGTTGTACTTTTGTCCCACACAAGTTCACATCCTAAAGGTTCTCCAGTCAAAAAATTGGACCTCCGTCTCATTTCTCTGACTGGAAAGAACTGTGTTCCAAATGGTGAAAATATGATGAAATAATTTTTTTTTTTTTTGCTGAATTTGGGTTCTGGGACAGTTGTGGGTGTCGCAGAGATCATGAGAAAAATAGTATGACTTCATTCAGCCCTTATGCTGGGGGCTCGAGCCCTCTTGAAATACCCAACTCATCTCCATAAGGGCAGTAGAATACTAGACCAGCCAAGAAAATTATAAAAACTTGTCGTAATAAGTTGTACTTTTGTCCCACACAAGTTCACATCCTAAAGGTTCTCCAGTCAAAAAATTGGACCTCTGTCTTATTTGTGTCACGTCACGTGAAAATATGAAGCAGTCATCCATTGCCCAAGTTCGACAATAGTGTTTCAATTTTGAAAATGCAAACATTCATCGTATTAAAGTGAGACTTGTATATTCCATTTCGACCTTTAATTTTGGACTGCTGTGCAAAATTTCATCACTGGGACCACTTTGGTTCAATATGTATGGATTTTCCAGTATCTTACCTGTTTTGTTCTAGGAAATCAAAGTGTGCTGTGAGAGGCTTTGCCATCTGCAGACCACAAATATTTTCTGATGACTATTTTATTTTGATGGCATAGAGTCCAGATCAAGGCGCTCCTTTTGAGCTATCATTTTTTAAATTTGGTGCAGTAGGTCCAGAGAAATTAATAGATAAGTGTTGAAAGTGGCAAGGAATTTGTCCAAATTTGGGTAAATGGCTAAGGAGGTGTTGAATATCAATCCTTGATCGTAACGAAGTGAGACCTATATTTCCTATTTCCACATTAAATTTAGGACCTGTGTGCAAAATTGAGGCACTGGCACTGTCCTGGTTCGATATTTATGAATTATTACACATCAAAGTCTGACATGAATCGTGCTCTGACACCAAATTTTGTTCTATGTGTTATGTATGTTCTATTCTGGTTTGGGTGTGGATGGAGGTATTTGGCAGAATTAAACTCAGGAGCAGTTTCACAGGACTACATTCACTGTGAGAACAATGGACACTCTGACCAGACAAAAGAAGGGAGTAACAATGTATTTGCTCTCAAGGGATGAAAATAATTGTACAACTAGTCTGGTTCAGGTCTGCTGGGGGATGGACCTGTTTTACCGACGTGTCGCGACGAGCTTTCCGCGACGGCCGCTAGGAGGTGTTGCTCCGTTGCCATCCTAGAGTGACCGCTCATCATCTACCTATGACGTCTGCTTCCGACGATCCACGGCGAATTTAGACATTCTAAAATACTGCATTTAGGACATCCAACGCATACATGATGTCTCTCAAAACTCTTCATCTGTGTACCAGAGTGTGAATCTCAGAATCCAGTCGGTATTCATTGCCCGATTCATCCGTGTTGTGTGATGTGAGGGAGGGTGGTGTACGGCGATGTAAGGTTAAGGGCGGAACACATTTTATTAATTTAAAAGTGAACGGTGGCAGAGCGCCAAAAAATAAGAACGTAGCAAAGTTCTACACATCCATACCTATCATAATTGACCAAACTCAACCTCTAAAGCGAGAAGCCGCTATAGTATACAATTACCTCTAAGACTTCTGGGCGTACCAACTGAAAGGTGGAAACCATTATTGCTATGCATGTAGCGCAAGATCACAGAGATTGGGATATGTTTTTCTCTGAAATCCAAAAATCCAGTGCGCCGTTAATCCGTCTCCCAGCCATGCAACTGGTGCTACTCCTTACAGAGTTTTGTCCCGTTTTTCTTATTTGGTGTTTGCTGCCTATAATAAGTCGCTCGATAAAGATGTCAAAGACTTAAATGTGGTTGGGTCCGGACTAATTAGTAGTGCAACACGATGAATGGATGATAGAAGTGATTAAACTCTGGTAAAAATCGTATCACTTGTTAAACGTAATGAAAGTAATTTCGCACTATTATTTTACTATGTACCCCTATTGCACGGTACTGACGGTTATTAAGGTGTGTTGCCAACCGTAATCGTAGTTTCCGTTTGCGTTAGCGAGATATATACCTCAAACAACATAATCATGCTCGGCAAGGTATGTTCGCTACCGCGATCACACGTTCTTCTTACATCAGGTAGATGTCAAGGCAAAAACACCCAGAAAGGTGTACGACTACCCTTGAGCTCACAGTTTCCCCACGCTTGCCCTCGACGCGCGCCACACGGCAGGTTAACCGTCAGCAAGTCCTGTACGGGGCTCTGCGCCGCTGCACCAATGAGTCTGGGTGAGTATGTACTTGTGGTTTGTGTTGGTGTTAAAGAAACACAGTTGAAAAATTGATAATTTTAGCGAACATATGGACCTACTGCAATTCAGATTGTCCAAGTATTTTTGGTCTGAAGTCACAGAAAACGAAACGATATGAGGGCATAAGCATAGACCAACATAATCGTATCTAAAGGGAGATAAGTAGACCGATACAACATGCTTACACTCTAGAAGGTGTAAGACGAGCCGTGAGCACACAGGTTCCTCACGCTGGCCTTCGGCGCGAACCAAACTGTGTGACACATTGACACAAGGTGATCTGATATTTCTTTTCAGTTCGTTTAAAAAATCGCATGGAAATACGTTATATTGTTCATTTGAAAATAGTGTTTAAACAATTATGAACTAAGCGACAAAAGGTCCTTTGAAACGGCTGTTGAGACAACACGATAATGTTTGGTGTAAACTCTCAGATAACAAGACAGGCATGGAGAACGCTTTAGCGTCCTCGGACGGACTCGTTCTTTGAGTTTTGAGGGGAAAAAAGGTTTTTCGAGATTTGCATACTTCTCATAAATACAGTTTCTGCACAATCAGTATTCGTAATATTTTTTTTAAATTCTGTGTTTTTCTTGCGTCTTAACCGGACCTAGCCACTGATCTATAACTCCGGGCCCTGCAGAGTACGCGAAAGGCGATCGTTGACTGCAGGCGACGGATGGTCCCAAGACAAACTCCCAGCGATCTGCGGTCCCTCAAAACGAGTTCCCTTAGTTTGTTTTTTTTTCTTATAAGAAATCTAATATGTAATTTCGAAACAAGATCTATGCCCAACCGAAACGCCTCCAAATCAGAATCCATGCGTTACGCAGTTTTCGAGATGAATCGGGGTCACTGCAATCCCTTAAAATTTCAGCCTCCTAGCTCAAGTTTTGTAGTAGTTACAAAGCCTTTCACCTTTTCTGTCTGAAGGGGTCATTTTGACCATAGCCACTAAACACGTTGTAATTTTTCACATACTGCACTCTTATTGCCCCTAAACACTGTGTACACTGTTTACTGATTTATTAATTCTGTGCAAGTCAAATGGATAGTTGGGAAGGTTGACGGAGGCCACATAGACGCCTTATCGAGAAGGGAATACCTTTAGCGCGAGCGAAGCGACTGCGGTCGTCTGACAAGCCTGATATGCCCTGTTTTGACCACTGGCACCAGCAGTAACACCTGAGGTCCATTTCTGAAATGAAGCTGGGAATTATACGCTAGGCGTCAAAATTAGTGCCCACTTATGGTCAGCGCGACCATTTCTACGTTTTTCAAGTTAGAACGTTGAAATTTGGTACAGACCTGCCTCCAACATTGGGCGAACCTACCATAGCGTTACGTTCCTTAAAACGCTACGGCGTGTACCCGTGCAAGCCATTTTGGAAAACAGTGAATTTTAAATATTTTTTTTTTCCTTACAAAAAATGGTTTGATGCGGAGCACAGGCGCTAAAATCATTGAAAAACAGCGACGCGCCATCATTTTCAGGCGTTTTCGAACTGAAAGGTCCTTTGTTTAAGTCTCACTTCTTAGCAATGGCTTGCAACGAAACACGCCGCAGCGTTTAAAGAGTTGAAGTCGTTGAGATACCGACTTCCCGGTCTGACATCTTTTTCTTAAAGGTTGGAATCATACAAAATCAGTTTCCGCGCCTTCCTACCCCTTTCAGGAGAAACCACCCAACGGAAAGAAGATATCGTTAAAAAGTGTCAAATTTTTCAGTTTTTTTCGGATTTGGCGTTAGGTGCAGTTGCTTCCAGACGCAAATACAAGCGAGACGTTGCATAAATGTCATGATGATCCCAATAGTGGCCACAGGGGCCCTTTTTTAAGGCCATTTACTGTCTGAGGTTAAGGATTATGATAGGCGTTACAGCTCAGTGTCAGCTGTGTCAAAAAATCAAGATTGATGGGAAGAGTCGCCCTGGTTTGATAGAAACAAGCCGCATCAACACGGAACCTATTGATGTCAATACTACAGACCTTGTATGCCCCTAGCCTCGTTTGATGAGTAGATTCACTTAGCTGTGTGAAGCATTTTCCAACTCCGCTTTTTTACAGATCTTTCGCACGGCAACTGTCAGAGCTGTGTGTAAACATGTGAAAGAAGATACCACATAACCTAACCTAACCTAACCTAACCTATCTAACCTACAGATCTTGCGCACGCCAACAGTCAGAGCTGTAAATAAACATGTGAAAGATGATACCACCTTGAGACATGGAGCCCCTAGGAATGTCTAGTGTGACATTAGGCAGCATTCGTAATTGTATACTATAGCGGCTTCTCGCTTTGGAGGTTGAGTTTGGTCAATTATGATAGGTATGGATGTGTAGAACGTTGCTACGTTCCTATTTTTTGGCGCTCTGCCACCGTTCACTTATAAATTAATGAAATGTGTTCCGCCCTTAACCTTACACCGCCGTACACCACCCTCCCTCACATCACACAACACGGTTGAATCGGGCAATGAATACCGACTGGATTCTGAGATTCACACTCTGGTACACAGATGAAGAGTTTTGAGAGACATCATGTATGTGTTGGATGTCGTTAATGCAGTACTTGAGAATGTAAAAATTCGCCGAGGCACATAGGAAGCAGACGACATAAGTTTTTGGCGAGCGGTCACTCTAGGATGTCAGCGCAGCGACGCCTCCTAGCGGCCATCGCGGAAAGCTCGTCGCGGAATCCACGGCCAGCTACGTCCCCCAACGCACCGCTCGTCGGTAAAACAGGGCAGGAGACCTTCCCCAGGACCAACTCACCCACCAATGCGAGCCCCATCTTGCCCCACACATTTCTTGCCCCATACATTCACCCTTCTAACAACGCGAAAATAAGGTTTCTTCCCCCAGCACATTTCTTCTCCCAGACATTCACCCTTCTACCGCGCCCTTCACATTTCTTCCCACCATAGAGCCCCATCTTGCCCCACACATTTCTTGCCCCACACATTTCTTGCCCCCAGGACGCTTGTTTAAAGCCATCATTTTTTAATCCCGGTTCAGTAGTTGATGAGATATACATTCATTTGTGTCCATATTGTCTTAATTAATTGCTTCTTTCTGCTCATGGCTATGTGTCAATTTTATTCCAAATTCAATTTTCACACTGTTCTACCCTATCTCATCCTAAAGGGCACCTTTTTCTGAGCCAGGAAACGCCTTCCCTTCAACTTTCAGTCAACCTGTTTGGGAGTAATAAAATGTTTTGTGTTGAAACAAACAACGTGATCGTAAGCAGTACATCTGTCCACACATCCTGGGACCCAAAGAGCGTTGTTTTTTTCAAGCTGTTTTCAAACTGAGTCACAATGGGGTGCAGCTCAAGGCGCATCTTTTGAGCTATCATTTTTTAAATTTGGACAAGTGGTTCCCCAGAAATCCATTGATTTGTGTGGAAATGACCCCAGGATGGATATAGCCTTTGGTAATGCTTTACATCCAAATTCAATTTTCACACTGTTCATACCTATTTCATCTTAACGAGCACATTTTTCTGAGCTAGGAAACACCTTCCCTTGAACTTCAAGTCAATCTGTTTGGAAGTAATAATTTGTTTTGTGTTGAAACAAACAACGTGATCGTAAGCAGTACATCTGTCCACACATCCTGGAACCCAAAGAGCGTTATTTTTTTCAAGCTGTTTTCAAACTGAGTCACAATAGAGTCCAACTCAAGGCGCATCTTTTGAGCTATCATTTTTTAAATTCGGTTCATTACTTGCTGAGAAATTTATTGATTTGTGTTGAAAGTTGCAATGAGTTGGCCCAAATATGGACAATTCTCACCATTTCAAAGAAATCTGCAGAAATTCAACCGTTTGGTCCTCAGCCTTGCCATTGCAGCTCTTGGCCCTTCAGACATTCAAGTTTTGATGGTATGAGTTCTACATCTTAAATCTGCTAAAAAGACTTTGACGCAGCCAGATCATAATGCTCATGAATGATCCGGGACTTGGGGATCTGGGACCTCGTCTCCATTATGTCAGGACCATACTAGCCAGGAGATAAAAATTATAAAAACTTGTCGTAATAAGTTGTACTTTTGTCCCACACAAGTTCACATCCTAAAGGTTCTCCAGTCAAAAAATTGGACCTCCGTCTCATGTCTCTGAGTGGAAAGAACTGCGTTCCAAATGGTTAAAATATGATGAAATAATTTTTTTTTTTTTTTGCTGAATTTGGGTTCTGGGACAGTTGTGGGTGTCGCAGAGATCATGAGAAAAATAGTATGACTTCATTCAGCCCTTATGCTGGGGGCTCGAGCCCTCTTGAAATACCCAACTCATCTCCATAAGGGCAGTAGAATACTAGACCAGCCAAGAAAATTATAAAAACTTGTCGTAATAAGTTGTACTTTTGTCCCACACAAGTTCACATCCTAAAGGTTCTCCAGTCAAAAAATTGGACCTCCGTCTCATTTCTCTGACTGGAAAGAACTGCCTTCCAAATGGTTAAAATATGATGAAATAATTTTTTATTTTTTTTGCTGAATTTGGGTTCTAGGACAGTTGTGGGTGTCGCAAAAATCATGAGAAAAATAGTATGACTTCATTCAGCCCTTATGCTGGGGGCTCGAGCCCTCTTGAAATACCCAACTCATCTCCATAAGGGCAGTAGAATGAATACTAGACCAGCCAAGAAAATTATAAAAACTTGTCGTAATATGTTGTACTTTTGTCCCAGACAAGTTCACATCCTAAAGGTTCTCCAGTCAAAAAATTGGACCTCCGTCTCATGTCTCTGAGTGGAAAGAACTGCGTTCCAAATGGTGAAAATATGATGAAATAATTTTTTTTTTTTTTTGCTGAATTTAGGTTCTGGGACACTTGTGGGTGTCGCAGAGATCATGAGAAAAATAGTATGACTTCATTCAGCCCTTATGCTGGGGGCTCGAGCCCTCTTGAAATACCCAACTCATCTCCATAAGGGCAGTAGAATACTAGACCAGCCAAGAAAATTATAAAAACTTGTCGTAATAAGTTGTACTTTTGTCCCACACAAGTTCACATCCTAAAGGTTCTCCAGTCAAAAAATTGGACCTCCGTCTCATTTCTCTGACTGGAAAGAACTGCGTTCCAAATGGTTAAAATATGATGAAATAATTTTTTTTTTTTTTTTGCTGAATTTGGGTTCTGGGACAGTTGTGGGTGTCGCAGAGATCATGAGAAAAATAGTATGACTTCATTCAGCCCTTATGCTGGGGGCTCGAGCCCTCTTGAAATACCCAACTCATCTCCATAAGGGCAGTAGAATACTAGACCAGCCAAGAAAATTATAAAAACTTGTCGTAATAAGTTGTACTTTTGTCCCACACAAGTTCACATCCTAAAGGTTCTCCAGTCAAAAAATTGGACCTCCGTCTCATTTCTCTGACTGGAAAGAACTGCGTTCCAAATGGTTAAAATATGATGAAATAATTTTTTTTTTTTTTTTGCTGAATTTGGGTTCTGGGACAGTTGTGGGTGTCGCAGAGATCATGAGAAAAATAGTATGACTTCATTCAGCCCTTATGCTGGGGGCTCGAGCCCTCTTGAAATACCCAACTCATCTCCATAAGAGCAGTAGAATACTAGACCAGCCAAGAAAATTATAAAAACTTGTCGTAATAAGTTGTACTTTTGTCCCACACAAGTTCACATCCTAAAGGTTCTCCAGTCAAAAAATTGGACCTCCGTCTCATTTCTCTGACTGGAAAGAACTGTGTTCCAAATGGTGAAAATATGATGAAATAATTTTTTATTTTTTTTGCTGAATTTGGGTTCTGGGACAGTTGTGGGTGTCGCAGAGATCATGAGAAAAATAGTATGACTTCATTCAGCCCTTATGCTGGGGGCTCGAGCCCTCTTGAAATACCCAACTCATCTCCATAAGGGCAGTAGAATACTAGACCAGCCAAGAAAATAATAAAAACTTGTCGTAATATGTTGTACTTTTGTCCCAGACAAGTTCACATCCTAAAGGTTCTGCAGTCAAAAAATTGGACCTCTGTCTTATTTGTGTCACGTCACGTGAAAATATGAAGCAGTCATCCATTGCCCAAGTTCGACAATAGTGTTTCAATTTTGAAAATGCTAACATTCATCGTATTAAAGTGAGACTTGTATATTCCATTTCGACCTTTAATTTTGGACTGCTGTGCAAAATTTCATCACTGGGACCACTTTGGTTCAATATGTATGGATTTTCCAGTATCTTACCTGTTTTGTTCTAGGAAATCAAAGTGTGCTGTGAGAGGCTTTGCCATCTGCAGACCACAAATATTTTCTGATGACTATTTTATTTTGATGGCATAGAGTCCAGATCAAGGCGCTCCTTTTGAGCTATCATTTTTTAAATTTGGTGCAGTAGGTCCAGAGAAACTAATAGATAAGTGTTGAAAGTGGCAAGGAATTTGTCCAAATTTGGGTAAATGGCTAAGGAGGTGTTGAATATCAATCCTTGACCGTAACGAAGTGAGACCTATATTTCCTATTTCCACATTGAATTTAGGACCTGTGTGCAAAATTGAGGCACTGGCACTGTCCTGGTTCGATATTTATGAATTATTACACATCAAAGTCTGACATGAATCGTGCTCTGACACCAAATTTTGTTCTATGTGTTATGTATGTTCTATTCTGGTTTGGGTGTGGATGGAGGTATTTGGCAGAATTAAACTCAGGAGCAGTTTCACAGGACTACATTCACTGTGAGAACAATGGACACTCTGACCAGACAAAAGAAGGGAGTAACAATGTATTTGCTCTCAAGGGATGAAAATAATTGTACAACTAGTCTGGTTCAGGTCTGCTGGGGGATGGACCTGTTTTACCGACGTGTCGCGACGAGCTTTCCGCGACGGCCGCTAGGAGGTGTTGCTCCGTTGCCATCCTAGAGTGACCGCTCATCATCTACCTATGACGTCTGCTTCCGACGATCCACGGCGAATTTAGACATTCTAAAATACTGCATTTAGGACATCCAACGCATACATGATGTCTCTCAAAACTCTTCATCTGTGTACCAGAGTGTGAATCTCAGAATCCAGTCGGTATTCATTGCCCGATTCATCCGTGTTGTGTGATGTGAGGGAGGGTGGTGTACGGCGATGTAAGGTTAAGGGCGGAACACATTTCATTAATTTAAAAGTGAACGGTGGCAGAGCGCCAAAAAATAAGAACGTAGCAAAGTTCTACACATCCATACCTATCATAATTGACCAAACTCAACCTCTAAAGCGAGAAGCCGCTATAGTATACAATTACCGGCAGCATTATAACAGTCATCAGTTTATTAATTTATGTGGGGATTACAATACTACCATAACGTGCCTTTCATTCCTAGATCTAAGACTTCTGGGCGTACCAACTGAAAGGTGGAAACCATTATTGCTATGCATGTAGCGCAAGATCACAGAGATTGGGATATGTTTTTCTCTGAAATCCAAAAATCCAGTGCGCCGTTAATCCGTCTCCCAGCCATGCAACTGGTGCTACTCCTTACAGAGTTTTGTCCCGTTTTTCTTATTTGGTGTTTGCTGCCTATAATAAGTCGCTCGATAAAGATGTCAAAGACTTAAATGTGGTTGGGTCCGGACTAATTAGTAGTGCAACACGATGAATGGATGATAGAAGTGATTAAACTCTGGTAAAAATCGTATCACTTGTTAAACGTAATGAAAGTAATTTCGCACTATTATTTTACTATGTACCCCTATTGCACGGTACTGACGGTTATTAAGGTGTGTTGCCAACCGTAATCGTAGTTTCCGTTTGCGTTAGCGAGATATATACCTCAAACAACATAATCATGCTCGGCAAGGTATGTTCGCTACCGCGATCACACGTTCTTCTTACATCAGGTAGATGTCAAGGCAAAAACACCCAGAAAGGTGTACGACTACCCTTGAGCTCACAGTTTCCCCACGCTTGCCCTCGACGCGCGCCACACGGCAGGTTAACCGTCAGCAAGTCCTGTACGGGGCTCTGCGCCGCTGCACCAATGAGTCTGGGTGAGTATGTACTTGTGGTTTGTGTTGGTGTTAAAGAAACACAGTTGAAAAATTGATAATTTTAGCGAACATATGGACCTACTGCAATTCAGATTGTCCAAGTATTTTTGGTCTGAAGTCACAGAAAACGAAACGATATGAGGGCATAAGCATAGACCAACATAATCGTATCTAAAGGGAGATAAGTAGACCGATACAACATGCTTACACTCTAGAAGGTGTAAGACGAGCCGTGAGCACACAGGTTCCTCACGCTGGCCTTCGGCGCGAACCAAACTGTGTGACACATTGACACAAGGTGATCTGATATTTCTTTTCAGTTCGTTTAAAAAATCGCATGGAAATACGTTATATTGTTCATTTGAAAATAGTGTTTAAACAATTATGAACTAAGCGACAAAAGGTCCTTTGAAACGGCTGTTGAGACAACACGATAATGTTTGGTGTAAACTCTCAGATAACAAGACAGGCATGGAGAACGCTTTAGCGTCCTCGGACGGACTCGTTCTTTGAGTTTTGAGGGGAAAAAAAGGTTTTTCGAGATTTGCATACTTCTCATAAATACAGTTTCTGCACAATCAGTATTCGTAATATTTTTTTTAAATTCTGTGTTTTTCTTGCGTCTTAACCGGACCTAGCCACTGATCTATAACTCCGGGCCCTGCAGAGTACGCGAAAGGCGATCGTTGACTGCAGGCGACGGATGGTCCCAAGACAAACTCCCAGCGATCTGCGGTCCCTCAAAACGAGTTCCCTTAGTTTGTTTTTTTTTTCTTATAAGAAATCTAATATGTAATTTCGAAACAAGATCTATGCCCAACCGAAACGCCTCCAAATCAGAATCCATGCGTTACGCAGTTTTCGAGATGAATCGGGGTCACTGCAATCCCTTAAAATTTCAGCCTCCTAGCTCAAGTTTTGTAGTAGTTACAAAGCCTTTCACCTTTTCTGTCTGAAGGGGTCATTTTGACCATAGCCACTAAACACGTTGTAATTTTTCACATACTGCACTCTTATTGCCCCTAAACACTGTGTACACTGTTTACTGATTTATTAATTCTGTGCAAGTCAAATGGATAGTTGGGAAGGTTGACGGAGGCCACATAGACGCCTTATCGAGAAGGGAATACCTTTAGCGCGAGCGAAGCGACTGCGGTCGTCTGACAAGCCTGATATGCCCTGTTTTGACCACTGGCACCAGCAGTAACACCTGAGGTCCATTTCTGAAATGAAGCTGGGAATTATACGCTAGGCGTCAAAATTAGTGCCCACTTATGGTCAGCGCGACCATTTCTACGTTTTTCAAGTTAGAACGTTGAAATTTGGTACAGACCTGCCTCCAACATTGGGCGAACCTACCATAGCGTTACGTTCCTTAAAACGCTACGGCGTGTACCCGTGCAAGCCATTTTGGAAAACAGTGAATTTTAAAAAAAAAAATTTTCCTTACAAAAAATGGTTTGATGCGGAGCACAGGCGCTAAAATCATTGAAAAACAGCGACGCGCCATCATTTTCAGGCGTTTTCGAACTGAAAGGTCCTTTGTTTAAGTCTCACTTCTTAGCAATGGCTTGCAACGAAACACGCCGCAGCGTTTAAAGAGTTGAAGTCGTTGAGATACCGACTTCCCGGTCTGACATCTTTTTCTTAAAGGTTGGAATCATACAAAATCAGTTTCCGCGCCTTCCTACCCCTTTCAGGAGAAACCACCCAACGGAAAGAAGATATCGTTAAAAAGTGTCAAATTTTTCAGTTTTTTTCGGATTTGGCGTTGGGTGCAGTTGCTTCCAGACGCAAATACAAGCGAGACGTTGCATAAATGTCATGATGATCCCAATAGTGGCCACAGGGGCCCTTTTTTAAGGCCATTTACTGTCTGAGGTTAAGGATAATGTTAGGCGTTACAGCTCAGTGTCAGCTGTGTCAAAAAATCAAGATTGATGGGAAGAGTCGCCCTGGTTTGATAGAATCAAGCCGCATCAACACGGAACCTATTGATGTCAATACTACAGACCTTGTATGCCCCTAGCCTCGTTTGATGAGTAGATTCACTTAGCTGTGTGAAGCATTTTCCAACTCCGCTTTTTTACAGATCTTTCGCACGGCAACTGTCAGAGCTGTGTGTAAACATGTGAAAGAAGATACCACATAACCTAACCTAACCTAACCTAACCTATCTAACCTACAGATCTTGCGCACGCCAACAGTCAGAGCTGTAAATAAACATGTGAAAGATGATACCACCTTGAGACATGGAGCCCCTAGGAATGTCTAGTGTGACATTAGGCAGCATTATAACAGTCATCAGTTTATTAATTTATGTGGGGATTACAATACTACCATAACGTGCCTTTCATTCCTAGATCTAAGACTTCTGGGCGTACCAACTGAAAGGTGGAAACCATTATTTCTATGCATGTACCGCAAGATCACAGAGATTGGGATATGTTTTTCTCTGAAATCCAAAAATCCAGTGCGCCGTTAATCCGTCTCCCAGCCATGCAACTGGTGCTACTCCTTACAGAGTTTTGTCCCGTTCTTCTTATTTGGTGTTTGCTGCCTATAATAAGTCGCTCGATAAAGATGTCAAAGACTTAAATGTGGTTGGGTCCGGACTAATTAGTAGTGCAACACGATGAATGGATGATAGAAGTGATTAAACTCTGGTAAAAATCGTATCACTTGTTAAACGTAATGAAAGTAATTTCGCACTATTATTTTACTATGTACCCCTATTGCACGGTACTGACGGTTATTAAGGTGTGTTGCCAACCGTAATCGTAGTTTCCGTTTGCGTTAGCGAGATATATACCTCAAACAACATAATCATGCTCGGCAAGGTATGTTCGCTACCGCGATCACACGTTCTTCTTACATCAGGTAGATGTCAAGGCAAAAACACCCAGAAAGGTGTACGACTACCCTTGAGCTCACAGTTTCCCCACGCTTGCCCTCGACGCGCGCCACACGGCAGGTTAACCGTCAGCAAGTCCTGTACGGGGCTCTGCGCCGCTGCACCAATGAGTCTGGGTGAGTATGTACTTGTGGTTTGTGTTGGTGTTAAAGAAACACAGTTGAAAAATTGATAATTTTAGCGAACAAATGGACCTACTGCAATTCAGATTGTCCAAGTATTTTTGGTCTGAAGTCACAGAAAACGAAACGATATGAGGGCATAAGCATAGACCAACATAATCGTATCTAAAGGGAGATAAGTAGACCGATACAACATGCTTACACTCTAGAAGGTGTAAGACGAGCCGTGAGCACACAGGTTCCTCACGCTGGCCTTCGGCGCGAACCAAACTGTGTGACACATTGACACAAGGTGATCTGATATTTCTTTTCAGTTCGTTTAAAAAATCGCATGGAAATACGTTATATTGTTCATTTGAAAATAGTGTTTAAACAATTATGAACTAAGCGACAAAAGGTCCTTTGAAACGGCTGTTGAGACAACACGATAATGTTTGGTGTAAACTCTCAGATAACAAGACAGGCATGGAGAACGCTTTAGCGTCCTCGGACGGACTCGTTCTTTGAGTTTTGAGGGGAAAAAAAGGTTTTTCGAGATTTGCATACTTCTCATAAATACAGTTTCTGCACAATCAGTATTCGTAATATTTTTTTTAAATTCTGTGTTTTTCTTGCGTCTTAACCGGACCTAGCCACTGATCTATAACTCCGGGCCCTGCAGAGTACGCGAAAGGCGATCGTTGACTGCAGGCGACGGATGGTCCCAAGACAAACTCCCAGCGATCTGCGGTCCCTCAAAACGAGTTCCCTTAGTTTGTTTTTTTTTTTCTTATAAGAAATCTAATATGTAATTTCGAAACAAGATCTATGCCCAACCGAAACGCCTCCAAATCAGAATCCTTGCGTTACGCAGTTTTCGAGATGAATCGGGGTCACTGCAATCCCTTAAAATTTCAGCCTTCTAGCTCAAGTTTTGTAGTAGTTACAAAGCCTTTCACCTTTTCTGTCTGAAGGGGTCATTTTGACCATAGCCACTAAACACGTTGTAATTTTTCACATACTGCACTCTTATTGCCCCTAAACACTGTGTACACTGTTTACTGATTTATTAATTCTGTGCAAGTCAAATGGATAGTTGGGAAGGTTGACGGAGGCCACATAGACGCCTTATCGAGAAGGGAATACCTTTAGCGCGAGCGAAGCGACTGCGGTCGTCTGACAAGCCTGATATGCCCTGTTTTGACCACTGGCACCAGCAGTAACACCTGAGGTCCATTTCTGAAATGAAGCTGGGAATTATACGCTAGGCGTCAAAATTAGTGCCCACTTATGGTCAGCGCGACCATTTCTACGTTTTTCAAGTTAGAACGTTGAAATTTGGTACAGACCTGCCTCCAACATTGGGCGAACCTACCATAGCGTTACGTTCCTTAAAACGCTACGGCGTGTACCCGTGCAAGCCATTTTGGAAAACAGTGAATTTTAAAAAAAAAAAAATTTTTTTTTTCCTTACAAAAAATGGTTTGATGCGGAGCACAGGCGCTAAAATCATTGAAAAACAGCGACGCGCCATCATTTTCAGGCGTTTTCGAACTGAAAGGTCCTTTGTTTAAGTCTCACTTCTTAGCAATGGCTTGCAACGAAACACGCCGCAGCGTTTAAAGAGTTGAAGTCGTTGAGATACCGACTTCCCGGTCTGACATCTTTTTCTTAAAGGTTGGAATCATACAAAATCAGTTTCCGCGCCTTCCTACCCCTTTCAGGAGAAACCACCCAACGGAAAGAAGATATCGTTAAAAAGTGTCAAATTTTTCAGTTTTTTTCGGATTTGGCGTTGGGTGCAGTTGCTTCCAGACGCAAATACAAGCGAGACGTTGCATAAATGTCATGATGATCCCAATAGTGGCCACAGGGGCCCTTTTTTAAGGCCATTTACTGTCTGAGGTTAAGGATTATGATAGGCGTTACAGCTCAGTGTCAGCTGTGTCAAAAAATCAAGATTGATGGGAAGAGTCGCCCTGGTTTGATAGAAACAAGCCGCATCAACACGGAACCTATTGATGTCAATACTACAGACCTTGTATGCCCCTAGCCTCGTTTGATGAGTAGATTCACTTAGCTGTGTGAAGCATTTTCCAACTCCGCTTTTTTACAGATCTTTCGCACGGCAACTGTCAGAGCTGTGTGTAAACATGTGAAAGAAGATACCACATAACCTAACCTAACCTAACCTAACCTATCTAACCTACAGATCTTGCGCACGCCAACAGTCAGAGCTGTAAATAAACATGTGAAAGATGATACCACCTTGAGACATGGAGCCCCTAGGAATGTCTAGTGTGACATTAGGCAGCATTATAACAGTCATCAGTTTATTAATTTATGTGGGGATTACAATACTACCATAACGTGCCTTTCATTCCTAGATCTAAGACTTCTGGGCGTACCAACTGAAAGGTGGAAACCATTATTTCTATGCATGTACCGCAAGATCACAGAGATTGGGATATGTTTTTCTCTGAAATCCAAAAATCCAGTGCGCCGTTAATCCGTCTCCCAGCCATGCAACTGGTGCTACTCCTTACAGAGTTTTGTCCCGTTCTTCTTATTTGGTGTTTGCTGCCTATAATAAGTCGCTCGATAAAGATGTCAAAGACTTAAATGTGGTTGGGTCCGGACTAATTAGTAGTGCAACACGATGAATGGATGATAGAAGTGATTAAACTCTGGTAAAAATCGTATCACTTGTTAAACGTAATGAAAGTAATTTCGCACTATTATTTTACTATGTACCCCTATTGCACGGTACTGACGGTTATTAAGGTGTGTTGCCAACCGTAATCGTAGTTTCCGTTTGCGTTAGCGAGATATATACCTCAAACAACATAATCATGCTCGGCAAGGTATGTTCGCTACCGCGATCACACGTTCTTCTTACATCAGGTAGATGTCAAGGCAAAAACACCCAGAAAGGTGTACGACTACCCTTGAGCTCACAGTTTCCCCACGCTTGCCCTCGACGCGCGCCACACGGCAGGTTAACCGTCAGCAAGTCCTGTACGGGGCTCTGCGCCGCTGCACCAATGAGTCTGGGTGAGTATGTACTTGTGGTTTGTGTTGGTGTTAAAGAAACACAGTTGAAAAATTGATAATTTTAGCGAACATATGGACCTACTGCAATTCAGATTGTCCAAGTATTTTTGGTCTGAAGTCACAGAAAACGAAACGATATGAGGGCATAAGCATAGACCAACATAATCGTATCTAAAGGGAGATAAGTAGACCGATACAACATGCTTACACTCTAGAAGGTGTAAGACGAGCCGTGAGCACACAGGTTCCTCACGCTGGCCTTCGGCGCGAACCAAACTGTGTGACACATTGACACAAGGTGATCTGATATTTCTTTTCAGTTCGTTTAAAAAATCGCATGGAAATACGTTATATTGTTCATTTGAAAATAGTGTTTAAACAATTATGAACTAAGCGACAAAAGGTCCTTTGAAACGGCTGTTGAGACAACACGATAATGTTTGGTGTAAACTCTCAGATAACAAGACAGGCATGGAGAACGCTTTAGCGTCCTCGGACGGACTCGTTCTTTGAGTTTTGAGGGGAAAAAAAGGTTTTTCGAGATTTGCATACTTCTCATAAATACAGTTTCTGCACAATCAGTATTCGTAATATTTTTTTTAAATTCTGTGTTTTTCTTGCGTCTTAACCGGACCTAGCCACTGATCTATAACTCCGGGCCCTGCAGAGTACGCGAAAGGCGATCGTTGACTGCAGGCGACGGATGGTCCCAAGACAAACTCCCAGCGATCTGCGGTCCCTCAAAACGAGTTCCCTTAGTTTGTTTTTTTTTTCTTATAAGAAATCTAATATGTAATTTCGAAACAAGATCTATGCCCAACCGAAACGCCTCCAAATCAGAATCCTTGCGTTACGCAGTTTTCGAGATGAATCGGGGTCACTGCAATCCCTTAAAATTTCAGCCTCCTAGCTCAAGTTTTGTAGTAGTTACAAAGCCTTTCACCTTTTCTGTCTGAAGGGGTCATTTTGACCATAGCCACTAAACACGTTGTAATTTTTCACATACTGCACTCTTATTGCCCCTAAACACTGTGTACACTGTTTACTGATTTATTAATTCTGTGCAAGTCAAATGGATAGTTGGGAAGGTTGACGGAGGCCACATAGACGCCTTATCGAGAAGGGAATACCTTTAGCGCGAGCGAAGCGACTGCGGTCGTCTGACAAGCCTGATATGCCCTGTTTTGACCACTGGCACCAGCAGTAACACCTGAGGTCCATTTCTGAAATGAAGCTGGGAATTATACGCTAGGCGTCAAAATTAGTGCCCACTTATGGTCAGCGCGACCATTTCTACGTTTTTCAAGTTAGAACGTTGAAATTTGGTACAGACCTGCCTCCAACATTGGGCGAACCTACCATAGCGTTACGTTCCTTAAAACGCTACGGCGTGTACCCGTGCAAGCCATTTTGGAAAACAGTGAATTTTAAAAAAAAAAAATTTTCCTTACAAAAAATGGTTTGATGCGGAGCACAGGCGCTAAAATCATTGAAAAACAGCGACGCGCCATCATTTTCAGGCGTTTTCGAACTGAAAGGTCCTTTGTTTAAGTCTCACTTCTTAGCAATGGCTTGCAACGAAACACGCCGCAGCGTTTAAAGAGTTGAAGTCGTTGAGATACCGACTTCCCGGTCTGACATCTTTTTCTTAAAGGTTGGAATCATACAAAATCAGTTTCCGCGCCTTCCTACCCCTTTCAGGAGAAACCACCCAACGGAAAGAAGATATCGTTAAAAAGTGTCAAATTTTTCAGTTTTTTTCGGATTTGGCGTTGGGTGCAGTTGCTTCCAGACGCAAATACAAGCGAGACGTTGCATAAATGTCATGATGATCCCAATAGTGGCCACAGGGGCCCTTTTTTAAGGCCATTTACTGTCTGAGGTTAAGGATTATGATAGGCGTTACAGCTCAGTGTCAGCTGTGTCAAAAAATCAAGATTGATGGGAAGAGTCGCCCTGGTTTGATAGAAACAAGCCGCATCAACACGGAACCTATTGATGTCAATACTACAGACCTTGTATGCCCCTAGCCTCGTTTGATGAGTAGATTCACTTAGCTGTGTGAAGCATTTTCCAACTCCGCTTTTTTACAGATCTTTCGCACGGCAACTGTCAGAGCTGTGTGTAAACATGTGAAAGAAGATACCACATAACCTAACCTAACCTAACCTAACCTATCTAACCTACAGATCTTGCGCACGCCAACAGTCAGAGCTGTAAATAAACATGTGAAAGATGATACCACCTTGAGACATGGAGCCCCTAGGAATGTCTAGTGTGACATTAGGCAGCATTATAACAGTCATCAGTTTATTAATTTATGTGGGGATTACAATACTACCATAACGTGCCTTTCATTCCTAGATCTAAGACTTCTGGGCGTACCAACTGAAAGGTGGAAACCATTATTTCTATGCATGTACCGCAAGATCACAGAGATTGGGATATGTTTTTCTCTGAAATCCAAAAATCCAGTGCGCCGTTAATCCGTCTCCCAGCCATGCAACTGGTGCTACTCCTTACAGAGTTTTGTCCCGTTCTTCTTATTTGGTGTTTGCTGCCTATAATAAGTCGCTCGATAAAGATGTCAAAGACTTAAATGTGGTTGGGTCCGGACTAATTAGTAGTGCAACACGATGAATGGATGATAGAAGTGATTAAACTCTGGTAAAAATCGTATCACTTGTTAAACGTAATGAAAGTAATTTCGCACTATTATTTTACTATGTACCCCTATTGCACGGTACTGACGGTTATTAAGGTGTGTTGCCAACCGTAATCGTAGTTTCCGTTTGCGTTAGCGAGATATATACCTCAAACAACATAATCATGCTCGGCAAGGTATGTTCGCTACCGCGATCACACGTTCTTCTTACATCAGGTAGATGTCAAGGCAAAAACACCCAGAAAGGTGTACGACTACCCTTGAGCTCACAGTTTCCCCACGCTTGCCCTCGACGCGCGCCACACGGCAGGTTAACCGTCAGCAAGTCCTGTACGGGGCTCTGCGCCGCTGCACCAATGAGTCTGGGTGAGTATGTACTTGTGGTTTGTGTTGGTGTTAAAGAAACACAGTTGAAAAATTGATAATTTTAGCGAACATATGGACCTACTGCAATTCAGATTGTCCAAGTATTTTTGGTCTGAAGTCACAGAAAACGAAACGATATGAGGGCATAAGCATAGACCAACATAATCGTATCTAAAGGGAGATAAGTAGACCGATACAACATGCTTACACTCTAGAAGGTGTAAGACGAGCCGTGAGCACACAGGTTCCTCACGCTGGCCTTCGGCGCGAACCAAACTGTGTGACACATTGACACAAGGTGATCTGATATTTCTTTTCAGTTCGTTTAAAAAATCGCATGGAAATACGTTATATTGTTCATTTGAAAATAGTGTTTAAACAATTATGAACTAAGCGACAAAAGGTCCTTTGAAACGGCTGTTGAGACAACACGATAATGTTTGGTGTAAACTCTCAGATAACAAGACAGGCATGGAGAACGCTTTAGCGTCCTCGGACGGACTCGTTCTTTGAGTTTTGAGGGGAAAAAAAGGTTTTTCGAGATTTGCATACTTCTCATAAATACAGTTTCTGCACAATCAGTATTCGTAATATTTTTTTTAAATTCTGTGTTTTTCTTGCGTCTTAACCGGACCTAGCCACTGATCTATAACTCCGGGCCCTGCAGAGTACGCGAAAGGCGATCGTTGACTGCAGGCGACGGATGGTCCCAAGACAAACTCCCAGCGATCTGCGGTCCCTCAAAACGAGTTCCCTTAGTTTGTTTTTTTTTTATAAGAAATCTAATATGTAATTTCGAAACAAGATCAATGCCCAACCGAAACGCCTCCAAATCAGAATCCTTGCGTTACGCAGTTTTCGAGATGAATCGGGGTCACTGCAATCCCTTAAAATTTCAGCCTCTTAGCTCAAGTTTTGTAGTAGTTACAAAGCCTTTCACCTTTTCTGTCTGAAGGGGTCATTTTGACCCTAGCCACTAAACACGTTGTAATTTTTCACATACTGCACTCTTATTGCCCCTAAACACTGTGTACACTGTTTACTGATTTATTAATTCTGTGCAAGTCAAATGGATAGTTGGGAAGGTTGACGGAGGCCACATAGACGCCTTATCGAGAAGGGAATACCTTTAGCGCGAGCGAAGCGACTGCGGTCGTCTGACAAGCCTGATATGCCCTGTTTTGACCACTGGCACCAGCAGTAACACCTGAGGTCCATTTCTGAAATGAAGCTGGGAATTATACGCTAGGCGTCAAAATTAGTGCCCACTTATGGTCAGCGCGACCATTTCTACGTTTTTCAAGTTAGAACGTTGAAATTTGGTACAGACCTGCCTCCAACATTGGGCGAACCTACCATAGCGTTACGTTCCTTAAAACGCTACGGCGTGTACCCGTGCAAGCCATTTTGGAAAACAGTGAATTTTAAAAAAAAAAAATTTTCCTTACAAAAAATGGTTTGATGCGGAGCACAGGCGCTAAAATCATTGAAAAACAGCGACGCGCCATCATTTTCAGGCGTTTTCGAACTGAAAGGTCCTTTGTTTAAGTCTCACTTCTTAGCAATGGCTTGCAACGAAACACGCCGCAGCGTTTAAAGAGTTGAAGTCGTTGAGATACCGACTTCCCGGTCTGACATCTTTTTCTTAAAGGTTGGAATCATACAAAATCAGTTTCCGCGCCTTCCTACCCCTTTCAGGAGAAACCACCCAACGGAAAGAAGATATCGTTAAAAAGTGTCAAATTTTTCAGTTTTTTTCGGATTTGGCGTTGGGTGCAGTTGCTTCCAGACGCAAATACAAGCGAGACGTTGCATGATGATCCCAATAGTGGCCACAGGGGCCCTTTTTTAAGGCCATTTACTGTCTGAGGTTAAGGATAATGTTAGGCGTTACAGCTCAGTGTCAGCTGTGTCAAAAAATCAAGATTGATGGGAAGAGTCGCCCTGGTTTGATAGAAACAAGCCGCATCAACACGGAACCTATTGATGTCAATACTACAGACCTTGTATGCCCCTAGCCTCGTTTGATGAGTAGATTCACTTAGCTGTGTGAAGCATTTTCCAACTCCGCTTTTTTACAGATCTTTCGCACGGCAACTGTCAGAGCTGTGTGTAAACATGTGAAAGAAGATACCACATAACCTAACCTAACCTAACCTAACCTATCTAACCTACAGATCTTGCGCACGCCAACAGTCAGAGCTGTAAATAAACATGTGAAAGATGATACCACCTTGAGACATGGAGCCCCTAGGAATGTCTAGTGTGACATTAGGCAGCATTATAACAGTCATCAGTTTATTAATTTATGTGGGGATTACAATACTACCATAACGTGCCTTTCATTCCTAGATCTAAGACTTCTGGGCGTACCAACTGAAAGGTGGAAACCATTATTTCTATGCATGTACCGCAAGATCACAGAGATTGGGATATGTTTTTCTCTGAAATCCAAAAATCCAGTGCGCCGTTAATCCGTCTCCCAGCCATGCAACTGGTGCTACTCCTTACAGAGTTTTGTCCCGTTCTTCTTATTTGGTGTTTGCTGCCTATAATAAGTCGCTCGATAAAGATGTCAAAGACTTAAATGTGGTTGGGTCCGGACTAATTAGTAGTGCAACACGATGAATGGATGATAGAAGTGATTAAACTCTGGTAAAAATCGTATCACTTGTTAAACGTAATGAAAGTAATTTCGCACTATTATTTTACTATGTACCCCTATTGCACGGTACTGACGGTTATTAAGGTGTGTTGCCAACCGTAATCGTAGTTTCCGTTTGCGTTAGCGAGATATATACCTCAAACAACATAATCATGCTCGGCAAGGTATGTTCGCTACCGCGATCACACGTTCTTCTTACATCAGGTAGATGTCAAGGCAAAAACACCCAGAAAGGTGTACGACTACCCTTGAGCTCACAGTTTCCCCACGCTTGCCCTCGACGCGCGCCACACGGCAGGTTAACCGTCAGCAAGTCCTGTACGGGGCTCTGCGCCGCTGCACCAATGAGTCTGGGTGAGTATGTACTTGTGGTTTGTGTTGGTGTTAAAGAAACACAGTTGAAAAATTGATAATTTTAGCGAACATATGGACCTACTGCAATTCAGATTGTCCAAGTATTTTTGGTCTGAAGTCACAGAAAACGAAACGATATGAGGGCATAAGCATAGACCAACATAATCGTATCTAAAGGGAGATAAGTAGACCGATACAACATGCTTACACTCTAGAAGGTGTAAGACGAGCCGTGAGCACACAGGTTCCTCACGCTGGCCTTCGGCGCGAACCAAACTGTGTGACACATTGACACAAGGTGATCTGATATTTCTTTTCAGTTCGTTTAAAAAATCGCATGGAAATACGTTATATTGTTCATTTGAAAATAGTGTTTAAACAATTATGAACTAAGCGACAAAAGGTCCTTTGAAACGGCTGTTGAGACAACACGATAATGTTTGGTGTAAACTCTCAGATAACAAGACAGGCATGGAGAACGCTTTAGCGTCCTCGGACGGACTCGTTCTTTGAGTTTTGAGGGGAAAAAAAGGTTTTTCGAGATTTGCATACTTCTCATAAATACAGTTTCTGCACAATCAGTATTCGTAATATTTTTTTTAAATTCTGTGTTTTTCTTGCGTCTTAACCGGACCTAGCCACTGATCTATAACTCCGGGCCCTGCAGAGTACGCGAAAGGCGATCGTTGCTGCAGGCGACGGATGGTCCCAAGACAAACTCCCAGCGATCTGCGGTCCCTCAAAACGAGTTCCCTTAGTTTGTTTTTTTTTTCTTATAAGAAATCTAATATGTAATTTCGAAACAAGATCAATGCCCAACCGAAACGCCTCCAAATCAGAATCCTTGCGTTACGCAGTTTTCGAGATGAATCGGGGTCACTGCAATCCCTTAAAATTTCAGCCTCTTAGCTCAAGTTTTGTAGTAGTTACAAAGCCTTTCACCTTTTCTGTCTGAAGGGGTCATTTTGACCCTAGCCACTAAACACGTTGTAATTTTTCACATACTGCACTCTTATTGCCCCTAAACACTGTGTACACTGTTTACTGATTTATTAATTCTGTGCAAGTCAAATGGATAGTTGGGAAGGTTGACGGAGGCCACATAGACGCCTTATCGAGAAGGGAATACCTTTAGCGCGAGCGAAGCGACTGCGGTCGTCTGACAAGCCTGATATGCCCTGTTTTGACCACTGGCACCAGCAGTAACACCTGAGGTCCATTTCTGAAATGAAGCTGGGAATTATACGCTAGGCGTCAAAATTAGTGCCCACTTATGGTCAGCGCGACCATTTCTACGTTTTTCAAGTTAGAACGTTGAAATTTGGTACAGACCTGCCTCCAACATTGGGCGAACCTACCATAGCGTTACGTTCCTTAAAACGCTACGGCGTGTACCCGTGCAAGCCATTTTGGAAAACAGTGAATTTTAAAAAAAAAAAGTTTTCCTTACAAAAAATGGTTTGATGCGGAGCACAGGCGCTAAAATCATTGAAAAACAGCGACGCGCCATCATTTTCAGGCGTTTTCGAACTGAAAGGTCCTTTGTTTAAGTCTCACTTCTTAGCAATGGCTTGCAACGAAACACGCCGCAGCGTTTAAAGAGTTGAAGTCGTTGAGATACCGACTTCCCGGTCTGACATCTTTTTCTTAAAGGTTGGAATCATACAAAATCAGTTTCCGCGCCTTCCTACCCCTTTCAGGAGAAACCACCCAACGGAAAGAAGATATCGTTAAAAAGTGTCAAATTTTTCAGTTTTTTTCGGATTTGGCGTTGGGTGCAGTTGCTTCCAGACGCAAATACAAGCGAGACGTTGCATAAATGTCATGATGATCCCAATAGTGGCCACAGGGGCCCTTTTTTAAGGCCATTTACTGTCTGAGGTTAAGGATAATGTTAGGCGTTACAGCTCAGTGTCAGCTGTGTCAAAAAATCAAGATTGATGGGAAGAGTCGCCCTGGTTTGATAGAATCAAGCCGCATCAACACGGAACCTATTGATGTCAATACTACAGACCTTGTATGCCCCTAGCCTCGTTTGATGAGTAGATTCACTTAGCTGTGTGAAGCATTTTCCAACTCCGCTTTTTTACAGATCTTTCGCACGGCAACTGTCAGAGCTGTGTGTAAACATGTGAAAGAAGATACCACATAACCTAACCTAACCTAACCTAACCTATCTAACCTACAGATCTTGCGCACGCCAACAGTCAGAGCTGTAAATAAACATGTGAAAGATGATACCACCTTGAGACATGGAGCCCCTAGGAATGTCTAGTGTGACATTAGGCAGCATTATAACAGTCATCAGTTTATTAATTTATGTGGGGATTACAATACTACCATAACGTGCCTTTCATTCCTAGATCTAAGACTTCTGGGCGTACCAACTGAAAGGTGGAAACCATTATTTCTATGCATGTACCGCAAGATCACAGAGATTGGGATATGTTTTTCTCTGAAATCCAAAAATCCAGTGCGCCGTTAATCCGTCTCCCAGCCATGCAACTGGTGCTACTCCTTACAGAGTTTTGTCCCGTTCTTCTTATTTGGTGTTTGCTGCCTATAATAAGTCGCTCGATAAAGATGTCAAAGACTTAAATGTGGTTGGGTCCGGACTAATTAGTAGTGCAACACGATGAATGGATGATAGAAGTGATTAAACTCTGGTAAAAATCGTATCACTTGTTAAACGTAATGAAAGTAATTTCGCACTATTATTTTACTATGTACCCCTATTGCACGGTACTGACGGTTATTAAGGTGTGTTGCCAACCGTAATCGTAGTTTCCGTTTGCGTTAGCGAGATATATACCTCAAACAACATAATCATGCTCGGCAAGGTATGTTCGCTACCGCGATCACACGTTCTTCTTACATCAGGTAGATGTCAAGGCAAAAACACCCAGAAAGGTGTACGACTACCCTTGAGCTCACAGTTTCCCCACGCTTGCCCTCGACGCGCGCCACACGGCAGGTTAACCGTCAGCAAGTCCTGTACGGGGCTCTGCGCCGCTGCACCAATGAGTCTGGGTGAGTATGTACTTGTGGTTTGTGTTGGTGTTAAAGAAACACAGTTGAAAAATTGATAATTTTAGCGAACAAATGGACCTACTGCAATTCAGATTGTCCAAGTATTTTTGGTCTGAAGTCACAGAAAACGAAACGATATGAGGGCATAAGCATAGACCAACATAATCGTATCTAAAGGGAGATAAGTAGACCGATACAACATGCTTACACTCTAGAAGGTGTAAGACGAGCCGTGAGCACACAGGTTCCTCACGCTGGCCTTCGGCGCGAACCAAACTGTGTGACACATTGACACAAGGTGATCTGATATTTCTTTTCAGTTCGTTTAAAAAATCGCATGGAAATACGTTATATTGTTCATTTGAAAATAGTGTTTAAACAATTATGAACTAAGCGACAAAAGGTCCTTTGAAACGGCTGTTGAGACAACACGATAATGTTTGGTGTAAACTCTCAGATAACAAGACAGGCATGGAGAACGCTTTAGCGTCCTCGGACGGACTCGTTCTTTGAGTTTTGAGGGGAAAAAAAGGTTTTTCGAGATTTGCATACTTCTCATAAATACAGTTTCTGCACAATCAGTATTCGTAATATTTTTTTTAAATTCTGTGTTTTTCTTGCGTCTTAACCGGACCTAGCCACTGATCTATAACTCCGGGCCCTGCAGAGTACGCGAAAGGCGATCGTTGACTGCAGGCGACGGATGGTCCCAAGACAAACTCCCAGCGATCTGCGGTCCCTCAAAACGAGTTCCCTTAGTTTGTTTTTTTTTTCTTATAAGAAATCTAATATGTAATTTCGAAACAAGATCTATGCCCAACCGAAACGCCTCCAAATCAGAATCCTTGCGTTACGCAGTTTTCGAGATGAATCGGGGTCACTGCAATCCCTTAAAATTTCAGCCTCTAGCTCAAGTTTTGTAGTAGTTACAAAGCCTTTCACCTTTTCTGTCTGAAGGGGTCATTTTGACCATAGCCACTAAACACGTTGTAATTTTTCACATACTGCACTCTTATTGCCCCTAAACACTGTGTACACTGTTTACTGATTTATTAATTCTGTGCAAGTCAAATGGATAGTTGGGAAGGTTGACGGAGGCCACATAGACGCCTTATCGAGAAGGGAATACCTTTAGCGCGAGCGAAGCGACTGCGGTCGTCTGACAAGCCTGATATGCCCTGTTTTGACCACTGGCACCAGCAGTAACACCTGAGGTCCATTTCTGAAATGAAGCTGGGAATTATACGCTAGGCGTCAAAATTAGTGCCCACTTATGGTCAGCGCGACCATTTCTACGTTTTTCAAGTTAGAACGTTGAAATTTGGTACAGACCTGCCTCCAACATTGGGCGAACCTACCATAGCGTTACGTTCCTTAAAACGCTACGGCGTGTACCCGTGCAAGCCATTTTGGAAAACAGTGAATTTTAAAAAAAAAAAAATTCCCTACAAAAAATGGTTTGATGCGGAGCACAGGCGGTAAAATCATTGAAAAACAGCGACGCGCCATCATTTTCAGGCGTTTTCGAACTGAAAGGTCCTTTGTTTAAGTCTCACTTCTTAGCAATGGCTTGCAACGAAACACGCCGCAGCGTTTAAAGAGTTGAAGTCGTTGAGATACCGACTTCCCGGTCTGACATCTTTTTCTTAAAGGTTGGAATCATACAAAATCAGTTTCCGCGCCTTCCTACCCCTTTCAGGAGAAACCACCCAACGGAAAGAAGATATCGTTAAAAAGTGTCAAATTTTTCAGTTTTTTTCGGATTTGGCGTTGGGTGCAGTTGCTTCCAGACGCAAATACAAGCGAGACGTTGCATAAATGTCATGATGATCCCAATAGTGGCCACAGGGGCCCTTTTTTAAGGCCATTTACTGTCTGAGGTTAAGGATAATGTTAGGCGTTACAGCTCAGTGTCAGCTGTGTCAAAAAATCAAGATTGATGGGAAGAGTCGCCCTGGTTTGATAGAATCAAGCCGCATCAACACGGAACCTATTGATGTCAATACTACAGACCTTGTATGCCCCTAGCCTCGTTTGATGAGTAGATTCACTTAGCTGTGTGAAGCATTTTCCAACTCCGCTTTTTTACAGATCTTTCGCACGGCAACTGTCAGAGCTGTGTGTAAACATGTGAAAGAAGATACCACATAACCTAACCTAACCTAACCTAACCTAACCTATCTAACCTACAGATCTTGCGCACGCCAACAGTCAGAGCTGTAAATAAACATGTGAAAGATGATACCACCTTGAGACATGGAGCCCCTAGGAATGTCTAGTGTGACATTAGGCAGCATTATAACAGTCATCAGTTTATTAATTTATGTGGGGATTACAATACTACCATAACGTGCCTTTCATTCCTAGATCTAAGACTTCTGGGCGTACCAACTGAAAGGTGGAAACCATTATTTCTATGCATGTACCGCAAGATCACAGAGATTGGGATATGTTTTTCTCTGAAATCCAAAAATCCAGTGCGCCGTTAATCCGTCTCCCAGCCATGCAACTGGTGCTACTCCTTACAGAGTTTTGTCCCGTTCTTCTTATTTGGTGTTTGCTGCCTATAATAAGTCGCTCGATAAAGATGTCAAAGACTTAAATGTGGTTGGGTCCGGACTAATTAGTAGTGCAACACGATGAATGGATGATAGAAGTGATTAAACTCTGGTAAAAATCGTATCACTTGTTAAACGTAATGAAAGTAATTTCGCACTATTATTTTACTATGTACCCCTATTGCACGGTACTGACGGTTATTAAGGTGTGTTGCCAACCGTAATCGTAGTTTCCGTTTGCGTTAGCGAGATATATACCTCAAACAACATAATCATGCTCGGCAAGGTATGTTCGCTACCGCGATCACACGTTCTTCTTACATCAGGTAGATGTCAAGGCAAAAACACCCAGAAAGGTGTACGACTACCCTTGAGCTCACAGTTTCCCCACGCTTGCCCTCGACGCGCGCCACACGGCAGGTTAACCGTCAGCAAGTCCTGTACGGGGCTCTGCGCCGCTGCACCAATGAGTCTGGGTGAGTATGTACTTGTGGTTTGTGTTGGTGTTAAAGAAACACAGTTGAAAAATTGATAATTTTAGCGAACAAATGGACCTACTGCAATTCAGATTGTCCAAGTATTTTTGGTCTGAAGTCACAGAAAACGAAACGATATGAGGGCATAAGCATAGACCAACATAATCGTATCTAAAGGGAGATAAGTAGACCGATACAACATGCTTACACTCTAGAAGGTGTAAGACGAGCCGTGAGCACACAGGTTCCTCACGCTGGCCTTCGGCGCGAACCAAACTGTGTGACACATTGACACAAGGTGATCTGATATTTCTTTTCAGTTCGTTTAAAAAATCGCATGGAAATACGTTATATTGTTCATTTGAAAATAGTGTTTAAACAATTATGAACTAAGCGACAAAAGGTCCTTTGAAACGGCTGTTGAGACAACACGATAATGTTTGGTGTAAACTCTCAGATAACAAGACAGGCATGGAGAACGCTTTAGCGTCCTCGGACGGACTCGTTCTTTGAGTTTTGAGGGGAAAAAAAGGTTTTTCGAGATTTGCATACTTCTCATAAATACAGTTTCTGCACAATCAGTATTCGTAATATTTTTTTTAAATTCTGTGTTTTTCTTGCGTCTTAACCGGACCTAGCCACTGATCTATAACTCCGGGCCCTGCAGAGTACGCGAAAGGCGATCGTTGACTGCAGGCGACGGATGGTCCCAAGACAAACTCCCAGCGATCTGCGGTCCCTCAAAACGAGTTCCCTTAGTTTGTTTTTTTTTTCTTATAAGAAATCTAATATGTAATTTCGAAACAAGATCAATGCCCAACCGAAACGCCTCCAAATCAGAATCCTTGCGTTACGCAGTTTTCGAGATGAATCGGGGTCACTGCAATCCCTTAAAATTTCAGCCTCCTAGCTCAAGTTTTGTAGTAGTTACAAAGCCTTTCACCTTTTCTGTCTGAAGGGGTCATTTTGACCATAGCCACTAAACACGTTGTAATTTTTCACATACTGCACTCTTATTGCCCCTAAACACTGTGTACACTGTTTACTGATTTATTAATTCTGTGCAAGTCAAATGGATAGTTGGGAAGGTTGACGGAGGCCACATAGACGCCTTATCGAGAAGGGAATACCTTTAGCGCGAGCGAAGCGACTGCGGTCGTCTGACAAGCCTGATATGCCCTGTTTTGACCACTGGCACCAGCAGTAACACCTGAGGTCCATTTCTGAAATGAAGCTGGGAATTATACGCTAGGCGTCAAAATTAGTGCCCACTTATGGTCAGCGCGACCATTTCTACGTTTTTCAAGTTAGAACGTTGAAATTTGGTACAGACCTGCCTCCAACATTGGGCGAACCTACCATAGCGTTACGTTCCTTAAAACGCTACGGCGTGTACCCGTGCAAGCCATTTTGGAAAACAGTGAATTTAAAAAAAAAAAAATTTCCTTACAAAAAATGGTTTGATGCGGAGCACAGGCGCTAAAATCATTGAAAAACAGCGACGCGCCATCATTTTCAGGCGTTTTCGAACTGAAAGGTCCTTTGTTTAAGTCTCACTTCTTAGCAATGGCTTGCAACGAAACACGCCGCAGCGTTTAAAGAGTTGAAGTCGTTGAGATACCGACATCCCGGTCTGACATCTTTTTCTTAAAGGTTGGAATCATACAAAATCAGTTTCCGCGCCTTCCTACCCCTTTCAGGAGAAACCACCCAACGGAAAGAAGATATCGTTAAAAAGTGTCAAATTTTTCAGTTTTTTTCGGATTTGGCGTTGGGTGCAGTTGCTTCCAGACGCAAATACAAGCGAGACGTTGCATAAATGTCATGATGATCCCAATTGTGGCCACAGGGGCCCTTTTTTAAGGCCATTTACTGTCTGAGGTTAAGGATAATGTTAGGCGTTACAGCTCAGTCTCAGCTGTGTCAAAAAATCAAGATTGATGGGAAGAGTCGCCCTGGTTTGATAGAATCAAGCCGCATCAACACGGAACCTATTGATGTCAATACTACAGACCTTGTATGCCCCTAGCCTCGTTTGATGAGTAGATTCACTTAGCTGTGTGAAGCATTTTCCAACTCCGCTTTTTTACAGATCTTTCGCACGGCAACTGTCAGAGCTGTGTGTGTAAACATGTGAAAGAAGATACCACATAACCTAACCTAACCTAACCTAACCTATCTAACCTACAGATCTTGCGCACGCCAACAGTCAGAGCTGTAAATAAACATGTGAAAGATGATACCACCTTGAGACATGGAGCCCCTAGGAATGTCTAGTGTGACATTAGGCAGCATTATAACAGTCATCAGTTTATTAATTTATGTGGGGATTACAATACTACCATAACGTGCCTTTCATTCCTAGATCTAAGACTTCTGGGCGTACCAACTGAAAGGTGGAAACCATTATTTCTATGCATGTACCGCAAGATCACAGAGATTGGGATATGTTTTTCTCTGAAATCCAAAAATCCAGTGCGCCGTTAATCCGTCTCCCAGCCATGCAACTGGTGCTACTCCTTACAGAGTTTTGTCCCGTTCTTCTTATTTGGTGTTTGCTGCCTATAATAAGTCGCTCGATAAAGATGTCAAAGACTTAAATGTGGTTGGGTCCGGACTAATTAGTAGTGCAACACGATGAATGGATGATAGAAGTGATTAAACTCTGGTAAAAATCGTATCACTTGTTAAACGTAATGAAAGTAATTTCGCACTATTATTTTACTATGTACCCCTATTGCACGGTACTGACGGTTATTAAGGTGTGTTGCCAACCGTAATCGTAGTTTCCGTTTGCGTTAGCGAGATATATACCTCAAACAACATAATCATGCTCGGCAAGGTATGTTCGCTACCGCGATCACACGTTCTTCTTACATCAGGTAGATGTCAAGGCAAAAACACCCAGAAAGGTGTACGACTACCCTTGAGCTCACAGTTTCCCCACGCTTGCCCTCGACGCGCGCCACACGGCAGGTTAACCGTCAGCAAGTCCTGTACGGGGCTCTGCGCCGCTGCACCAATGAGTCTGGGTGAGTATGTACTTGTGGTTTGTGTTGGTGTTAAAGAAACACAGTTGAAAAATTGATAATTTTAGCGAACAAATGGACCTACTGCAATTCAGATTGTCCAAGTATTTTTGGTCTGAAGTCACAGAAAACGAAACGATATGAGGGCATAAGCATAGACCAACATAATCGTATCTAAAGGGAGATAAGTAGACCGATACAACATGCTTACACTCTAGAAGGTGTAAGACGAGCCGTGAGCACACAGGTTCCTCACGCTGGCCTTCGGCGCGAACCAAACTGTGTGACACATTGACACAAGGTGATCTGATATTTCTTTTCAGTTCGTTTAAAAAATCGCATGGAAATACGTTATATTGTTCATTTGAAAATAGTGTTTAAACAATTATGAACTAAGCGACAAAAGGTCGTTTGAAACGGCTGTTGAGACAACACGATAATGTTTGGTGTAAACTCTCAGATAACAAGACAGGCATGGAGAACGCTTTAGCGTCCTCGGACGGACTCGTTCTTTGAGTTTTGAGGGGAAAAAAAGGTTTTTCGAGATTTGCATACTTCTCATAAATACAGTTTCTGCACAATCAGTATTCGTAATATTTTTTTTAAATTCTGTGTTTTTCTTGCGTCTTAACCGGACCTAGCCACTGATCTATAACTCCGGGCCCTGCAGAGTACGCGAAAGGCGATCGTTGACTGCAGGCGACGGATGGTCCCAAGACAAACTCCCAGCGATCTGCGGTCCCTCAAAACGAGTTCCCTTAGTTTGTTTTTTTTTTCTTATAAGAAATCTAATATGTAATTTCGAAACAAGATCAATGCCCAACCGAAACGCCTCCAAATCAGAATCCATGCGTTACGCAGTTTTCGAGATGAATCGGGGTCACTGCAATCCCTTAAAATTTCAGCCTCCTAGCTCAAGTTTTGTAGTAGTTACAAAGCCTTTCACCTTTTCTGTCTGAAGGGGTCATTTTGACCATAGCCCACTAAACACGTTGTAATTTTTCACATACTGCACTCTTATTGCCCCTAAACACTGTGTACACTGTTTACTGATTTATTAATTCTGTGCAAGTCAAATGGATAGTTGGGAAGGTTGACGGAGGCCACATAGACGCCTTATCGAGAAGGGAATACCTTTAGCGCGAGCGAAGCGACTGCGGTCGTCTGACAAGCCTGATATGCCCTGTTTTGACCACTGGCACCAGCAGTAACACCTGAGGTCCATTTCTGAAATGAAGCTGGGCATTATACGCTAGGCGTCAAAATTAGTGCCCACTTATGGTCAGCGCGACCATTTCTACGTTTTTCAAGTTAGAACGTTGAAATTTGGTACAGACCTGCCTCCAACATTGGGCGAACCTACCATAGCGTTACGTTCCTTAAAACGCTACGGCGTGTACCCGTGCAAGCCATTTTGGAAAACAGTGAATTTAAAAAAAAAAAAATTTTCCTTACAAAAAATGGTTTGATGCGGAGCACAGGCGCTAAAATCATTGAAAAACAGCGACGCGCCATCATTTTCAGGCGTTTTCGAACTGAAAGGTCCTTTGTTTAAGTCTCACTTCTTAGCAATGGCTTGCAACGAAACACGCCGCAGCGTTTAAAGAGTTGAAGTCGTTGAGATACCGACTTCCCGGTCTGACATCTTTTTCTTAAAGGTTGGAATCATACAAAATCAGTTTCCGCGCCTTCCTACCCCTTTCAGGAGAAACCACCCAACGGAAAGAAGATATCGTTAAAAAGTGTCAAATTTTTCAGTTTTTTTCGGATTTGGCGTTGGGTGCAGTTGCTTCCAGACGCAAATACAAGCGAGACGTTGCATAAATGTCATGATGATCCCAATAGTGGCCACAGGGGCCCTTTTTTAAGGCCATTTACTGTCTGAGGTTAAGGATTATGATAGGCGTTA
Source organism: Odontothrips loti (assembly GCA_038380765.1). Taxonomy (NCBI): domain Eukaryota; kingdom Metazoa; phylum Arthropoda; class Insecta; order Thysanoptera; family Thripidae; genus Odontothrips; species Odontothrips loti. The sequence continues at coordinate 3,458,160 of CM076255.1, forward strand.
CAGCTCAGTGTCAGCTGTCTCAAAAAATCAAGATTGATGGGAAGAGTCGCCCTGGTTTGATAGAATCAAGCCGCATCAACACGGAACCTATTGATGTCAATACTACAGACCTTGTATGCCCCTAGCCTCGTTTGATGAGTAGATTCACTTAGCTGTGTGAAGCATTTTCCAACTCCGCTTTTTTACAGATCTTTCGCACGGCAACTGTCAGAGCTGTGTGTAAACATGTGAAAGAAGATACCACATAACCTAACCTAACCTAACCTAACCTATCTAACCTACAGATCTTGCGCACGCCAACAGTCAGAGCTGTAAATAAACATGTGAAAGATGATACCACCTTGAGACATGGAGCCCCTAGGAATGTCTAGTGTGACATTAGGCAGCATTATAACAGTCATCAGTTTATTAATTTATGTGGGGATTACAATACTACCATAACGTGCCTTTCATTCCTAGATCTAAGACTTCTGGGCGTACCAACTGAAAGGTGGAAACCATTATTTCTATGCATGTACCGCAAGATCACAGAGATTGGGATATGTTTTTCTCTGAAATCCAAAAATCCAGTGCGCCGTTAATCCGTCTCCCAGCCATGCAACTGGTGCTACTCCTTACAGAGTTTTGTCCCGTTCTTCTTATTTGGTGTTTGCTGCCTATAATAAGTCGCTCGATAAAGATGTCAAAGACTTAAATGTGGTTGGGTCCGGACTAATTAGTAGTGCAACACGATGAATGGATGATAGAAGTGATTAAACTCTGGTAAAAATCGTATCACTTGTTAAACGTAATGAAAGTAATTTCGCACTATTATTTTACTATGTACCCCTATTGCACGGTACTGACGGTTATTAAGGTGTGTTGCCAACCGTAATCGTAGTTTCCGTTTGCGTTAGCGAGATATATACCTCAAACAACATAATCATGCTCGGCAAGGTATGTTCGCTACCGCGATCACACGTTCTTCTTACATCAGGTAGATGTCAAGGCAAAAACACCCAGAAAGGTGTACGACTACCCTTGAGCTCACAGTTTCCCCACGCTTGCCCTCGACGCGCGCCACACGGCAGGTTAACCGTCAGCAAGTCCTGTACGGGGCTCTGCGCCGCTGCACCAATGAGTCTGGGTGAGTATGTACTTGTGGTTTGTGTTGGTGTTAAAGAAACACAGTTGAAAAATTGATAATTTTAGCGAACAAATGGACCTACTGCAATTCAGATTGTCCAAGTATTTTGGGCTGAAGTCACAGAAAACGAAACGATATGAGGGCATAAGCATAGACCAACATAATCGTATCTAAAGGGAGATAAGTAGACCGATACAACATGCTTACACTCTAGAAGGTGTAAGACGAGCCGTGAGCACACAGGTTCCTCACGCTGGCCTTCGGCGCGAACCAAACTGTGTGACACATTGACACAAGGTGATCTGATATTTCTTTTCAGTTCGTTTAAAAAATCGCATGGAAATACGTTATATTGTTCATTTGAAAATAGTGTTTAAACAATTATGAACTAAGCGACAAAAGGTCCTTTGAAACGGCTGTTGAGACAACACGATAATGTTTGGTGTAAACTCTCAGATAACAAGACAGGCATGGAGAACGCTTTAGCGTCCTCGGACGGACTCGTTCTTTGAGTTTTGAGGGGAAAAAAAGGTTTTTCGAGATTTGCATACTTCTCATAAATACAGTTTCTGCACAATCAGTATTCGTAATATTTTTTTTAAATTCTGTGTTTTTCTTGCGTCTTAACCGGACCTAGCCACTGATCTATAACTCCGGGCCCTGCAGAGTACGCGAAAGGCGATCGTTGACTGCAGGCGACGGATGGTCCCAAGACAAACTCCCAGCGATCTGCGGTCCCTCAAAACGAGTTCCCTTAGTATGTTTTTTTTTTCTTATAAGAAATCTAATATGTAATTTCGAAACAAGATCTATGCCCAACCGAAACGCCTCCAAATCAGAATCCATGCGTTACGCAGTTTTCGAGATGAATCGGGGTCACTGCAATCCCTTAAAATTTCAGCCTCCTACACTGTTCCAAATTTTTTTGGAATTTTCCGACAAGTCATCAGGAAAATTTGTATCACGAATTGTTCGGAAAGAAAATAAACCGACAAGATTGGATAGTACCAAAATGTTTCGGAATATTCCAAACTGTTCGGAAAATCTTTAGAATGAACCTGGACCCATATAATGAATGGATTTTACAAATCAACATTTTTCCAGCAACAATTCAGAAATTCAATAACTATGCTTATAAAATGCCGTACAAAAGCCCAGCAGCAGTAAATGCCACCCTAAAACCTGCTTTTGTACTTACTTGAGTCGACCTCGATAGCTCCAGGTAATGAATGGTAAAGTGTAGCATACCCATCCTAATGCTGGTCTCATTGATCCGCAGAAACCTCTATAGGGCTGTGTGGATTGCTTACTTTCGATGAATTCCTTGTCCAATCCTGCTTTCACTTATACACGCACCATTAATCCCAGCAGAGGGTACTTTCCAGCAATACATCCTTAATCTTTAATCAGAAGTAAATAGATTCTTGACATGGTGGAGGTACAGGTGCATAAAGAAATATCTAATGCTGGATGAACCATTATGCATTTATTCTTCTTACAACATTCCAAATATAATTTATGTACAAATGCAGACTCTATCTTGTGGTTGAGTAGATAATTTTAAGTACCCATAGATCAGAAGCTTGTGGTGACTAGCTTTTCATCACAAGCTAGTTACAGTTAAGTTCCTACAAATAATGGAAAAGCGTCAATGCATATTAGCCTTCAGTATTTTAACATGTGTAAAGTCAAAGTCAAATTATTTACCTTGCTTTGAGCTCCTCATAACAGTCTGTTTCTCCAAGTACACAGAAACTATTTCTTCTAATCTCACTTGAACTCAAAGTAAAATCTCATCTGTAAATACAGAAATAAAAAATTAAAATCTGTTGACACATGAAGACATTGAATTATCAATAGTGTCAGGATTGAAATATAGGTACTTACAGATATCTGTCCGTTTCATTAATTTTCAAATAATAAATGAATTGCGAGCATGAATTTTTATACCCATTCAGGGAAAGACAGTACTACATTTCTGTTTGTTTCATGCATTCACACAACACATGCCACATTAACACAGTCTTTGAACAGCAATGGTCATCCACACAATTTCAGAACAAATCTGGAAGAAAAAGAGGAAGTAAATATTTTAAACAAGAATGCAGCAGAAAATTATGGTCACAAGACAAAAACTTTGAGTAAAAACTCATATTATAAATTAAATTACCAAAGACTAGATGAAATACTGCACCAAAATAACTGTTTACTGATAGTGAGAGGCCAGAAACAAATTGGTTTGCAGTGGTGTCTACTTTGAAGAGAAGAGGTCCATGTTTATGCATACAGCATTAATCACTGCTAGAACTGATATTTGCAGTTAAACAATATAGGAAATGCGCAATATATAGTTGTGGTTCTCTAAGAACACGCTGCAAAATAAATTTTCATTTTAGCATTTATTCATGTACTTCATATTGTGCAATGAATTTAATAATTTTGTTTGACACTTACATAATGCTACAGTTGTTAACTGTTGTTAACCTAGATGGATTAAATGGATGATGCCAAACCACTATTGACATTCAGTGGTAGTAGAAAGTTCTATGAAATTAATTAGAAATGGATGTTGTCCATAGTTGTCAGTCTAAGCTATAAGTAGAACACAAAAGTTTGAACATCACTGACATGTATACATACATGACCAAATAGAGATGGAGACAGCAGTAACATCAGAGAGAGGACGGGGAGAAACCAACAGAGAAAAATAGTTCACATGTAGGTCAAGAAATATGGAAGATCAGTAAGAATACAAACCTTCCACAAGGCATGAAGTGCTTAGAAGAAGTCAGTCACACTCAAGAGGTACCAGCCATGCTACAGGGCAGGGTGTCAGTTGCTACTCAGAATCTTAATTGTGAAAAAATCATTCCTGTACGGACTCAGAAAAATATCGCTTGATAGCCTGGAAAAATAAACAATGTTTAGCTAACAAACTGTGACCAAATTTTTCAAGATTTCAAAGAAATATACCAAAGGTGAAGAATACCATTATTCATTAGCAAGAACAGAAATGGATGCTTACCATTGACATGGTCTTTCACTGAAGTGGTGGAGGGTCTGAATGCAGGGAAGCTGACAATACCAAATTTTCCCACTAAATAAGAAATGAAGTTCATACCAGCATCAAAGAGTGCAAAATGACTGCAACATTACAGACCTAATTTCTGGTCTATATGGAGAACGTAATTTCATCTCAAGCGTCTTTGGTCATATACAAGTACAATCCAATCAACCTAGAAACACAAGTTCAATACAAATTAACTTTTAGTAGTAAATACACAGACTATAAAAATAATGAAAGAGGGGAAGACAAACCTGCGGTCCAAAACACTGAATTCAGAAAAGGGGCTGAATATCAAAAGTATATCCTGCGAACCACTGAACCACACCAAGGTGGTCTATATGGAGAACGTAATTTCATCTCAAGCGTCTTTGGTCGTATACAAGTACAATCCAAGCAACCTAGAAACACAAGTTCAATACAAATTAACTTTTAGTAGTAAATACACAGACTATAAAAATAATGAAAGAGGGGAATACAAACCTGCGGTCCAAAACACTGAATTCAGAAAAGGGGTTGAATATCAAAAGTATATCCTGCGAACCACTGAACCACACCAAGGTGGTCTATATGGAGAACGTAATTTCATCTCAAGCGTCTTTGGTCATATACAAGTACAATCCAAGCAACCTAGAAACACAAGTTCAATACAAATTAACTTTTAGTAGTAAATACACAGACTATAAAAATAATAAAAGAGGGGAAGACAAACCTGCGGTCCAAAACACTGAATTCAGAAAAGGGGTTGAATATCAAAAGTATATCCTGCGAACCACAGAACCACACCAAAGTATTAATAGATCTTCAAAATATTTGGAAATAAGTATTTTCATCAGTGACTAAAAAGTTGACACTTAAACCACTTAGTTACCTATCAATGGAAGACCACACAAGTTAAGAGAAACACAAAAGTGTGAATGTGTCAGCTGGGGAAAATGGGTGTGAGCCTGGGTACATGATATTTCACGCAATGTGCAGCCTGGGTAGTGAATAAAAGAAGTTGCTATTCCGCACCTGAAATAAATGAGGACCGATATTAACATTCATCTGTTCTAACTGTAATTTTGAATATTTCTTTTGTGATAATTTTATACTTATTACCAAAGATATGCTTAACACGGTCCTTACCAAATTTGAATAATGATTAATGCTACAATAAATTATATATAGCAATTACCTGACTATTTAAATAATCAGCAAAATTGTCACAACATGCAGCAGTGGACTTTCCAAAGAAAGTACATTCAGGCAAATCAGCAGCTGTAATAGAAGAATATCCTTCTGCATGAGAACAATATAAAAAGTAGCCTTCTCTATGAGAATTTGAAAAAAACCATTGAAACTCACATTCAGACGGCACAATTTCTATTTAATTTCAGGAGATATCAAACACTTGCATTCATAACGGTAACATCCAAGTCACATCTACCCTAAAGTAGGCAAAGCAAGGGCACCTGAAAGAAAGGTTTACTTTCAATTAAATTAGGCCTCGAGAAAACATTTTAGCAAAATTTGACATAGCAAAGGACATACCATTTTGTGGACTATGCCACAAACACGTGCTTAAGAGATAAGCATAATGTCCCTTCAAAGTCATAGACAGCATGGGGGCAGGGATTTTCCAACTGCTCTAAATCGATGTCTGAAAGACAGGGGGCTGCGTCCGTGACATAATAGAGACCATAGCACTCCCATTGCTCTGCAACGTATTTCTGGACAACAGCCCTACACTTGACACCATCAAACAAAAGCAGTTCAATCTTTCCAACATAAATTTTGCCTCTATCTGCACTCAGAAGCAGCCATTGACCTTTTTTAAAATTGATTTCGTCCAATGTGAGACCTTTCACTTCTACAGCATCTTCTTGCAGCTGCAGACATGAAAGAAAGTCAGAGAGTTCACCTGTCTCTTCAAGAGGAGCTGTTTCTTTGAAGATGGGCCGTTCAGGGAACAACTGGCCCATGCTTTGGTAGGCTTGAAGCAATTGGAACTTCTTGGCTAAAGTATGGCCTAAATTTATAAAGTTTTTACAAATTTGAGAAACTCTTTTGAAGTATTGATGCCTGTGTTCCATAGCCATTGTCCACATATAAATTAAAGGTCCAAATTTAAGAAAAAGGTCAGGGTAATGAGAGAAGAAATGGTGCTTTGGTTTATAGTTATTATCCAAATTCCTCCTTCTTCTCATGTACTTTTTGATGAGATCTCTCATTCTCTCTACCTGCTCAGAACTCAAGGCTGGAGCACAGCATAGTTCCAGGATAGATTTCAAAAGTAAATACTTTTTCCAAAGCTTATCCTGCGTGTCCACCTTGTCGCCAACAAGAAGAGGTAACAGGCGAAAAAGAGTCCAGTTTTGGATGGCGTGCCCTCCGAGCTTTTTTTTGCCCTCCTTTAACTCAGCTGGTTTGTTTCTGGCATCATTTTCCACATAATGAAAGCGTTTAATTCTCATGTTAATTTCATGATAAGTAAACCAACCTTTTTCTATCATCACTTTTATCATTGAGGTTGTATCACAATCTACCACTCCATTGATAAAAAGATCATGGCTGATGCAAGGTGGCAGTCTGGGCTCACAAACATGGAAATGATCCAGTTTGTGGAGAGGTGAATCCCTCTTGATTCCTTCACAGTGGTCTTCATTTGAGTTCTTCTTTTCTTGAAGACAGATTCAGGTGTGCGCCATGTTCCAGAGGGTGCTTCAGGCTTAGCTTTAGCACAGTCAGCCTGGAAGTCAGCCTTGCACAGGTCACAAAAACGACAAAAATGTGACCCAGTAAAACTTTCAATAAAGCCACCTATAGTGTGCTGACCCAGATTGTCACCCTGAAAGAACTGGACCCGCACAGCCACCCTTTCACCATTAAAGTCTATGCCTTCATATTCCAAACTCTTCAAGTCTTTCATGACCCTTTGGAAACACTTTCTAAACATTTTTTCAGAGATCTTGAAACACTTATCATCGACAATTTGCACCAAACGCAAAGCCTTAAGCAATATTCTTCTGTGAGGTTTCAGATTACCTAACGCCATATACATAAAATGCATCTTGTGTTTGAGCTTTGCAGAGCCCAGTGGATTAGTACAATTGCAAGCATCCATGAAGAGGAATAAGTCAACACATTTCATAGGTGTTTGACTATTCTGAAACACAGAACCATCTTTGTAATCTTTAAGCAAAGTACCATCAGAAGGAGGGGCATTGAAGGACTCTTCCACTGCCTTCTGAACTGAAGGATCCTCTAACATGATTTGAAGAGTTTCCTTTACCTTCACATACTGGATTGTGTTTTCTTTGTCATGAGGGTTCTTGTTTAAATTAATCTGGACTGCCTCTTGATGTTTGAAGTGTGTTTTGTAGAAGGTTTCACGCCTTTGAGAAGTGAGCAGACAGTCCCCTGGAGCTCTGACATGGTGTGCATTGTAGAATGGGTCCATCGATGTCACACCTCTGATCACATTTAGCACAACTTTCTCATTAATACCTTCTGAATTGAGAATTCTTTTTAAATCAATTTTTAGCTTGTGTTGCAAAACCTCTGAAATAAATGCAAGCCTAGATGCTATGGCATCCACAGTGGATGATGGGACAATGTACTTTCCCTCAAGCATTGCATAAAAGTTTCCTAAGTACTCAATAATAATGTCATGATCAAAGGTCCTACGAAGAAAAGCTTCAGAGCTGCAGCTTGAATCACTATCATAGACATCATCACTTGCACTTGACTCTTCAGCATCGTGAAAATCATCATCACTGTCAGCACCATAAACCTCATCCCTATCCCAATAAGCAGTTTCATAATCTTCAAAATTTAAGGGAGCAACTTCTGAGAGCGTTGTGGTACTCACATCTTCCCGCCAGCCAGGGTGGTAACGGCTGAGATGAACGCCAAAGGCAGCTGATGAAGAGCACTTAAAGCCACACTTGTTGTTCACATCACCAAAGAAAGGACACGGGATTTCTACTTGTGCACCAGAGCTCAAATGTTTCACTTTAAGGTGCTTGCAATATTCACTGTTGTTGTTAATCAGCTCATCACAATAATTACATTTGACTTTATTGGTATCTTCTTTGACCACCTTGTCCCTCGGCGTGCTGTGCCTCGACACATGCATACTAAGACTTGCATAACTACTGTATTTTTGACTACATACAGAGAATGGACAAACAAATTCAAAACCGAAAACTGTTGAATGCACCTGTTGGTGCACGATATGTTGTCTTGCTGTGCTGGGTTGATATTGGCAATGAATACAGGAAGAAACATCAAGAGCATCCAGAGGGCCTGGGTTGATCTCAATGTTGCCAATTATGAGCAACAGAAATATTACTATGAATAAATGAAGGGATGTGAGCATACTGGAGACTGGAAGCAGGTACAAAAGAATGCTGCCTGAACCTTGGCAAGCACCATAGATGCCAATGCGGGTTCTCCACACTTCAATTGACACTCCCATGGTAAATGTCTGTAAAAGCAGAAGAAACAAAAAAGAATTGGCAATAAATCACAGAAACAAAGTACATTGGAATCACAAAAAAGATATAGCTTCAACCAACTACACACACTTTCTTAAGTTAGATGGAAAAGTTTATGATAGTGAGGTTATGACTTCAGGGCCGCGAGGTAAGGTAACTGAAGTCACCAGCGGATAAGAAGTAAAGTACAAAATGTTAAAAAGGAGAAGTAGCCCAAAATTTAAATTTAATAGATCACCGTCTTACCTGGAGTGCACAAAGCCAAATCAAATATTCTCTTAATCTCTCTACACCTCCCGCCACCTTGATTGCCACCTCCTGAAAACAGGAAAAATTGGGTAAATATTCCGGGTAAAAACCTAAACTATGCCAGTTTTCCTGCAGCACTCACAGAGAAAATGGAAACGGTGGTTCAACGTTGTGGACATGAACAAAAAACAAAACAACGTCCTACAGCGGTCTTGAAACTAAATAGGTTTAAACAATGGACGTTTCACAGTGTTGTCTAACTGTGCAGATGGACTCCGAAATAAACACACACACAGATCAACGAGGATGGGACTGGAACATCGTTGTCATGATAGTGCTTTGACAAAATAAGTTCTAGCCGAACGCGAAACTAACACTTAAGTCATTAATATGGTTAACATTTGGTATCAGCTGAGATCCGAATTCGACATACGTAGTCCTTGGCAGATACCAACTCTACCGAAATTAATCTCTTCGAGTAGGGATTTCATGGTATCTAATATAAATACCACGTAAAAATCACTGTCGTAAGTTTCAAATTAATGTTTCAGTATCAAAAAACGTTAAATGGTGACTACCATTTATACCCTGAAACATTCCCAGGAGGACACACTGTTGTATTCGTAAGTTGGTACCGCATCTTGGTGCGCAATTTGAAAGCTGCCGAGAAACCATCACACTCACCCACACCCACACTCACACACGTTACAGTTGATCAGTTAGCGGGTGACAGGTGGATCGTGGACTTTAAGTTAACGTAAAACCATGGCGTCGCCGGACTTGAAGCGTTCCGTGCAAGATAATGTATCGCGGTTGTTACCAGACGTGAGTGAAGAAGAACTTTCAGATGTGGCCACACACTTGGTGGATGTGATGAAACTTCGGCGACTGGAGCAGCTGAGGCATGTGACGGAAAACGACTTGATCCCACATCTCTCTGTGTTCGATGCGCGGACTTTAATTGAAGCCTGGACACAAGACAAGGAAAACCAAGGTAAGGAGGAGTGATGATCAAGAAGATATCGGGGTGTACAAATCCACCGGCTATAAACTGTGACTCAAACAGCTGACCGACATATGATTAAGCAGGGTAGCATGACAGCACAGCTGTGCCATCAGCTGATTCAACTCAACAAGATGGTTGCCCTTTGTAACAGTCAGAACTTCCCCCCCCCCCCCCAACTGTTGTGCAAAAGTAGCAGGAATTTAGAGGATATGTCCAGTAACAAAACACATAAGTCTTATTTGCTAAATAAGGCTCATGAAAAATTACAGGAAATTCATGATATACCAAAATTAATATCTCATTGCTACCAATCAAATGCACCATGTTTCTTTGACATCCACAGACATATAAACCAAAATTCACGCACGGTTTTCTTCATTGAAATCCAGACAGCTCTGCTTTCATCAAATTAATTTTTCTCTGTCCTTTAAACAGGTAATGAGCCCACTCTGCAGGAGCGGGTAGGACAGGGGAGACAAGCCCTTGAACAAATCCTTCAAGATTCTAGGGAAAACCCTTGGGAATTCAAATTAGAATGGAAGGATCTATACAACATAGATCCTACATTAAAGCTACGTCTGCAAAGGGGGAAACGGCTGTCCAAGTTCCTCCGGAAAGAGGTGATACGTAGGGTTGTCCTCCAAGTAAGAAACAGAGCACCTCAGGCAAAGCGGGACATTTTCAAGAAAGTTGTAGGCGACATGAAGAAGAAGTACCCCATTAGCTTCCAGAGCGAGCTGGCAAAAGGCAAAATAGGGAAGCAAAGCCTCTGTGCAAAAATGCAGAGTAAGTTTGATGAAGAGAAGCGGGCAAACCGGAGAACGCAGACTGAAAAGGAAGCACCCGCCATCAAAGCTGCATACGGATGTGTTCAATGGAGGAAGTTGGCCCTTCCAGAAGGTCACACCAAAGAATCTCTGGAGGAGAAACAAGAAGAACTTAAGAACATATTCACAACAATTAGGACACAATCATGGGACTGGGACAAAATCAAATCACTCATGGACCTGACATATGGCAAACAGAGAGAAGACATCAACAAACAGGCTTTAGAAATTGAGAGACTAAGAAAACAGGTGGACCAAGAAAGGAGAAGAAAACAAAGACAAAGACAAAAGACACCACAGCAAGCAGAGCAGGCAGAAGATGATCCTGAGCCTGTGCCAGTACTTACCACCACAGAGGAACTGATGGAAAATTGGCCATTCCTCTTTCAGCCCCAAGGGATGATGGGGCATTTCAAAACCTTAACTGGCAAGGATATTGAGTCCCAGATTAAATCATTCCTGGAAAATGGAGAGGCCACCAAGGTGATGAACTTTCTGTTTGAAACAAACAAATCAAACAGCAAAAAAATAAAGAAGAGAATGAAAAGGGCTCAGTTGAAATCGCCAAACATGTCAGTGGAAATTATAGCAATTTTGCTCCTCTTGCTTCAAAGGTTCTCTGAAAATGAGGATGCCTTGTGGCTCTTAGTAGATGTAAGTTATTCTAGATTTTAAATCGACGTAATTTTGAAGGGAAAGGTTTTGCCAATGATAATAATGGTTTTAAATACTGTTAACAGCCTGCTGCAATGGAACATGACATTCCTAAATTGACCAAAGTTCCTAAAACGCCACGGTTGATAATTGCTGGTAAGCAAAATATAAACACTTTAAAAAAAAAATTGAATTTATGATAATATGCAGCAAAGGGTTATTCTGTTAATCTTGATTTCAGGCAAAAATATCTTCTCTCCCCAAAATATTTTTTTTTCAATGGATGGAACTGTTTTGGGGACTGCTGACAACTTCCTGGAGGGAGTAGGCTTGCTTTTTGCCCCATACTATGTTTTCAATATGTGTTATGACCCACATGCCCAAATCACTCTTGAATTTTTGCAAAGGTAAGAAGCATAGGAGATTTTACCTTTGAAAGCTGCTGGTGCCCTGGTAGTTCTTTTCTTGAAATCAGCATTCTCACTTTTCCTCCAGGTGCGTGGCTGACATCGATCCTCCTCGTGGAAACAAGCGTCCTACTGAAAAAGAGGCAGGGGGACACTTCAGTAGCCGAATGATTCACGCTTCACTGGTCACTTTCAACAATAAGTTTGATGATTTTTTTGCGGACAAAGACAAGTCAACATCATCGTCATCCCAATCAGAATAAGATTTCCATAAGTTTACCAATAAGTTTTCCATTTGAATAAAACTTCTTCTATCTCATCTTATGATACTTTTACCTGCATACTTTTTTTCTTGAAAGCTGAGGGTAGCTAAGAAGAGTGGTTTTGGAAATGCGAATTTTGTTTTTTGTTTCTTTAAATTATTATTGTTCTTTAATGCAAAATAGGCACGACTTTCATTACCTGTATTCTCCACTCACTCGCAAGTAAAATCAAATAAAGGAAAATACGCATACTGCAAGTAGGATAGCCATAAATGTGGAAGCGAAGGCCTGACCAACAAACACAATGCAATGCGAAATTAGATTTAAAATAAAAAAGGACAGGGGTAGGAAACGACGTGGAAATGACAATTAATCCTTCGCGGGCAGGCTTCATTATCTTTTTCATCTCAGGAATGAATAAAATCACATGAGCTAAGTCACTCTGTTTCTTCTGCACTTCAGGGCCACTTCATAGATGCACAGGGCGACATAACCTTCATCTCAACAAAAACAACAACTTGTACAAGATTCAGATTCAGATTCATTATTCTGATTTTCTACATTTGAGATTTTAAACAAAAATAATCAGAGGGTAAAGTACAGATCAAACCATTGATAAGAATTTGTTAAATTACGATCACATGCAGAATATCACAATAATTAACAAACATAAATGTATAAACTGCTTGTAAATGGTGGAAACTTTTTCGATGGGTCGATATACCGACAGCGACGAATCGAGCGAATCGAAATGTTCTATCTGTAAATAAAGAAAGGAAAGATGGCCACACAAACATAACAGGTCGTGCCGGTTATATCCTAGAAAATATCGTAATATACATGGTTTTAGTGTCCGAATCACTCTTTGCGTTATATCACCAGATCGAGCTGGAGAATCTGAACCGGGACGTGCGTCAAAACTCACCTGACAAGATTGAAATGGTGTCTCTGAGGAGGTTCGCTGACTCTTCATCATGGAGACCAAGGAGTTGTACACTGAGCCTAACCGGCCTTAATTTGTATGTAATCATGGACTTTTATCTGCTGGTGAGAGACACGTCTATGAGAATCGTCTGCTTACTCTTCCTGGTGATGGTTGATGGTTTGGCTGTACTCTTAGACAATGTGAATCATTTGTTTTCTTCCTCAACATTTTCTCACAGTTCTATTATTAGCACATAGGGTTTTCATTAATTGGTGCGAATGTTTGGTCATCAAAAACTCATTCAAGCCATTTATATGAGACATAAGTCCCGATGTGTAGTGAAAAGTTTCCCGTCTTGGTGTCACTTTATTTATGTTTCAAGTTAGAAGATAAGGATGAACTAGTGTGGGACAATAATTCCAAGCTTTTTGGAAAACTCCGAAAAGATATTGGTTTCTTCCGAACAAGTTTGGATGGAAAACTTTCCGAAATGTGTTTAGATTTATCCATAACTATTCGGTATAACCCAATGATTGTTCGGAAAGGTATTTAACCGAACAATTTGTGTAATATTTTTTCGGAAAATTCCGACTTCTTCTTACAGTGTAGCTCAAGTTTTGTAGTAGTTACAAAGCCTTTCACCTTCTCTGTCTGAAGGGGTCATTTTGACCCTAGCCACTAAACACGTTGTTATTTTTTACATACTGCACTCTAATTGCCCCTAAACACTGTGTACACTGTTTACTGATTTATTAATTCTGTGCAAGTCAAATGAATAGTTGGGAAGGTTGACGGAGGCCACATAGACGCCTTATCGAGAAGGGAATACCTTAAGCGCGAGCGAAGCGACTGCGGTCGTCTGACAAGCCTGATATGCCCTGTTTTGACCACTGGCACCAGCAGTAACACCTGAGGTCCATTTCTGAAATGAAACTGGGGATTATACACTAGGCGTCAAAATTAGTGCCCACTTATGGTCAGCGCGACCATTTCTACGTTTTTCAAGTTAGAACGTTGAAATTTGGTACAGACCTGCCTCCAACATTGGGCGAACCTACCATAGCGTTACGTTCCTTAAAACGCTACGGCGTGTACCCGTGCAAGCCATTTTGGAAAACAGTGAATTTTAAAATCTTTTTTTCTTACAAAAAATGGTTTGATGCGGAGCACAGGCGCTAAAATCATTGAAAAACAGCGACGCGCCATCATTTTCAGGCGTTTTCGAACTGAAAGGTCCTTTGTTTAAGTCTCACTTCTTAGCAATGGCTTGCAACGAAACACGCCGCAGCGTTTAAAGAGTTGAAGTCGTTGAGATACCGACTTCCCGGTCTGACATCTTTTTCTTAAAGGTTGGAATCATACAAAATCAGTTTCCGCGCCTTCCTACCCCTTTCAGGAGAAACCACCCAACGGAAAGAAAATATCGTTAAAAAGTGTCAAATTTTTCAGTTTTTTTCGGATTTGGCGTTGGGTGCAGTTGCTTCCAGACGCAAATACAAGCGAGACGTTGCATAAATGTCATGATGATCCCAATAGTGGCCACAGGGGCCCTTTTTTAAGGCCATTTACTGTCTGAGGTTAAGGATAATGTTAGGCGTTACAGCTCAGTGTCAGCTGTGTCAAAAAATCAAGATTGATGGGAAGAGTCGCCCTGGTTTGATAGAATCAAGCCGCATCAACACGGAACCTATTGATGTCAATACTACAGACCTTGTATGCCCCTAGCCTCGTTTGATGAGTAGATTCACTTAGCTGTGTGAAGCATTTTCCAACTCCGCTTTTTTACAGATCTTTCGCACGGCAACTGTCAGAGCTGTGTGTAAACATGTGAAAGAAGATACCACATAACCTAACCTAACCTAACCTATCTAACCTACAGATCTTGCGCACGCCAACAGTCAGAGCTGTAAATAAACATGTGAGAGATGATACCACCTTGAGACATGGAGCCCCTAGGAATGTCTAGTGTGACATTAGGCAGCATTATAACAGTCATCAGTTTATTAATTTATGTGGGGATTACAATACTACCATAACGTGCCTTTCATTCCTAGATCTAAGACTTCTGGGCGTACCAACTCAAAGGTGGAAACCATTATTTCTATGCATGTACCGCAAGATCACAGAGATTGGGATATGTTTTTCTCTGAAATCCAAAAATCCAGTGCGCCGTTAATCCGTCTCCCAGCCATGCAACTGGTGCTACTCCATACAGAGTTTTGTCCCGTTCTTCTTATTTGGTGTTTGCTGCCTATAATAAGTCGCTCGATAAAGATGTCAAAGACTTAAATGTGGTTGGGTCCGGACTAATTAGTAGTGCAACACGATGAATGGATGATAGAAGTGATTAAACTCTGGTAAAAATCGTATCACTTGTTAAACGTAATGAAAGTAATTTCGCACTATTATTTTACTATGTACCCCTATTGCACGGTACTGACGGTTATTAAGGTGTGTTGCCAACCGTAATCGTAGTTTCCGTTTGCGTTAGCGAGATATATACCTCAAACAACATAATCATGCTCGGCAAGGTATGTTCGCTACCGCGATCACACGTTCTTCTTACATCAGGTAGATGTCAAGGCAAAAACACCCAGAAAGGTGTACGACTACCCTTGAGCTCACAGTTTCCCCACGCTTGCCCTCGACGCGCGCCACACGGCAGGTTAACCGTCAGCAAGTCCTGTACGGGGCTCTGCGCCGCTGCACCAATGAGTCTGGGTGAGTATGTACTTGTGGTTTGTGTTGGTGTTAAAGAAACACAGTTGAAAAATTGATAATTTTAGCGAACATATGGACCTACTGCAATTCAGATTGTCCAAGTATTTTTGGTCTGAAGTCACAGAAAACGAAACGATATGAGGGCATAAGCATAGACCAACATAATCGTATCTAAAGGGAGATAAGTAGACCGATACAACATGCTTACACTCTAGAAGGTGTAAGACGAGCCGTGAGCACACAGGTTCCTCACGCTGGCCTTCGGCGCGAACCAAACTGTGTGACACATTGACACAAGGTGATCTGATATTTCTTTTCAGTTCGTTTAAAAAATCGCATGGAAATACGTTATATTGTTCACATTGAAAATAGTGTTTAAACAATTATGAACTAAGCGACAAAAGGTCCTTTGAAACGGCTGTTGAGACAACACGATAATGTTTGGTGTAAACTCTCAGATAACAAGACAGGCATGGAGAACGCTTTAGCGTCCTCGGACGGACTCGTTCTTTGAGTTTTGAGGGGAAAAAAAGGTTTTTCGAGATTTGCATACTTCTCATAAATACAGTTTCTGCACAATCAGTATTCGTAATATTTTTTTTAAATTCTGTGTTTTTCTTGCGTCTTAACCGGACCTAGCCACTGATCTATTACTCCGGGCCCTGCAGAGTACGCGAAAGGCGATCGTTGACTGCAGGCGACGGATGGTCCCAAGAAAACTCCCAGCGATCTGCGGTCCCTCAAAACGAGTTCCCTTAGTTTTTTTTTTTTTTTTTTCTTATAAGAAATCTAATATGTAATTTCGAAACAAGATCAATGCCCAACCGAAACGCCCCCAAATCAGAATCCTTGCGTTACGCAGTTTTCAAGATGAGTCGGGGTCACTGCAATCCCTTAAAATTTCAGCCTTCTAGCTCAAGTTTTGTAGTAGTTCTTTTCTGTCTGAAGGGGTCATTTTGACCCTAGCCACTAAACACGTTGTAATTTTTCACATACTGCACTCTAATTGCCCCTAAACACTGTGTACACTGTTTACTGATTTATTAATTCTGTGCAAGTCAAATGAATAGTTGGGAAGGTTGACGGAGGCCACATGGACGCCTTATCGAGAAGGAATACTGCGGTCGAAGCGACTGACACCAGCCTGATATGCCCTGTTTTGACCACTGGCACCAGCAGTAACACCTGAGGTCCATTTCTGAAATGAAACTGGGCATTATACGCTAGGCGTCAAAATTAGTGCCCACTTATGGTCAGCGCGACCATTTCTACGTTTTTCAAGTTAGAACGTTGAAATTTGGTACAGACCTGCCTCCAACATTGGGCAACCTACCATCGCGTTACGTTCCTTAAAACGCTACGGCGTGTACCCGTGCAAGCCATTTTGGAAAACAGTGAATTTTAAAAAAAAAATTTTTCCTTACAAAATTTTTTAAAAGGTTGGAATCGTACAAAATCGGTTCCCGCGCCTTCCTGCCCCTATCAGGAGAAACCACCCAACGGAAAGAAAATATCGTTAAAAAGTGTCAAATTTTTCAGTTTTTTTCGGATTTTGCGTTGGGTGCAGTTGCTTCCAGACGCAAATACAAGCGAGACGTTGCATAAATGTCATGATGATCCCAATAGTGGCCACAGGGGCTCTTTTTTAAGGCCATTTACTGTCTTAGGTTAAGGATAATGTTAGGCGTTACAGCTCAGTGACAGCTGTGTCAAAAAATCAAGATTGATGGGAAGAGTCGCCCTGGTTTGATAGAATCAAGCCGCATCAACACGGACCTATTGATGTCAATACTACAGACCTTGTATGCCCCTAGCCTCATTTGATGAGTAGATTCACTTAGCTGTGTGAAGCATTTTCCAACTCCGCTTTTTTACAGATCTTTCGCACGGCAACTGTCAGAACTGTGTGTAAACATGTGAAAGATACCACCTAACCTTACCTAAACCTAACCTAACCTAACCTACCTAACCTAACCTACCTCACCTAACCTCACCTCACGGGGACCGTCAATTGCATCCTGTACCCTCCTACAACAGTCTCATACCTAACCTAACCTAACCTATCTAACCTACAGATCTTGCGCACGGCATTAGTCAGAGCTGTGTGTAAACATGTGAAAGATGATACCACTTTGAGACATGGAGCTCCTAGGAATGTGTAGTGTGACATTAGGCAGCATTATAACAGTCATCAGTTTATTAAGTTATGTGGGGATTACAATACTGCCATAAGGTGCCTTTCGATCGCGCAAGGCAACTGTCAGAGCTGTATAAACATGTGAAAGAAGATACCATAACGTGCCTTTCATTCCTAGAACAGTCTGTAAATAAACATGTGAATAATGACTTCATGGGCTCCTAGGAATGTCTACCAACTCATCAGTTTATTAAGGTGGAAAATACTACCATTATTTCTTATGCGTACCAACTGAAAGGTACCATTATTTCTATGCATGTAGAAGATCACAGAGATTGGGATATGTTTTTCTCTGAAATCCAAAAATCCAGTGCGCCGTTAATCCGTCTCTCAGCCATGCAACTGGTGCTACTCCTCACAGAGTTGTGTTCCGTTCTTCTTATTTGGTGTTTGCTGCTTATAATAAGTCGCTCGATATAGATGTCAAAGACTTAAATGTGGTTGTGTCCGGACTAATTAGTAGAGCAACACGATGAATGGATGATAGAAGTGATTAAACTCTGGTAAAAATCGTATCACTTGTTAAACGTAATGAAAGTGAATTCGCACTATTATTTTACTATGTACACCTATTGCACGGTACTGACGGTTATTAAGGTGTGTTGCCAACCGTAATCGTAGTTTCCGTTTGCGTTAGCGAGATATATACCTCAAACAACATAATCATGCTCGGCAAGGTATGTTCGCTACCGCGATCACACGTTCTTCTTACATCAGGTAGATGTCAAGGCAAAAACACCCAGAAAGGTGTACGACTACCCTTGAGCTCACAGTTTCCCCACACTGGCCCTTGACGCGCGCCACACGGCAGGTTCACCGTCAGCAAGGCCTGACCGGGGCTCTGCGCCGCTGCACCAATGAGTCTGGGTGAGTATGTACTTGTGGTTTGTGTTGGTGTTAAAGAAACACAGTTGAAAAATTGATAATTTTAGCGAACAAATGGGCCTACTGCAATTCAGATTGTCCAAGTATTTTTGGTCTGAAGTCACAGAAAACGAAACGATATGAGGGCATAAGCATAGACCAACATAATCGTATCTAAAGGGAGATAAGTAGACCGACACAACATGCTTACACCCTAGAAGGTGTAAGACGAGCCGTGAGCACACAGGTTCCTCACGCTGGCCTTCGGCGCGAACCAAACTGTGTGACACATTGACACAAGGTGATCTGATATTTCTTTTCAGTTCGTTTAAAAAATCGCATGGAAATACGTTATATTGTTCACATTGAAAATAGTGTTTAAACAACTTATGAACTAAGCGACAAAAGGTCTTTTAAAACGGCTGTTGAGACAACACGATAATGTTTGGTGTAAACTCTCAGATAACAAGACAGGCATGGAGAACGCTTTAGCGTCCTCGGACGGACTCGTTCTTTGAGTTTTGAGGGGAAAAAAAGGTTTTTCGAGATTTGCATACTTCTCATAAATACAGTTTCTGCACAATCAGTATTCGTAATATTTTTTTTAAATTCTGTGTTTTTCTTGCGTCTTAACCGGACCTAGCCACTGATCTATTACTCCGGGCCCTGCAGAGTACGCGAAAGGCGATCGTTGACTGCAGGCGACGGATGGTCCCAAGACAAACTCCCAGCGATCTGCGGTCCCTCAAAACGAGTTCCCTTAGTTTGTTTTTTTTTTCTTATAAGAAATCTAATATGTAATTTCGAAACAAGATCAATGCCCAACCGAAACGCCCCCAAATCAGAATCCTTGCGTTACGCAGTTTTCAAAATGAGTCGGGGTCACTGCAATCCCTTAAAATTTCAGCCTTCTAGCTCAAGTTTTGTAGTAGTTCTGTTCTTTGTCTGAAGGGGTCATTTTGACCCTAGCCACTAAACACGTTGTAATTTTTCACATACTGCACTCTAATTGCCCCTAAACACTGTGTACACTGTTTACTGATTTATTAATTCTGTGCAAGTCAAATGAATAGTTGGGAAGGTTGACGGAGGCCACATAGACGCCTTATCGAGAAGCGACTGCGGTCGTCTGACAAGCCTGATATGCCCTGTTTTGACCACTGGCACCAGCAGTAACACCTGAGGTCCATTTCTGAAATGAAACTGGGGATTATACACTAGGCGTCAAAATTAGTGCCCACTTATGGTCAGCGCGACCATTTCTACGTTTTTCAAGTTAGAACGTTGAAATTTGGTACAGACCTGCCTCCAACATTGGGCGAACCTACCATAACGTTACGTTCCTTAAAACGCTACGGCGTGTACCCGTGCAAGCCATTTTGGAAAACAGTGAATTTTAAAATCTTTTTTTTTTCTTTACAAAAAAAGGTTTGATGCGAAGCACAGGCGCTAAAATCATTGAAAAACAGCGACGCGCCATCATTTTCAGGCGTTTTCGAACTGAAAGGTCCTTTGTTTAAGTCTCACTTCTTAGCAATGGCTTGCAACGAAACACGCCGCAGCGTTTAAAGAGTTGAAGTCGTTGAGATACCGACTTCCCGGTCTGACATCTTTTTCTTAAAGGTTGGAATCATACAAAATCAGTTTCCGCGCCTTCCTACCCCTATCAGGAGAAACCACCCAACGGAAAGAAAATATCGTTAAAAAGTGTCAAATTTTTCAGTTTTTTTCGGATTTGGCGTTGGGTGCAGTTGCTTCCAGACGCAAATACAAGCGAGACGTTGCATAAATGTCATGATGATCCCAATAGTGGCCACAGGGGCTCTTTTTTAAGGCCATTTACTGTCTGAGGTTAAGGATAATGTTAGGCGTTACAGCTCAGTGTCAGCTGTGTCAAAAAATCAAGATTGATGGGAAGAGTCGCCCTGGTTTGATAGAATCAAGCCGCATCAACACGGAACCTATTGATGTCAATACTACAGACCTTGTATGCCCCTAGCCTCGTTTGATGAGTAGATTCACTTAGCTGTGTGAAGCATTTTCCAACTCCGCTTTTTTACAGATCTTTCGCACGGCAACTGTCAGAGCTGTGTGTAAACATGTGAAAGAAGATACCACCTAACCTTACCTAACCTAACCTAACCTCACGTCAACCTACCTAACCTACCTACCTAACCTAACCTAACCTAACCTTATAATAAGTCGCTCGATATAGCTGTCAAAGACTTAAATGTGGTTGTGTCCGGACTAATTAGTAGAGCAACACGATGAATGGATGATAGAAGTGATTAAACTCTGGTAAAAATCGTATCACTTGTTAAACGTAATGAAAGTGAATTCGCACTATTATTTTACTATGTACACCTATTGCACGGTACTGACGGTTATTAAGGTGTGTTGCCAACCGTAATCGTAGTTTCCGTTTGCGTTAGCGAGATATATACCTCAAACAACATAATCATGCTCGGCAAGGTATGTTCGCTACCGCGATCACACGTTCTTCTTACATCAGGTAGATGTCAAGGCAAAAACACCCAGAAAGGTGTACGACTACCCTTGAGCTCACAGTTTCCCCACACTGGCCCTTGACGCGCGCCACACGGCAGGTTCACCGTCAGCAAGGCCTGACCGGGGCTCTGCGCCTCTGCACCAATGAGTCTGGGTGAGTATGTACCTGTGGTTTGTGTTGGTGTGTTGAAAAATTGATAATTTTAGCGAACAAATGGGCCTACTGCAATTCAGATTGTCCAAGTATTTTTGGTCTGAAGTCACAGAAAACGAAACGATATGAGGGCATAAGCATAGACCAACATAATCGTATCTAAAGGGAGATAAGTAGACCGACACAACATGCTTACACCCTAGAAGGTGTAAGACGAGCCGTGAGCACACAGGTTCCTCACGCTGGCCTTCGGCGCGAACCAAACTGTGTGACACATTGACACAAGGTGATCTGATATTTCTTTTCAGTTCGTTTAAAAAATCGCATGGAAATACGTTATATTGTTCACATTGAAAATAGTGTTTAAACAATTATGAACTAAGCGACAAAAGGTCTTTGAAACGGCTGTTGAGACAACACGATAATGTTTGGTGTAAACTCTCAGATAACAAGACAGGCATGGAGAACGCTTTAGCGTCCTCGGACGGACTCGTTCTTTGAGTTTTGAGGGGAAAAGTTTTTCGAGATTTGCATACTTCTCATAAATACAGTTTCTGCACAATCAGTATTCGTAATATTTTTTTTAAATTCTGTGTTTTTCTTGCGTCTTAACCGGACCTAGCCACTGATCTATTACTCCGGGCCCTGCAGAGTACGCGAAAGGCGATCGTTGACTGCAGGCGACGGATGGTCCCAAGACAAACTCCCAGCGATCTGCGGTCCCTCAAAACGAGTTCCGTTAGTTTGTTTTTTTTTTTTTTTTTTTTTTATAAGAAATCTAATATGTAATTTCGAAACAAGATCAATGCCCAACCGAAACGCCCCCAAATCAGAATCCTTGCGTTACGCAGTTTTCAAAATGAGTCGGGGTCACTGCAATCCCTTAAAATTTCAGCCTCCTAGCTCAAGTTTTGTAGTAGTTACAAAGCCTCTCACCTTCTTTGTCTGAAGGGGTCATTTTGACCCTAGCCACTAAACACGTTGTAATTTTTCACATACTGCACTCTAATTGCCCCCTTTTTTTAAAGGTTGGAATCGTACGAAATCGGTTCCCGCGCCTTCCTGCCCCTATCAGGAGAAACCACCCAACGGAAAGAAAATATCGTTAAAAAGTGTCAAATTTTTCAGTTTTTTTTCGGATTTTGCGTTGGGCAGTGCAGTTGCTTCCAGACGCAAATACAAGCGAGACGTTGCATAAATGTCATGATGATCCCAATAGTGGCCACAGGGGCTCTTTTTTAAGGCCATTTACTGTCTTAGGTTAAGGATAATGTTAGGCGTTACAGCTCAGTGACAGCTGTGTCAAAAAATCAAGATTGATGGGAAGAGTCGCCCTGGTTTGATAGAATCAAGCCGCATCAACACGGAACCTATTGATGTCAATACTACAGACCTTGTATGCCCCTAGCCTCATTTGATGAGTAGATTCACTTAGCTGTGTGAAGCATTTTCCAACTCCGCTTTTTTACAGATCTTTCGCACGGCAACTGTCAGAACTGTGTTTAAACATGTGAAAGAAGATACCACCTAACCTTACCTTACCTAACCTAACCTAACCTAACCTAACCTAACCTACCTCACCTAACCTCACCTCACGGGGACCGTCAATACTGCATCCTGTACCCTCCTACAGTCTCATACCTAACCTAACCTAACTAACCTACAGATCTTGCTTGCGCACGGCATTAGTCAGAGCTGTGTGTTAACGTGTGAAAGATGATACCACTTTGAGACATGGAGCTCCTAGGAATGTGTAGTGTGACATAAGGCAGCATTTTAACAGTCATCAGTTTATTAAGTTATGTAGGGATTACAATACTACCATAAGGTGCCTTTCGATCGCGCAAGGCAACTGTCAGAGCTGTGTGTAAACATGTGAAAGAAGATACCACATAACCTAACCTAACCTAACCTAACCTATCTAACCTACAGATCTTGCGCACGCCAACAGTCAGAGCTGTAAATAAACATGTGAAAGATGATACCACCTTGAGACATGGAGCTCCTAGGAATGTCTAGTGTGACATTAGGCAGCATTATAACAGTCATCAGTTTATTAAGTTATGTGGGGATTACAATACTACCATAACGTGCCTTTCATTCCTAGATCTAAGACTTCTGGGCGTACCAACTGAAAGGTGGAAACCATTATTTCTATGCATGTACCGCAAGATCACAGAGATTGGGATATGTTTTTCTCTGAAATCCAAAAATCCAGTGCGCCGTTAATCCGTCTCTCAGCCATGCAACTGGTGCTACTCCTCACAGAGTTGTGTTCCGTTCTTCTTATTTGGTGTTTGCTGCTTATAATAAGTCGCTCGATATAGATGTCAAAGACTTAAATGTGGTTGTGTCCGGACTAATTAGTAGAGCAACACGATGAATGGATGATAGAAGTGATTAAACTCTGGTAAAAATCGTATCACTTGTTAAACGTAATGAAAGTGAATTCGCACTATTATTTTACTATGTACACCTATTGCACGGTACTGACGGTTATTAAGGTGTGTTGCCAACCGTAATCGTAGTTTCCGTTTGCGTTAGCGAGATATATACCTCAAACAACATAATCATGCTCGGCAAGGTATGTTCGCTACCGCGATCACACGTTCTTCTTACATCAGGTAGATGTCAAGGCAAAAACACCCAGAAAGGTGTACGACTACCCTTGAGCTCACAGTTTCCCCACACTGGCCCTTGACGCGCGCCACACGGCAGGTTCACCGTCAGCAAGGCCTGACCGGGGCTCCGCGCCTCTGCACCAATGATCCTGGGTGAGTATGTACCTGTGGTTTGTGTTGGTGTTAAAGAAACACGGTTGAAAAATTGATAATTTTAGCGAACAAATGGGCCTACTGCAATTCAGATTGTCCAAGTATTTTTGGTCTGAAGTCACAGAAAACGAAACGATATGAGGGCATAAGCATAGACTAACATAATCGTATCTAAAGGGAGATAAGTAGACCGACACAACATGCTTACACCCTAGAAGGTGTAAGACGAGCCGTGAGCACACAGGTTCCTCACGCTGGCCTTCGGCGCGAACCAAACTGTGTGACACATTGACACAAGGTGATCTGATATTTCTTTTCAGTTCGTTTAAAAAATCGCATGGAAATACGTTATATTGTTCACATTGAAAATAGTGTTTAAACAACTTTGAACTAAGCGACAAAAGGTCTTTTAAAACGGCTGTTGAGACAACACGATAATGTTTGGTGTAAACTCTCAGCTAACAAGACAGGCATGGAGAACGCTTTAGCGTCCTCGGACGGACTCGTTCTTTGAGTTTTGAGGGGAAAAAAGGTTTTTCGAGATTTGCATACTTCTCATAAATACAGTTTCGCACAATCAGTATTCGTAATATTTTTTTTAAATTCTGTGTTTTTCTTGCGTCTTAACCGGACCTAGCCACTGATCTATTACTCCGGGCCCTGCAGAGTACGCGAAAGGCGATCGTTGACTGCAGGCGACGGATGGTCCCAAGACAAACTCCCAGCGATCTGCGGTCCCTCAAAACGAGTTCCCTTAGTTTGTTTTTTTTTTTTTTTTTCTTATAAGAAATCTAATATGTAATTTCGAAACAAGATCAATGCCCAACCGAAACGCCCCCAAATCAGAATCCTTGCGTTACGCAGTTTTCAAAATGAGTCGGGGTCACTGCAATCCCTTAAAATTTCAGCCTCCTAGCTCAAGTTTTGCAGTAGTTACAAAGCCTCTCACCTTCTTTGTCTGAAGGGGTCATTTTGACCCTAGCCACTAAACACGTTGTAATTTTTCACATACTGCACTCTAATTGCCCCTAAACACTGTGTACACTGTTTACTGATTTATTAATACTGTGCAAGTCAAATGAATAGTTGGGAAGGTTGACGGAGGCCACATAGACGCCTTATCGAGAAGCGACTGCGGTCGTCTGACAAGCCTGATATGCCCTGTTTTGACCACTGGCACCAGCAGTAACACCTGAGGTCCATTTCTGAAATGAAACTGGGGATTATACACTAGGCGTCAAAATTAGTGCCCACTTATGGTCAGCGCGACCATTTCTACGTTTTTCAAGTTAGAACGTTGAAATTTAGTACAGACCTGCCTCCAACATTGGGCGAACCTACCATAGCGTTACGTTCCTTAAAACGCTACGGCGTGTACCCGTGCAAGCCATTTTGGAAAACAGTGAATTTTAAAATCTTTTTTTTTTTCTTTACAAAAAAAGGTTTGATGCGAAGCACAGGCGCTAAAATCATTGAAAAACAGCGACGCGCCATCATTTTCAGGCGTTTCGAACTGAAAGGTCCTTTGTTTAAGTCTCACTTCTTAGCAATGGCTTGCAACGAAACACGCCGCAGCGTTTAAAGAGTTGAAGTCGTTGAGATACCGACTTCCCGGTCTGACATCTTTTTCTTAAAGGTTGGAATCATACAAAATCAGTCTCCGCGCCTTCCTACCCCTATCAGGAGACACCACCCAACGGAAAGAAAATATCGTTAAAAAGTGTCAAATTTTTCAGTTTTTTTCGGATTTGGCGTTGGGTGCAGTTGCTTCCAGACGCAAATACAAGCGAGACGTTGCATAAATGTCATGATGATCCCAATATGGCCACAGGGGCTCTTTTTTAAGGCCATTTACTGTCTGAGGTTAAGGATAATGTTAGGCGTTACAGCTCAGTGTCAGCTGTGTCAAAAAATCAAGATTGATGGGAAGAGTCGCCCTGGTTTGATAGAATCAAGCCGCATCAACACGGAACCTATTGATGTCAATACTAAAGACCTTGTATGCCCCTAGCCTCATTTGATGAGTAGATTCACTTAGCTGTGTGAAGCATTTTCCAACTCCGCTTTTACAGATCTTTCGCACGGCAACTGTCAGAGCTGTTTGTAAACATGTGAAAGAAGATACCACCTAACCTTACCTAACCTAACCTAACCTAACCTACCTAACCTAACCTACCTAACCTAACCTAACCTCACCTCACGGGGACCGTCAATACTGCATCCTGTACCCTCCTACAACAGTCTCGTACCTAACCTAACCTAACCTATCTAACCTACAGATCTTGCGCACAGCATTAGTCAGAGCTGTGTGTAAACATGTGAAAGAAGATACCATCTAACCTTACCGAACCTAACCTAACCTAACCTAACCTACCTACCCTAACCTAACCTAACCTCAGGGGACCGTCAATACTGCATCCTATACCCTTCCACAACAGTCTCCTACCTAACCTTACCTAACCTAACCAAACCTCTCTAACCTACAGATCTTGCGCACGGCAACAGTCAGAGCTGCGTGTAAACATGTGAAAGATGATACCACCTTGAGACATGGAGCTCCTAGGAATGTGTAGTGTGACATAAGGCAGCATTCTAACAGTCATCAGTTTATTAAGTTATGTGGGGATTACAAAACTACCATAACGTGCCTTTCAATCGCGCACGGCAACTTTCAGAGCTGTGTGTAAACATGTAAAAGAAGATACCACCTAACCTAACCTAACCTAACCTTACCGAACCTCACGGGGACCGTCAATACTGCATTCTATACCCTCCCACAACAGTCTCCTACCTAACCTAACCTAACCTAACCTATCGCGTCAAAATTAGTGCCCACTTATGGTCAGCGCGACCATTTCTACGTTTTTCAAGTTAGAACGTTGAAATTTGGTACAGACCTGCCTCCAACATTGGGCGAACCTACCATAGCGTTACGTTCCTTAAAACGCTTCGGCATGTACCCGTGCAAGCCATTTTGGAAAACAGTGAATTTTAAAATCGTTTTTTTTTTTTTTTTTTTTTTTTTTACAAAAAATAGTTTAATGCGGAGCACAGGCGCAAAATCGGTGGTCAAAAAAAATGCTCCCGACATTAATAATGCAAAAGGACCGGGCGAAGGATCGGCTCCGATCTAACCTTACCTACCCTAGACTAACACGCATAATAAAAATAATACATGAAGGGGTGACTCACCTTGTCGTTTTCCACCTAAGGAAGACGCACCCGCGCTATCGTTGCACAAGCACACGCGACAACAATCCTGATTTCATATAATCACAAACACTCGCGACACGACGAAACGACACGAAAACAGGATGGCGTCTCGCGCGGGAATCGCCCAGTATATATACTTTCGTGGTGTTCCGCATGCGCGCGCACGTGGAACACCACGAAAGTATATATACTGGGCGATTCCCGCGCGAGACGCCATCCTGTTTTCGTGTCGTTTCGTCGTGTCGCGAGTGTTCGTGATTATATGAAATCAGGATTGTTGTCGCGTGTGCTTGTGCAACGATAGCGCGGGTGCGTCTTCCTTCCTTAGGTGGAGGAACGACAAGGTGAGTCACCCCTTCATGTATTATTTTTATTATGCGTGTTAGTCTAGGGTAGGTTAGGTTAGATCGGAGCCGATCCTTCGCCCGGTCCTTTTGCATTATTAATGTTGGGAGCATTTTTTTTGACCACCAATTTTGTTAGTTTTAGGTTAGGCTAGGTCCTGTCAAAGACCGGTGTCATGACTTGTAGTGAGCAGTCCTCTCTAGGACCAAATTCATGTTAGGCCGCAATACAGCGCGTGCGTGTTGGGTTAGCTAATAATGGTGTTGGTTCAAACCTTGGTGTTTTAATGTACTGATCTTCGTTATTGCTGTTTTTTATCCCTTTTTGCACCTACCTAAAACACTTCCTTTCGCTGCCAAAGACCAGCAAAGACCATTGAAAGATGGTTAAGAAAAACCATGGCATTGGAAGGAGACACGACACAACTCATTGTTTTCAAGTGTTTTCAGCACACTAGGATGTCTAACCGTAATCAAAATTTCTCTTTTCTCTTCGGTGATTTCAATTGTGCATGCTTTGTTGATGGTTTTAGACGTAGACTAACAGGGTTTGTTTGTATTTTAGATGCGTGTCCGAATCTAATTTTCGTCCGAAACCTCTCTCGACCTGATCTTCCGAGTACGGCAAGTGCAAACGGACATGTTGTCTCAACAGCCGTTTCAAACCAACTTTTGTCGCTTAGTTCATAATTGTTTAAACACTATTTTCAATGTGAACAATATAACGTATCTCCATGCGATTTTTTAAAAGGTTGGAATCGTACAAAATCGGTTCCCGCGCCTTCCTGCCCCTATCAGGAGAAACCACCCAACGGAAAGAAAATATCGTTAAAAAGTGTCAAATTTTTCAGTTTTTTTTCGGATTTTGCGTTGGGTGCACTTGTTTCCAGACGCAAATACAAGCGAGACGTTGCATAAATGTCATGATGATCCCAATAGTGGCCACAGGGGCTCTTTTTTAAGGCCATTTACTGTCTTAGGTTAAGGATAATGTTAGGCGTTACAGCTCAGTGACAGCTGTGTCAAAAAATCAAGATTGATGGGAAGAGTCGCCCTGGTTTGATAGAATCAAGCCGCATCAACACGGAACCTATTGATGTCAATACTACAGACCTTGTATGCCCCTAGCCTCATTTGATGAGTAGATTCACTTAGCTGTGTGAAGCATTTTCCAACTCCGCTTTTTTACAGATCTTTCGCACGGCAACTGTCAGAACTGTGTTTAAACATGTGAAAGAAGATACCACCTAACCTTACCTTACCTAACCTAACCTAACCTAACCTACCTAACCTAACCTAACCTAACCTCCTAACCTCACCTCACGGGGACCGTCAATACTGCATCCTGTACCCTCCTACAACAGTCTCATACCTAACCTAACCTAACCCATCTAACCTACAGATCTTGCGCACGGCATTAGTCAGAGCTGTGTGTTAACGTGTGAAAGATGATACCACTTTGAGACATGGAGCTCCTAGGAATGTGTGCTACATAAGGCAGCATTTTAACAGTCATCAGTTTATTAAGTTATGTAGGGATTACAATACTACCATAAGGTGCCTTTCGATCGCGCAAGGCAACTGTCAGAGCTGTGTGTAAACATGTGAAAGAAGATACCACATAACCTAACCTAACCTAACCTAACCTATCTAACCTACAGATCTTGCGCACGCCAACAGTCAGAGCTGTAAATAAACATGTGAAAGATGATACCACCTTGAGACATGGAGCTCCTAGGAATGTCTAGTGTGACATTAGGCAGCATTATAACAGTCATCAGTTTATTAAGTTATGTGGGGATTACAATACTACCATAACGTGCCTTTCATTCCTAGATCTAAGACTTCTGGGCGTACCAACTGAAAGGTGGAAACCATTATTTCTATGCATGTACCGCAAGATCACAGAGATTGGGATATGTTTTTCTCTGAAATCCAAAAATCCAGTGCGCCGTTAATCCGTCTCTCAGCCATGCAACTGGTGCTACTCCTCACAGAGTTGTGTTCCGTTCTTCTTATTTGGTGTTTGCTGCTTATAATAAGTCGCTCGATATAGATGTCAAAGACTTAAATGTGGTTGTGTCCGGACTAATTAGTAGAGCAACACGATGAATGGATGATAGAAGTGATTAAACTCTGGTAAAAATCGTATCACTTGTTAAACGTAATGAAAGTGAATTCGCACTATTATTTTACTATGTACACCTATTGCACGGTACTGACGGTTATTAAGGTGTGTTGCCAACCGTAATCGTAGTTTCCGTTTGCGTTAGCGAGATATATACCTCAAACAACATAATCATGCTCGGCAAGGTATGTTCGCTACCGCGATCACACGTTCTTCTTACATCAGGTAGATGTCAAGGCAAAAACACCCAGAAAGGTGTACGACTACCCTTGAGCTCACAGTTTCCCCACACTGGCCCTTGACGCGCGCCACACGGCAGGTTCACCGTCAGCAAGGCCTGACCGGGGCTCTGCGCCTCTGCACCAATGATCCTGGGTGAGTATGTACCTGTGGTTTGTGTTGGTGTTAAAGAAACACACTTGAAAAATTGATAATTTTAGCGAACAAATGGGCCTACTGCAATTCAGATTGTCCAAGTATTTTTGGTCTGAAGTCACAGAAAACGAAACGATATGAGGGCATAAGCATAGACTAACATAATCGTATCTAAAGGGAGATAAGTAGACCGACACAACATGCTTACACCCTAGAAGGTGTAAGACGAGCCGTGAGCACACAGGTTCCTCACGCTGGCCTTCGGCGCGAACCAAACTGTGTGACACATTGACACAAGGTGATCTGATATTTCTTTTCAGTTCGTTTAAAAAATCGCATGGAAATACGTTATATTGTTCACATTGAAAATAGTGTTTAAACAACTTTGAACTAAGCGACAAAAGGTCTTTTAAAACGGCTGTTGAGACAACACGATAATGTTTGGTGTAAACTCTCAGCTAACAAGACAGGCATGGAGAACGCTTTAGCGTCCTCGGACGGACTCGTTCTTTGAGTTTTGAGGGGAAAAAAGGTTTTTCGAGATTTGCATACTTCTCATAAATACAGTTTCTGCACAATCAGTATTCGTAATATTTTTTTTAAATTCTGTGTTTTTCTTGCGTCTTAACCGGACCTAGCCACTGATCTATTACTCCGGGCCCTGCAGAGTACGCGAAAGGCGATCGTTGACTGCAGGCGACGGATGGTCCCAAGACAAACTCCCAGCGATCTGCGGTCCCTCAAAACGAGTTCCCTTAGTTTGTTTTTTTTTTTTTTTTTTCTTATAAGAAATCTAATATGTAATTTCGAAACAAGATCAATGCCC
Organism: Odontothrips loti; assembly: GCA_038380765.1. Lineage (NCBI taxonomy): Eukaryota > Metazoa > Arthropoda > Insecta > Thysanoptera > Thripidae > Odontothrips > Odontothrips loti. The sequence continues at coordinate 3,489,266 of CM076255.1, forward strand.
AACCGAAACGCCCCCAAATCAGAATCCTTGCGTTACGCAGTTTTCAAAATGAGTCGGGGTCACTGCAATCCCTTAAAATTTCAGCCTCCTAGCTCAAGTTTTGCAGTAGTTACAAAGCCTCTCACCTTCTTTGTCTGAAGGGGTCATTTTGACCCTAGCCACTAAACACGTTGTAATTTTTCACATACTGCACTCTAATTGCCCCTAAACACTGTGTACACTGTTTACTGATTTATTAATACTGTGCAAGTCAAATGAATAGTTGGGAAGGTTGACGGAGGCCACATAGACGCCTTATCGAGAAGCGACTGCGGTCGTCTGACAAGCCTGATATGCCCTGTTTTGACCACTGGCACCAGCAGTAACACCTGAGGTCCATTTTTGAAATGAAACTGGGGATTATACACTGGGCGTCAAAATTAGTGCCCACTTATGGTCAGCGCGACCATTTCTACGTTTTTCAAGTTAGAACGTTGAAATTTAGTACAGACCTGCCTCTTACATTGGGCGAACCTACCATAGCGTTACGTTCCTTAAAACGCTACGGCGTGTACCCGTGCAAGCCATTTTGGAAAACAGTGAATTTTAAAATCTTTTTTTTTTCTTTACAAAAAAAGGTTTGATGCGAAGCACAGGCGCTAAAATCATTGAAAAACAGCGACGCGCCATCATTTTCAGGCGTTTCCGAACTGAAAGGTCCTTTGTTTAAGTCTCACTTCTTAGCAATGGCTTGCAACGAAACACGCCGCAGCGTTTAAAGAGTTGAAGTCGTTGAGATACCGACTTCCCGGTCTGACATCTTTTTCTTAAAGGTTGGAATCATACAAAATCAGTCTCCGCGCCTTCCTACCCCTATCAGGAGACACCACCCAACGGAAAGAAAATATCGTTAAAAAGTGTCAAATTTTTCAGTTTTTTTCGGATTTGGCGTTGGGTGCAGTTGCTTCCAGACGCAAATAACAATTTCTAGAGTGTTATGGGGCAGAGTGTGAGTCTTACCCTAAACTCCTAAGTGACACTTACAATTTCTAAAGTGTTATTAAACAGAGTGCGTGTCTCACCCTAAACAACTCAGTGCACAGTTTTCAGAGGGCACAAGGCGATGAAGGCTGAGAAGAGATAGGTTACGAAGTGAGCGGTCCAGGCGCCTGGGTAAAGGCAACCCATATCCCACAGGTGTCGTGCGGGACTAGCCACTACAGGCGCTCGACTGCCCCGCCCACGGCTATGACTTCGACGTGCGTGAACGTTTTGTGCTGCGAGTCAGTGCGACGAATTTCTCTTATCTCATCCGTGTCTCCACCATTTTCCAGAAGACTGACATGAATGTTTCAATGCCTCTGGAGCACATTTGCGGTATGGTGGGTTTTCCCTCACTTCCCTTCCCCCCCCCCCCCACCCCCGAAAAAAAAGAAGGTTCAAGCAGGTTAAAGGCAGAAATGTAATAATTAATGAAGTGAGAGGAAATGCACAGAAAATAATAATTTATTTAAAATATATTGTAACAGTTAGGCATAGGTGACAGAAAATGGCCATGAGACAAATCCAAATTAACAAAGACATTACTTAAGAGACTAGCTTTTAGAATTGATAAATCTGCGTCAATATTGTTCACCTTCAACAAATGATGGCGGTTTAAATTCACATTTGGCATGGTAGGGCACATGTGCGGTTCACATCTAACAACACTACATACAACCCACACCCTTCCACTTGTTTCATCATGGAGCAATTTTTTTATGCAAACAACACATTTATCTGACATCCATGCAATTGAATTGTCAGTGCTTGACTTCTTTGCTTGGTTTTCAGTACAATAAGTCCACCCATTTTTTTGAACTCTACCATAGCAAAGGCAGTTTTGGAGGTCAATATTTAATTGATTACAAAGAAACAGCTCTTCTTCACTTAAATCGGTGTAATAGTGGGATTTCCCAATAAGCTTCATATCACCAACTATTTTTACACTGTAACGTGTGGTTTCCAGAGATGCAGCGAACAAATCACAGGTGTCTGATGACAGAGAATGCTTGAGAAAGTCCACAGAGCGTTCACGTGACACTGCTCTACACACTTGATTGGGGATACCATTATTGGCAAAGATAACTTTCTTAAGATGTTGCATCTCATGCTCAAAGGCATAGGCACTAACAGCAAAAAGATTACCCCACCTAGCAACATGCTGTGCAGCATGCAATACAGTGTGAACATTGTGGCGCATCATATGCAACCCATACAAATATTGAACTTTAGCTACAAACTGAACCAGAAGTTCATTTGCAATATTCAACATTTCAGGTGTTATTTCATCTGCCAACAGCAGGTGCATTGCTTGTACATAATCAGCCCAGTTTTTTAAATACTCTGGAGGCAATTTATCAATAAGCAGGCAAACACTGAGATGGAGGCCAAAGTTTTCAAGCTCCCTGCCTGTCCAAAACGCATGCACCTCCAACTTTCTCACAGCTTTACGAAATTCTAAAGGTGGCTTTACCTGAGTCAAAAGCTTTTCAATATTTTCGGTCTCTGCCTGAATGTAGTCATCAAAGGCAAGCCACTCCTTGAGGAAAGTTTTAACATTGCCCTCACCAAAATTATGCATATACTCAAATATCATGCCATTAACAATGTCAAAATTAATACAGCCTGCAAGACGCGATGGAGAAGTGCAGCCATGGACAATGATTTTTTGGCGCAGAGCTTCGGTCCAGTCTTCAACCATTTGACGACTGGTTCTAAGTTCGTCCAAGGGAACATTGAACCGAAATCTTCTCGCTTTCTCAAATTCCTCACCAGGATGGAGACACCAATTACAACTATAAGCTCCCCTGTGCATGTGGATGCCTTGAACTTCCCCCTTGCCCCCGTGTCAACACAACATCCTTTCAAAAATGCTTTAAAATGTACTAAATTTTCCTCTCCAAAGGAAATATGAAAACCAGGATCAGAAAGAGTATTAATATGATTGGCAATAGGTTCCAGGAAAAGGCTCATATCAGCTTTCTTGTTACCAAACCACAGGCCTATAACCAGCAAATTTTTCATCCTACTTACAATAGGAAGCTCATTAATCATGGCCACACAAGGCCAAATTGAACATTTGCTACATTTAAACAGAGGGGACCCATCGACACAAATAGTGAAAGTTAAAATCTTACATAAGTCATTTACATCTAGAGAAGCAACAAAGTTTTGATACTCACTCCCATCATAAATATCTTTCATATTTCTAGAGACTCTATTGGCAAAACTCTTTGGGTCTTTAAGCTGACTTCTTAATTTGTCATTCTTAAAGAGAAATTCTAATTGATAAGGAACATCAAAAGTCACAAAATAAGATTCCTTCTTTAAATTCTTAATTTGATTCACATGATTACATCTTGTATTCCTGCAAGGCACAGGATTTGTCTGGTTTTTAAAATTTACCTCAGGCAGAGGGTTTGAACATTTCATGCAAAAAGAAGTAATGCATTCCTTTGTCACAAAATAAAAGCTGGTCTAAAATGTATCGAGAGTCACCAAATACCTTCTCACCGAACAAACTGTTAACAAATTTGAAAAGATTTGCTGTTTCCGAATGGTTCCAGTTGTGATGTGATGCCAGTGTCAGAGCATTGAGAAGAGCTTCTCCATGTGTGGCAGTGATGGGTGCTTCTATTGGCATCCGCAGTTTCTGCTCCATCTCCTTCTTCAAACGTTCAAATGGCTCTCCAGTGTTGAGTTGTCCACCCTAAAACAAAAATTTATCTTTCAGACTTCGAGGGGCACAAAGACCAATAGAATAATTCCCTACCACAAGAAAATGGCATTAAATATTTAAAACTGTACCTGACATGGATCTTCATGCAAATCAGCTTCATTTGGATTCACTGGTAGGGTTTGGTTAGGTTCTGAAATCTGCATCTCCTCATCCTCTTCACTGTCACTGTCAATTTCAAGCGGAACACATGCAGTTGCATCTTGTGACGCATGGTCATCTTCTTCAAGATCTTCCACATCGCTTGGATTGGAGGCGATAGATGCATTTTCAACATCAGGTACTACAGTTGATGAAATGTTTCCAACCTGAAACATGGTTTATAGCACAAAACGCTTAATGCTGAGAAATCGCACAAAAAAGAGAAGTGGATGCGATTAGAATTTTTAATGACATCTTTTGGAATTGGTGCCTAATTCCTCACCTCACTTTCGTGTAATAATGGATCTGCAGCAGACAAAGGAGGGATTCTGGAAGCCACAGAACCATCCAACATGTTGTCACCTCCTACCACTGCATCTGATGAACTATTCCCAACCTACAACATAAGTACAAAATAAATGGGCACTTAAACGCCAACAACATAAATTGATTAATTCTGAGAAATCTACTATCTGCAAAACAAAAGCAGTGGATGCTTTGGGAAATTGCTACATGACATATTTGAGTGTTAGTTTCACAACTTACTTCAATCTCCAGCATTAGGTCTGAGGCAAGCGGACAGATTGTAGAAGCCATTGAAATATCTGTCATGTGGCCATCTTCTGCTACATATAATGGAGTGTTTCCAGCCTGGAATATGGGTTACAGCATAAATGGGTTATTTCTGAGAAATCAACCATTCACAAAACAATACTGAGGCAACGAGAAATTTTAATACATCATTTGGAGTTAAACCCTCTCTACTCACTTCATTTTCTTGCATTGATTGGGCTGAGGGAAGCAGGATTGTGGAAGCCATGGAAAAATCAGCCATGTCATCTTCTGCCAGTGTATCTGAAGTATTCCCAACCTATAACATAAGCACAATATAAATTAATTAACACACATTGACCAAGCTACCATAAATTTGTGAGAAAATCACATATGAAAGAAACAGGGCCAACATATTCTGCCTCACCAGTGATTGATGATGTGCAGTGTTGACCACATCCTCTGCAGAAACATTTGGCATTTCTTCTTCCACATCCTCTACAGAAACATTTGGCATCTCTTCTTCCACATTCTCTACAGAAACATTTGGCATTTCTTCTTCCACATCCTCTACAGAAACATTTCGCATCTCATCTTCAGGCTGGGCATCCTGATATAAGCAGAACAAAATCTATGACTCAATTGAAAGTACTACACATGTCCTGTATTTCCCTTAAAGCTTCAAGTTTGAGATCAAAATATATGAAGTACTAATATATAAGTAAAGCAGAATGTAATAGAAATGAAGGAACTAATACGGAAACATCGACTAGTACTTCAAAGCAGAAAGTTTGCTCAGTCTACATGATTATCTGAAAAATACTAAGATTGAGTCTCTGTTAACTATGCCCTGTTAAATGTTTATCATACAAAGATGTGCCCCAAAGGAATGAAAACAAATATGGGGGTCGACTACTCACTGGGCGATTCTGAGCATGTTGTGACTGAGCAGTTTGTCGAGGAATTTTCAATGCATTTCCGGCTTGACCTCTCTCATAATAAGACTTGTACGATCCTCTACTGCGCTTCCTATTTTCATCTTCATCCATATTCTGCAATAAAATAACAAAAACATGTCAGAAAACTAAGATGAGGACAAAAAAGAGATATGAGCAGCAAACAATTAATTTCTCTTGCAGTGTGATAATAGTCAATGAACCATATGAAGGATTGAACTTACATAAATCTTTGTGGTCAGTGGTGTTCAAACAGCTTCTACCAGCATGTATCACTGAAAATTAACAGTAAAACGCTTCGGTAAGAGTGGGTGTCAAAAAAGATAAGAGAAACAGCATCCTGTAAAGATTTCCCTTGGCCAAGAAGTAAGGTTATAAGTAACTACTCGACAGAGGGACAATTCCGGAAGGATATTTTACGTACCTGATATTACCTGATATCCACGTTTAAATTTAATTACTTACTTTGCCTTACGGCACAGAACTAAACATCCGATACAAATAAAAACACTAGAGTTAAACTGGACTCCAAGCGAGGGATCGCGTCGTACTGTCGGAGAAGGAGAATCTGTAGTGAGCCGTACTTTTCGAGAAGTCGGAAGTTGTAGTGACCAGAAGCCCGGAAGTGAAAGGCGTCGACGGCCGGACGGCCGGGAATATTTAATTTCTCTTCTTAATTAAATCTTCGCATGTATTTGTGCACCTCACTACTTCTTGAAAAAAAAAAAAAAAAAAAAAAACTGCCACCGACCAGCTAATCTCTACACCAATATTTTTTAAATATCACTCGTAATGATTCCCGAATAACGCCATCTGCCGGTGAAAATGAGAAGCTTGTCGTTGTGTGCGGCGCGCGCTCGAACTCTCCCCCTGACTCCCATCGCGGCTCGGGCTCCAAGTTCGTCTAAGTTGTTCCGTTTGTGAAGCTAATTTTTTTCGTTTATAAGGCGAATGTTTCTCATTTGAAATGCAAGTCGCTGTTGCTAAATTTTTGGGTACCGGGAGGGTAACGAAAATTGTGTACTGTTCCCTGGTTCGAGAAAGCGCATCGGGGAAAGAGTTCCGGCCAAGAGCCGCACAAGACTTCGTGAGGGACGAGGGCTACTACAAAGTGAAATGGCAGAAAAGCATCTTAAGCGATGATGGGTACTACCCGGCCACCATTTTGCTGCTCGCCAGTAAGTCCAATCACCTTATTTACTTTTGTTTGTGTACTTTTGGCGTTAATGACTCGCGCTGGTGCGGGTCATAACCTAGGTGTCCTCGGACGGCTCCGCGTCATCCAGGCACCTGTAACTCGTTTTCCTGGCCATCCCCGTTGGGGGCTCGATTGCTTAAAGACGAGGGTACATCATTCGTGGATTAACTCTTTATGAGTGGCCTGACCAGCCAAATACATTATAACTACCCCTTTATTTTCTTAAATTCTTACCAATGCCAATGTCATGGATCTAAATCAAAGCGTTTATATTTTTAATAACTGATGTGCGTTGCTTGTTGCAGAAAATGTTCAAGATGCCAAATCCAAATGCAGCTCTTTAAAAATTCCATTATCTGGGAATCCGCTCCTGGAGCTGCCGAGTTCAGCAGACGTTGAAAAGTCAACCAGGGGCAGGACACGCAGGAGTGATGGGAGTCAAAAAGAAGTATGAGTATGAAATGTTGTGGTTGGCCTCTATCTCCTATTTCCTAAACTTCGGTATTTTCTGTAGGAACCCTCCCAGAAAGATTCCAAGAACACTGAAACCTCAAAGGTAAATGATGGACACAAGACAAAGGCTGCACACAAGAAAAAGCAAGCTCCCAAGATACAGACCAGTGCAGAAACAAATACCAAGCCAAAACCTAACCGCCCAGCTAAAGATCCTGCTATATTAAGCAGGATGCTGGAGGCTTTAAATGCGGCGAAAAATAATCCTTTGGTCAAGGTAATGTTCTAATTTCAGCTGTTCCTTCGTGTTTCTTTAATAAGCAATTGGCATTTTTAGTGGCTTAATTTGGTATGGTATTGAGCAGGATGTCAGCAGTGCTGTTACTGAAGAAGGTAGTTCACTAGTGTTCTCCAAATCAGTTGCTGCAAACAGTGAGCAAACACCCAGCAAGGATCAGGCTTGGGTAAGTATTTCCTCCAAACAAGTGGTGGATGAGAAGGTTGCTTAAATGGTTTGTTAATTTTTAACTTCCTGTAGCAAGGGTCATGCTATTTTCCTATTTTATTTCAGCCAAGTTATAGTATAAGTTCTAGGTGGTCACCCTGGAAAGTTACCCCTCCAAATTAAAAGAGGTTGCCATCTTGTTGTTTTATGTGGCCTGCTATTTTAAAAATGAATGTATCAAATTGATGGATTATGTGTTTGTTGCTTTTTTTTAAGGTGAGAGTTCACAAGTCTTCAAATGAGTCTTGGAGTGAAGCAATCTGCAAGGAAGGAACTGGCGAAGTTACTCCTAGTAAAAGAAAGACTGATTTAGTTGAAAGTTCCATTGCCAAGAAGACAAGGCAGTACTCTGATTTGGTGTGTATTTCAAATGGGTGTGTTATTGTGAGAGTCAATTTTCTGAAATGAGTGTATCAGATTGATGATTTATATGTTTGTTGCTCTTTTAAAGGTGAGAGTTAACGAGTCATCAAATGAGCAGTCACCTTTGAGTGAAGCAATCTGCAAGGAAGGAACTGGCGAAGTTACTCCTAGTAAAAGAAAGACTGATTTAGTTGAAAGTCCCATTGCTAAGAAGACAAGGCAGGGCTCTGATTTGGTGTGTACTTCAAACTGGTGTGCTATTGTGAGAGGCAATTTTCTAATTTCTACCAAGCACTGTAATTGCTTGTTTCCTTACATTTCAGTTGGGATCTGAAGAGTCAGTTCAGCTTCCACCTCAGGCACCCCAAGTTCTCAGTCCAACTTTGAATTTAGATGTATCTCAGACCCGTGGCAGCCAAGTAAGTTGATACAAACATTTTGTGTATGTTTAGTCACTTCTGCCAAATGAAGCCTTAGAGTTCATGCCGTCTTTCAATCATATTCTAGGATGCTGTGAAGAACTACGGTACTTCTCACCAAGAAGAGGCGGATGATTTTGTTCTTGAGGAAACGAAACCACTTGACGTAAGTTTTTGTATTTTGAGAAGCTGTTATTTTGTTCTTTGTATGTAAGCATTAAGATAAAACTTGAACTGCAGTTTCGCGCATTAGTTTGTCCTGGCTTCATGTATTCATTTTCAGGAGACCAACTCATCTGGAGATTTTCCATCAGATTCAGAATCTGAGGATGAGGTTGTGAAACTCTCGGATAGCCTTTCCTCCCTGAGAAGGAAGTGCAAGGACCAGAAAAAAGAACTCGAAGAACTGAAGACCAAAGTATCTGTGCAGGTGTCAACAATTAAAGTTGTTGACGAGGAACGTCTGAAACTAAGAAAAAGAGTCGAAAGTCTGCAATCTGAGAATGTTAACCTGCGAGAGCTGCTCAAGAAAGTCAATTCACTTTCTTCTCTTCCAGAATCAGGTATTTGCATCATGTTTGTAGTTGTCAGTGGTTTTGCTGATTAATGATGTTAATACATTCATTGACCCTTTCAGGTGCGAAGCAGAATGAAAGTAATGCATTCAGAGTCAAAAAGAATTTGTTTGAAAATGGTATGGTTTGATGGGAACACTGCCATCTTATGTTATTTATTTATTTATTTCTAACAATGTTTGTTCCCTTTGAAATTTCAGATAATGAAGAATCTCTGATTCCAAGTGATGCTGGTGGGTTGTTTTTTTATGAACCATAAATTTTTCATTAAGGGGCTTCTCTAATTAGTCAGTGTGATATTCTTTCCCTTGCTTTACAGCCATGTTCACGTCTACTCCAAAATCCATCACTTCATCATGTAAGGTGGCCCCAAATAATTTAGAAGTCCTGCCCCGTCCAGCTGACAAACCAACAACCAAAGAATCCAAGCAGGAGAAAAATGTGAAAGACTCATCTAAAAATAAACAGAAGAAAGGTGTGTAAGGTTCATAAAGGCTTGTTCATTGTTACTTTTCTGGAGTTAATAGTGTGCTGTTGGTTCTCTAGCTAAACTTATTGAGGACAAGGAAATCGAAGCAACAGCGAATGCTCTTGCCTCCTGCAAACAAGACTTCACCAGTGTTGACAAGCAAAGGGCACTAACTTTGCCAATGGATGCTAACGGGATGGTAAGGGCAGGTTGCTGAAACTGAAGTTGCCTTGCCCCATCTGTGGGATAGGTTGAAAACATTCTCTTTTTCATATTAATGTTCATTTCTTTTTACTTTGCAGTTTATACTTGATGATGCATCCATTGATGCCAAATCTATGGTGAAAGTTATTAAAAGGTACCACCAAACAAATCTGTCGATGATGACGAGGAATCTGACCACCTTAACTTGGACCCCTGCCGAGAGACGGGTAAGGGGCCTTTCAAATACCACGTGGTACAAAATAGGCCACAATTTGACCCCCCCTCCCCCCTGCGTGGTACGGCTAACCTAACCTTCCCATACATTAAATATAGGAGCGTGACTTTTGACAGACCCCCCCCCCCTAAATCGGTCACGTGGTATTTGAAAGACCCCTAAGGTCGCTTCAAGGAAAAGCCTCAAACAGGTTTAAGGATGCGACCCCAAAGACTCCTGCAACCCCATCCAAGGTTAACCTTATCCTTGGTAAGTGTTTCTTGTTAACTTGCAGGTTTTGGTTTCACTCATCTGACAGTGCTCATCTCAGCTTTCTCCTCTGATGTGCAGGTGCTGTTAAGTTTGTGTTGCGTGACCTGCAAGGAATGGAGGAGTCCGATGCCATGGATACCGTCTTAAAGAAGCAACGAACAGTACTGGGTAATAGGCTGAACCAGGAAGACCAAAAAGTTAGTGATACTGTGAGTCCCTATTCCAGTTCCTTGTGCTTATACTTGTGATGTTATTTACATACTTTTTATGTGCAGGTCAAGAGACAAAAATATAGAGAAAAGAATGGTTCCAGTGAGGAAGAGTGATTTATCCACCGCAGTGTCGTTCGTTTTTTATCTTTTTATTGTTCATCAATAGTGTTTGCGTTTTGTAGTTAGTTTAAATTGGACACCAATTCTCCTTATATTTTATTGTTTTTGAAAATAAATAGAGAAAATGATGGTTCCAGTGAGGAAGAGTGATTTATTCACCTCTATCATAGTGTAATCATTTTATGACTTTGTTTTTCAACAGTGTTTGCTTGTTATAGTAATTTTATAGTTGACAACAATGTGTACTATTATTTTTTGTTATGCGTCAATTATAAGTAATTGTCTTTATTTTGTTCTTTATTCCAACAGCCTTTCTGCTACCTTTGACCTACCCCATGCAAAATGGGGTTGAACTTTAATATCATTACAGAGCCACAGTGCTAATAAAATAATTAAATTCTGCTGAGTGGAAAAGTTCACTGCTATGCAGATGTATATCATGGCAATGAAGGTTCCTTGACATTTGTTTCAAAATATTTGTTTTTTGAGGCTGAAAGTCTTGCAGAGATTCTGTTGCTAAAAATAGACATAGTTAGCAAGGCTTACTTCACTAAAATATTACAACACTGGAAATAATCGATTCCAAGACTACAGTATAGTAGTTTTTAGATTAGCATATGGTCTGGGTTAAAACATGACTGGAAATTAAAATTACTAGAGAATACACTCAAGTTCTATAATAGCCACACCCCCACAGATGACACAGTGTGTCTTAAAATGAAGTTCAAAGTTCTAAATGGCTCGTGGTTTCCATTACTCAAAGGCAAATAAATATTATGGCCCTTCCATTAGTCGGAAACTCGTCTAACCGGTGCGTGGTGTCTCGGAGACGCCTTCCCCAAACAGGGAAAGCGTCTGCGCGTGAAATCCGACGGGGAATGACGGAGACGGCTGCTGGGGGGCCGTCACTAAGATACCATTTTAAAAATTATCTGACTGTTGGGGGTGGAAGGGGCTCGTGTGCCGTGCCGATCCCCACCTAGAAGTCGAAAGTGTGACTCGGGACGTGCGTGCTGCGAGTTTTCGAAGGGTCCTCTCATCACTTAAGAACGCTCCCCCCCGGCTCTCCCTACAACTTCGAAGCACTCCCGTTCGGCCCCCCGGTATCCGATCGGGCTGAAATTCGGCAGGCGAGCTCCCCTTCACCCCCTTGAGGGACCCCAGAATTTCAGCCCCGTCCGATGAGCCGTTTAGGAGGACTGGCATAAGTGACTTTTTGGTTTTCGGCGCTGATCTCGGTTGCAGGCCGGAGAAGCTCGCTGTAGAGGACCTGGGCCTTGCGGGCGGATTCGTGCTGTAATTTCCACTCGCGATTTCTCGGCCTCTACGGTGCTGGCGGCGTCGCGGCTGGTCTCGCCGGGACCGTTAGAGTCCCGCCTACCACCGCCGTACCCGTTTTTAAGCCGCTGTGCCTATTTTCGTAGTCTAAATCACGAAAATATCGGGTCGGGTTGTCTGCAGCCGGCGGCCCCTTCCCGCGCTTTCGCTCGTCGCCCATTGGCTGCACGGCTCACGTGACCTCGCCTGTTGCCAACATTGAGTTGAAATAGGTACACTAAATGACCCTATCAGGCACAAATACTCGTTATGTATGTTTAGTAATTTAACTGTTGCGTGTACAGAATTGAAACGTCGGCGGGTCGGAGTGAATTTCTAATTACCCGTTGGGACCAGTTGCGCCGCCTGGCGTTGCCTACCCTGCCACGGGCCCGGTAGTGCGAGGAGGGCCGGCCGGCCCGATGTGGGCGTAACGGCGTTACCGTCGGAGAGGACTTTCGCACGGCTGGCTACACTTTTCGGTATGAACGTAAACCTTTGTGGTTGGTAGTGTCAAAATTTTGCCATGTCAGTGTTGTCGCGGTGGGAAAACGTTAGCACGCCGACGTGACCGTTGGTTGGCGGCGTAACCGTTGGCTGGCCCAGCGCAGCCCAGCGCGTAACGGACTTCGACTTCTGTTATGTGTGTGTCTCAGATTTCGAAGTAGACTGAAGTTGTTGACCATTGTGGACGGTGTTCTCATAGATTTGCAGTGTCAGTGTAGTCGCGATGGGTTAAAGAAAGGTCGCTGACAGATTTCTGGCGGCTGAGAGCAAGTGAAGTTCCTGAGGCTGTCCTAACCCTGTCATTGGGAGTTGGGGAACATCTCACGCCCATTTTGCTGCATGACTGCAGTTGCAAGTAAGTAATTCTTTCATTTTATGCTTGATTCTATTTTTCTTCATTAGAGCTAACCTTAAATGGTTGTAACATTTCCTAACCTTACATTTGTGACCGTTATTCATGGCCTATCCGGCCTCTCATGCAGTTCAGGCTCTTGGTTCAGGCATATGAAATGTACACATTCTGTGCGATTTATTTTATGGCACTTGCAGTATTACCTTGTACATCCTGTTCTTCTAGCCCATATTGGCAATGGGCACCCTTAGTCTCATTAGACCGCGGTTTATTTGTATTAGTCTGTGTGCTATATTCTGTTTAGTATCGTGAAGTCAGCTATCGAAATCACATAAAACAGATTTTTAATCATGTTTGTGCTGCTAGCTATAGAATCAGTTCATTCGTGCTCAATTACAGTGACTGTTGCAGGTGCCAAAGCCGAAGATTGATGGTGTGAGGTTTGTGGTGCATTCCTTGCTACCAAGTGGGAAAGCTGTGGATGCTGACCAGGAGACTGTTGTTTTTGCAGCTATGGAGTGCATGCAATGAAGAGGTACGTGGAACTGTATATCATGCTCAATAATGTGCCGACGTATTCTTTCTGAAGTTGTTGTGTTATTTTTGGCAGAACTGCTAACGTGAAATCTGTTCTAGCCTTCACATTTAAAAAAACCTTTGCTGGTCTTCGCGTATGTTATACATGGTCAGACATCCAGTATTATGTTTTGTATTGCATCCACTTGTTTAGTATATCATTTCTTCTCTTTCTAGTATGTTCTGAATGTGAAAGAAATCAGATGTTCTTGTTGGATGACCTGGCCCAGTAGCAGAGCGAATATCTGCGCTCTCTACATTGAAAACATGAGTGATCCGAAACTTAAAAGAGAGCCCTTGTTCAGGGTATGTGCTTGTATAATGTAGGACCTCTTCCTTGCATACACTGTTACAAATTTATTGTTGGAAATTCAGTATGCATGTGCTGCAGTCAATTTACAGACCTTGTCTGAAATTTCAGCATTTAAACTCGGTCTTAATTTTAACACCTTTTGTCTCTAAATTCAGAATTGTTTTAACAGTGTAGATTTTGTACATTAATCCTTTGTTTGTGTTACAGGCATCAAATACTGTCTGGAAGTATGGTTGTTAAAGGTTTCCAGTTATTGTGAAACAGATAAATCAAGAACAGTAAGTGTTGTGTGTATTCAATGTGTTTGTACTGTAAACTACATTCTTCTTTTCATACATGCACAATACATTTTACTTTCCAGGTTGAATGATGCAGAAGGATGTGAGAGACAATTCAAAGCGACTGACCCCATGCTGTGTGACTCGTACATGCTTTGTGCAGATGTACATCCTGAAAGCGCCACCATGGTCGATGTAGAGCAGAAGTGGGATTCAATTCAAGATCCACTCAAATCAGGTGCGGCTTGCAATTGCCAATGGTTTTCTTCCGTTTGATGGCTTACTTCACGCACTTAATGTGTTGCAGGGACTTACAGTCTTTGTAATCTTGAAACTGTGGTTCCAATATAAATTGTACATAATTGTATATTAGCTGATTAGATGAATGGAAATCTTCACAAGCCTTCAGATTTAAAAAAATCTTTTCTGGTTCTGGCGTGGTATATTTGGTCATACACGCAGTATTGTGTTTTGTAGTGCATCTATGTATTTAGTTTATCATTTCTTCTGTTTCCAGTTTGATCTGTATGTGACAGAAATTGGAAGCTCCTGCTGGATGACAACTCTGATGTGGTGCAGTAGCAAAGCGAATCTTGCTTTCTCTACATAGAAAGTGTGAGTGCTCCAAAGTCTTCAAAGAGGGCATCCGAAAGGGGGCAGTTCATATGTGAGTCTTGTTCAGGGTAAATGTGTTTATGTATTGCCCCTTTTTTCTATGGATTTTGGACATCAATCCTTTTTTTAATTTTTTTGTTAGAGTCATAAAGTTGTCCCTGAAAGTATGGCAGTGAAGAGTTTCTAGTCATTATGAGACAGCTAAGAAGACCATAACTGTAAGTGTTGTGATTACGATGTGTTTATACTTCAAATTACATTGGTTTGCTCTCACCCAATAAATTTTACTTTACAGATTAAAAGAAGCAGAAGTATAGGATAGAGATCCACAATCAAACTCCTTCAATTTCATGCTTTGTGATGTGGTTGATCACCTAAGCATCTTTGTAAATATTCTGTCTTTTTTCATTCTATTTTAGTCTCACCTTGTTGCATTATGTCTTGCCAGAATGAAATACTTTCTAATTTGTGTAGTGATAATTTTTACAGTTCTTTTGTGGGGAACCCTTGTTGGGAGTCCCTTTATATATCACTTTAGTTAGCATTAGAAAAAGTTTTTTTCCCTTTTTCTCCTTCATTGCAATGTGTTTACCTAGAGGGTTTATATCAGATACTGTAGTTTCTAGCCTAGGGTCAGTTTATTCTATGTCTGTATAATAAAGTGACTTGTCAATTTGTCCTCAGGTTTTTACTGTTCCTGTTCCTCTGTTGGGGACAGTCATCTTTCCCTGCTTCTCCTCTGTTGGGGTCCCTGCTGTTCCTCTGTTGGGGACAGTCCCTGCTGTTCCACTCTGTTGGGGATTGACCTTTCCCTGGTTGGATGTATGGGTGGGCAGTGAGTGATGGACCTCTTTCTTCCTGTGCTGTAGAATTTCCATGCCAACCTCTTGTAAGTCCAAGAAAACATTTTATGCTAAGGAAACGAGCAACGCCAAGCAATGCCACAAATAAAAGCTATAGACTAAGTTCTATGGACCCAGTCCTGGAATAACCTAGCAATAGGATTTACTGACATTTTCCAACCTGCAGTGCAGACGCATTTATTTGGAAAGACTGATTGCTTATGGTACTTAATAGGGATCCACCTGCTGTGGGCCATCTATTGAGTACGTTTCACAACATTGCCGTAAAGGGAAGACCTTGGGCCCTAATTACTTGCTTGGCGCCCGATGGCAAAAACACGCGTGCGTGCGGCCGGCCGGCGCCCGGCCA
The DNA here is from genome assembly GCA_038380765.1 of Odontothrips loti. NCBI lineage: Eukaryota > Metazoa > Arthropoda > Insecta > Thysanoptera > Thripidae > Odontothrips > Odontothrips loti. Next base: position 3,504,847 of record CM076255.1, read on the forward strand.
GGCGGCCTCGGCAGCCAAAATGAGGACTCTCTCGTTGACTTCGGACGTCACCTAATGGTCAATCTTTAGGGCATAACAGCAATTTTTGACTTTGGGAGGTCCACTTTTAGCTGTGCGTCCTCAGCCAATCTGGGAGAGAGACCCTCACCGCCGCATTGGAGAGCCCGGAGGAGTGCGACCAGCGGGGGGTCTCCGGACCACGGACCCGTGGAGCCCCGCCGGACCTCTCTGTGGGGCACTCTCACTTTGCGGGGTGCACCCTGAACTCTCACGCGGTTAGGCACTTTGTAGAGTGCACCCTGAACCCTTGCATATCTGCACTCTCACTCCGCAGAGTGAGAGTGCACCCTGAACCCTTGCATAGCTACACTCTCACAATTGTGCACTTTCAAACCGGCACTCTAAAAAAAATTGTGATTTCAAAGTGCACGTGAACTTAGGAATTTTGTAGAGTGCATTTACAGCTGTGTTATTAAGTTATGTAGGGATTACAAAACTACCATAACGTGCCTTTCAATCGCGCACGGCAACTTTTAGTGCTGTGTGTAAACATGTAAAAGAAGATACCACCTAACCTAACCTAACCTAACCTTACCGAACCTCACGGGGACCGTCAATACTGCATTCTATACCCTCCCACAACAGTCTCCTACCTAACCTAACCTAACCTATCCTATCGCGTCAAAATTAGTGCCCACTTATGGTCAGCGCGACCATTTCTACGTTTTTTAAGTTAGAACGTTGAAATTTGGTACAGACCTGCCTCCAACATTGGGCGAACCTACCATAGCGTTACGTTCCTTAAAACGCTTCGGCATGTACCCGTGCAAGCCATTTTGGAAAACAGTGAATTTTAAAATCGTTTTTTTTTTTTACAAAAAATAGTTTGATGCGGAGCACAGGCGGAAAATAGGTGGTCAAAAAAAATGCTCCCGACATTAATAATGCAAAAGGACCGGGCGAAGGATCGGCTCCGAAAATCGGTGGTCAAAAAAAATGCTCCCGACATTAATAATGCAAAAGGTGGAAAACGACAAGGTGAGTCACCCCTTCACGTATTATTTTTATTATGCGTGTTAGTCTAGGGTAGGTTAGGTTAGATCGGAGCCGATCCTTCGCCCGGTCCTTTTGCATTATTAATGTCGGGAGCATTTTTTTTGACCACCGATTTTGTTAGTTTTAGGTTAGGCTAGGTCCTGTCAAAGACCGGTGTCATGACTTGTAGTGAGCAGTCCTCTCTAGGACCAAATTCATGTTAGGCCGCAATACAGCGCGTGCGTGTTGGGTTAGCTAATAATGGTGTTGGTTCAAACCTTGGTGTTTTAATGTACTGATCTTCGTTATTGCTGTTTTTTATCCCTTTTTGCACCTACCCAAAACACTTCCTTTCGCTGCCAAAGACCAGCAAAGACCATTGAAAGATGATTAAGAAAAACCATGGCATTGGAAGGAGACACGACACAACTCATTGTTTTCAAGTGTTTTCAGCACACTAGGATGTCTAACCGTAATCAAAATTTCTCTTTTCTCTTCCAGGTGATTTCAATTGTGCATGCTTTGTTGATGGTTTTAGACGTAGACTAACAGGGTTTGTTTGTATTTTAGATGCGTCTCCGAATCTCATTTTCGTCCGAAACCTCTCTCGACCTGATCTTCCGCGTACGGCAAGTGCAAACGGACATGTTGTCTCAACAGCCGTTTCAAACCAACTTTTGTCGCTTAGTTCATAATTGTTTAAACACTATTTTCAATGTAAACAATATAACGTATCTCCATGCGATTTTTTAAAAGGTTGAAATCATACAAAATCGGTTCCCGCGCCTTCCTGCCCCTATCAGGAGAAACCACCCAACGGAAAGAAAATATCGTTAAAAGGTGTCAAATTTTTCAGTTTTTTTCGGATTTTGCGTTGGGTGCAGTTGCTTCCAGACGCAAATACAAGCGAGACGTTGCATAAATGTCATGATGATCCCAATAGTGGCCACAGGGGCACTTTTTTAAGGCCATTTACTGTCTGAGGTTAAGGATAATGTTAGGCGTTACAGCTCAGTGTCAGCTGTGTCAAAAAATCAAGATTGATGGGAAGAGTCGCCCTGGTTTGATAGAATCAAGCCGCATCAACACGGAACCTATTGATGTCAATACTACAGACCTTGTATGCCCCTAGCCTCGTTTGATGAGTAGATTCACTTAGCTGTGTGAAGCATTTTCCAACTCCGCTTTTTTACAGATCTTTCGCACGGCAACTGTCAGAGCTGTGTGTAAACATGTGAAAGAAGATACCACCTAACCTTACCTTACCTAACCTAACCTAACCTAACCTACCTAACCTAACCTTACCACCTAACCTCACCTCACGGGGACCGTCAATACTGCATCCTGTACCCTCCTACAACAGTCTCATACCTAACCTAACCTAACCTATCTAACCTACAGATCTTGCGCACGGCATTAGTCAGAGCTGTGTGTAAACGTGTGAAAGATGATACCACTTTGAGACATGGAAGAGATAAGTAGACCGACACAACAAGCTTACACTCTAGAAGGTGTAAGACGAGCCGTGAGCACACAGGTTCCTCACGCTGGCCTTCGGCGCGAACCAAACTGTGTGACACATTGACACAAGGTGATCTGATATTTCTTTCCAGTTCGTTTAAAAAATCGCATGGAAATACGTTATATTGTTCACATTGAAAATAGTGTTTAAACAATTATGAACTAAGCGACAAAAGGTCGTTTGAAACGGCTGTTGAGACAACACGATAATGTTTGGTGTAAACTCTCAGATAACAAGACAGGCATGGAGAACGCTTTAGCGTCCTCGGACGGACTCGTTCTTTGAGTTTTGAGGGGAAAAAAAGGTTTTTCGAGATTTGCATACTTCTCATAAATACAGTTTCTGCACAATCAGTATTCGTAATATTTTTTTTAAATTCTGTGTTTTTCTTGCGTCTTAACCGGACCTAGCCACTGATCTATTACTCCGGGCCCTGCAGAGTACGCGAAAGGCGATCGTTGACTGCAGGCGACGGATGGTCCCAAGACAAACTACCAGCGATCTGCGGTCCCTCAAAACGAGTTCCTTTAGTTTGTTTTTTTTTTTTTTATAAGAAATCTAATATGTAATTTCGAAACAAGATCAATGCCCAACCGAAACGCCCCCAAATCAGAATCCTTGCGTTACGCAGTTTTCGAGATGAATCGGGGTCACTGCAATCCCTTAAAATTTCAGCCTCTAGCTCAAGTTTTGTAGTAGTTACAAAGCCTTTCACCTTCTTTGTCTGAAGGGGTCATTTTGACCCTAGCCACTAAACACGTTGTAATTTTTCACATACTGCACTCTAATTGCCCCTAAACACTGTGTACACTGTTTACTGATTTATTAATTCTGTGCAAGTCAAATGAATAGTTGGGAAGGTTGACGGAGGCCACATAGACGCCTCATCGAGAAGGGAATACCTTTAGCGCGAGCGAAGCGACTGCGGTCGTCTGACAAGCCGCGTCAAAATTAGTGCCCACTTATGGTCAGCGCGACCATTTCTACGTTTTTCAAGTTAGAACGTTGAAATTTGGTACAGACCTGCCTCCAACATTGGGCGAACCTACCATAGCGTTACGTTCCTTAAAACGCTTCGGCATGTACCCGTGCAAGCCATTTTGGAAAACAGTGAATTTTAAAATCGTTTTTTTTTTTTTTTTACAAAAAATGGTTTGATGCGGAGCACAGGCGCAAAATCGGTGGTCAAAAAAAATGCTCCCGACATTAATAATGCAAAAGGACCGGGCGAAGGATCGGCTCCGATCTAACCTAACCTACCCTAGACTAACACGCATAATAAAAATAATACATGAAGGGGTGACTCACCTTGTCGTTTTCCACCTTAGGAAGACGCACCCGCGCTATCGTTGCACAAGCACACGCGACAACAATCCTGATTTCATATAATCACGAACACTCGCGACACGTCGAAACGACACGAAAACAGGATGGCGTCTCGCGCGGGAATCGCCCAGTATATATACTTTCGTGGTGTTCCACGTGCGCGCGCATGCGGAACACCACGAAAGTATATATACTGGGCGATTCCCGCGCGAGACGCCATCCTGTTTTCGTGTCGTTTCGACGTGTCGCGAGTGTTCGTGATTATATGAAATCAGGATTGTTGTCGCGTGTGCTTGTGCAACGATAGCGCGGGTGCGTCTTCCTAAGGTGGAAAACGACAAGGTGAGTCACCCCTTCATGTATTATTTTTATTATGCGTGTTAGTCTAGGGTAGGTTAGGTTAGATCGGAGCCGATCCTTCGCCCGGTCCTTTTGCATTATTAATGTCGGGAGCATTTTTTTTGACCACCGATTTTGTTAGTTTTAGGTTAGGCTAGGTCCTGTCAAAGACCGGTGTCATGACTTGTAGTGAGCAGTCCTCTCTAGGACCAAATTCATGTTAGGCCGCAATACAGCGCGTGCGTGTTGGGTTAGCTAATAATGGTGTTGGTTCAAACCTTGGTGTTTTAATGTACTGATCTTCGTTATTGCTGTTTTTTATCCCTTTTTGCACCTACCCAAAACACTTCCTTTCGCTGCCAAAGACCAGCAAAGACCATTGAAAGATGATTAAGAAAAACCATGGCATTGGAAGGAGACACGACACAACTCATTGTTTTCAAGTGTTTTCAGCACACTAGGATGTCTAACCGTAATCAAAATTTCTCTTTTCTCTTCCAGGTGATTTCAATTGTGCATGCTTTGTTGATGGTTTTAGACGTAGACTAACAGGGTTTGTTTGTATTTTAGATGCGTCTCCGAATCTCATTTTCGTCCGAAACCTCTCTCGACCTGATCTTCCGCGTACGGCAAGTGCAAACGGACATGTTGTCTCAACAGCCGTTTCAAACCAACTTTTGTCGCTTAGTTCATAATTGTTTAAACACTATTTTCAATGTGAACAATATAACGTATCTCCATGCGATTTTTTAAAAGGTTGGAATCATACAAAATCGGTTCCCGCGCCTTCCTGCCCCTATCAGGAGAAACCACCCAACGGAAAGAAAATATCGTTAAAAAGTGTCAAATTTTTCAGTTTTTTTCGGATTTTGCGTTGGGTGCAGTTGCTTCCAGACGCAAATACAAGCGAGACGTTGCATAAATGTCATGATGATCCCAATAGTGGCCACAGGGGCACTTTTTTAAGGCCATTTACTGTCTGAGGTTAAGGATAATGTTAGGCGTTACAGCTCAGTGTCAGCTGTGTCAAAAAATCAAGATTGATGGGAAGAGTCGCCCTGGTTTGATAGAATCAAGCCGCATCAACACGGAACCTATTGATGTCAATACTACAGACCTTGTATGCCCCTAGCCTCGTTTGATGAGTAGATTCACTTAGCTGTGTGAAGCATTTTCCAACTCCGCTTTTTTACAGATCTTTCGCACGGCAACTGTCAGAGCTGTGTGTAAACATGTGAAAGAAGATACCACCTAACCTTACCTTACCTAACCTAACCTAACCTAACCTAACCTAACCTAACCTAACCTAACCTCACCTCACGGGGACCGTCAATACTGCATCCTGTACCCTCCTACAACAGTCTCATACCTAACCTAACCTAACCTATCTAACCTACAGATCTTGCGCACGGCATTAGTCAGAGCTGTGTGTAAACGTGTGAAAGATGATACCACTTTGAGACATGGAGCTCCTAGGAATGTGTAGTGTGACATAAGGCAGCATTATAACAGTCATCAGTTTATTAAGTTATGTGGGGATTACAATACTACCATAAGGTGCCTTTCGATCGCGCAAGGCAACTGTCAGAGCTGTGTGTAAACATGTGAAAGAAGATACCACCTAACCTAACCTAGCCTTACGTAACCTTATCTAACCTTACCTAACCTACCCCAACCTAACCTAACCTTCCCTTACGGAACCTCACGGGGACCGTCAATACTGCATCCTATACCCTGCCACAACAGTCTCCGACCTAACCTAACCTATCCTAACCTATCTAACCTACAGATCTTGCGCACGGCAACAGTCAGAGCTGTAAATAAACATGTGAAAGATGATACCACCTTGAGACATGGAGCTCCTAGGAATGTCTAGTGTGACATTAGGCAGCATTATAACAGTCATCAGTTTATTAAGTTATGTGGGGATTACAATACTACCATAACGTGCCTTTCATTCCTAGATCTAAGACTTCTGGGCGTACCAACTGAAAGGTGGAAACCATTATTTCTATGCATGTACCGCAAGATCACAGAGATTGGGATATGTTTTTCTCTGAAATCCAAAAATCCAGTGCGCCGTTAATCCGTCTCTCAGCCATGCAACTGGTGCTACTCCTCACAGAGTTGTGTTCCGTTCTTCTTATTTGGTGTTTGCTGCTTATAATAAGTCGCTCGATATAGATGTCAAAGACTTAAATGTGGTTGTGTCCGGACTAATTAGTAGAGCAACACGATGAATGGATGATAGAAGTGATTAAACTCTGGTAAAAATCGTATCACTTGTTAAACGTAATAAAAGTGAATTCGCACTATTATTTTACTATGTACACCTATTGCACGGTACTGACGGTTCTGTGCAAGTCAAATGAATAGTTGGGAAGGTTGACGGAGGCCACATAGACGCCTTATCGAGAAGGGAATACCTTTAGCGCGAGCGAAGCGACTGCGGTCGTCTGACAAGCCTGATATGCCCTGTTTTGACCACTGGCACCAGCAGTAACACCTGAGGTCCATTTCTGAAATGAAACTGGGGATTATACACTGGGCGTGAAAATTAGTGCCCACTTATGGTCAGCGCGACCATTTCTACGTTTTTCAAGTTAGAACGTTGAAATTTGGTACAGACCTGCCTCCAACATTGGGCGAACCTACCATAGCGTTACGTTCCTTAAAACGCTACGGCATGTACCCGTGCAAGCCATTTTGGAAAACAGTGAATTTTAAAATCGTTTTTTTTTTTACAATAAAGGGTTTGATGCGGAGCACAGGCGCTAGAATTATTGAAAAAGAGCGACGCGCCATCATTTTCAGGCGTTTTCGAACTGATAGGTCCTTTGTTTGAGTCTCACTTCTTAGCAATGGCTTGCAAGGAAACACGCCGCAGCGTTTAAGGGGTTGAAGTTGTTGAGATACCGACTTCCCAGTCTGACATCTTTTTCGTAAAGGTTGGAATCATACAAAATCAGTTTCCGTGCCTTCCTACCCCTATCAGGAGAAACCACCCATCGGCAAGAAAATATCGTTAAAAAGTGTCAAATTTTTCAGTTATTTTTAGGTTTTGCGTCGGGTGCAGTTGCTTCCAGACGCAAATACAAGCGAGACGTTGCATAAATGTCATGATGATCCCAATAGTGGCCACAGGGGCACTTTTTTAAGGCCATTTACTGTCTAAGGTAAAGGATAATGTTAGGCGTTTCAGCTCAGTGTCAGCTGTGTCAAAAAATCGAGATTGATGGGAAGAGTCGTCCTGGTTTGATAGAATCCAGCCGCATCAACACGGAACCTGTTGATGTCAATACTACAGACCTTGTATGCCCCTAGCCTCGTTTCGATACCTCCTAGGAACAGACACGTACTTCGGAAACCGAATCAAACACTCACGTAGTTCAGCTACCCGACTTGGTATTTGTATACTATAGCGGCTTCTCGCTTTAGAGGTTGAGTTTGGTCAATTATGATAGGTATGGATGTGTAGAACTTTGCTACGTTCTTATTTTTTGGCGCTCTGCCACCGTTCACTTTTAAATTAATAAAATGTGTTCCGCCCTTAACCTTACATCGCCGTACACCACCCTCCCTCACATCACACAACACGGATGAATTGGGCAATGAATACCGACTGGATTCTGAGATTCACACTCTGGTACACAGATGAAGAGTTTTGAGAGACATCATGTGTACGTTGGATGTCCTAAATGCAGTATTTTAGAATGTCTAAATTCGCCGTGGATCGTCGGAAGCAGACGTCATAGGTAGATGATGAGCGGTCACTCTAGGATGGCAACGGAGCAACACCTCCTAGCGGCCGTCGCGGAAAGCTCGTCGCGACACGTCGGTAAAACAGGTCCATCCCGATCTGACAAGTGGTGGTCGTCGTTTGGTTAGGTTAGTTAAGTTGTTATTTCTTCATGTGCTTGATTGTGTGTTCAAGGTATAGGTGTATTTGTCGCATTGGTAGAAGGGTGAATGTCTGGGGGAAGAAATGTGCTGGGGGAAGAAACCTAAATCCAGCCATTATTTTTGCGTTGTTAGAAGGGTGAATGTATGGGGCAAGAAATGTGTGGGGCAAGAAATGTGTGGGGCAAGATGGGGCTCTATGGTGGGAAGAAATGTGAAGGGCGCGGTAGAAGGGTGAATGTCTGGGAGAAGAAATGTGCTGGGGGAAGAAACCTTATTTTTGCGTTGTTAGAAGGGTGAATGTATGGGGCAAGAAATGTGTGGGGCAAGATGGGGCTCACATTGGTGGGTGAGTTGGTCCTGGGGAAGGTCTCCTGCCCTGTTTTACCGACGAGCGGTGCGTTGGGGGACGTAGCTGGCCGTGGATTCCGCGACGAGCTTTCCGCGATGGCCGCTAGGAGGCGTCGCTGCGCTGACATCCTAGAGTGACCGCTCGCCAAAAACTTATGTCGTCTGCTTCCTATGTGCCTCGGCGAATTTTTACATTCTCAAGTACTGCATTAACGACATCCAACACACACATGATGTCTCTCAAAACTCTTCATCTGTGTACCAGAGTGTGAATCTCAGAATCCAGTCGGTATTCATTGCCCGATTCAACCGTGTTGTGTGATGTGAGGGAGGGTGGTGAACGGCGGAGTAAGGTTAAGAGCGGAACACATTTCATTAATTTATAAGTGAACGGTGGCAGAGCGCCAGAAAATAGGAGCGTAGCAACGTTCTACACATCCATACCTATCATAATTGACCAAACTCAACCTCCAAAGCGAGAAGCCGCTATAGTATACAATTACGCCCGACTTAACATACACGTATTTCGATATGGCGGGTCAACAAACAAGTACTTCTGGTCGGCCCTTCAAAAACCACGTACTTCTGTCAGGAGGCTTAACAAACACGCAGTTCTCGAAAAAACCTGCGAGGGCGACCGTATGGTTTGAAACAGCTACACCAGAGGCCGGTATGGCACTAGAATGCAGGGAATTGAGGCATGGATGGTAGAAACGCCACTCCATCATTCCTGTTCACTACGGCGACGGGAGGTGAGAGACCCGGCCGAATGGCCGTCGAGAGCTAATGTAAGTCTGCAAATGAACGGCACTGGTGGCTGGACGCTCGCGGCGTATCATTTCACATACACATGGAAGCCAACATTTTATTTTAAAACGTGCCACAGGCTGGTGACTCAAAAAACTATGCATACATTGTGAAAAGATATGTCACAACACGGTCGCCTAACGCGGCGAACCCGGGCGAAAGTTCCTGACAACGCGGGGTAGGTACAAGCTCTTGGCCGCGCGGAGTAGTTCCACTATTACGGTCATTTTCATGACGATTGTGGCCCAGAAACTGTTTCAGCGGTTACTGCTTGTACTAGTTCGATTTTGTTCCACTTCAATATTAGATTTCTGTGCAAGTCTACTTTTTGCAAAAATTGTAGTTATTTCATAACTATTATAATTTTTGGCCTTGACAATTTAGACGCAAGTATCACAAGTTAAGTTTTTACTTGACAGCACTAAATATTTACGATCCACAGTGCAAGGTTAAGCGTTAGAGAATAAAATAAATATTTATTTCTGACTGTGTGAATGCCTGCAGGCGGTTGGTGACATGAAAAGCACCTCAGGTGAAATGACGGGTACTAAATGTTTTTACTTGTATTTTTTAAATATATTGTAATGTAACAAAATGCAAAGAAAATAATACATGAAGTTTAACAAACTTCCAGGTTGAGCAGTCAGTCTTAAAATAATGTGCAAACAAAATAATACATAAGTTGAAAAAACTTCTAGTTTGATTAGTCTTGAAACAAAATGCAAAAAAATGAAATACTTCTAGTTTGACTAGTCTTGAAACAAAATGCTAAAAAATGAAATGATACACATGTTAAAAAAACTTCCAGTTTGATCAATCAGTCTTGAAATAAAATGCAAACAAAGTAATACATAAGTTGAAAGAAACTTCCAGTTTCATCAATCAGTCTTGAAATAAAATGCAAACAAATAACACAGGAAGTTGGAAAACCTTCCAGTTTGATCAATCAGTCCAAAAATCTGAAACAGAAACAGAAAAGAAAAATGTATTATACTTTTGCTTGGAGAGACATTAATTTAGAAATGATATATTCTCACTTGACCATTCATTTTTAAACAGCAAGGTAACTGTTGAAATGAGCATGATATTTGGACGGGATAGCTCCCTTTTTCATAAGAGATTTCAAGTCCTTTTTCTTCTTGTCCGGAAGAGGAAACTTGGCTTTGTAGGCAGTTGGATATTGGTAGGTTTTCATATTAGTCAGCTGCCCTGATTTGCTTGCAATTTTCATTCCAGTGAGCTCCTCAGAAAAGTTGTACCTGAAGAAGATACAATTGGGACTCTTACAATCAGCTGCCACTCCTCGAACTCCACTCCAAAAAATTTTGTTTTGTCTGGGAGCCTTTCCGAATCTTCCGTATCCACAAGAGCATGCAAGTTCAGTACTTCTTCATTCTTTATGTGATTCACAATGTATGGAGGCGGTTCTCGTTTGGCATTTCTCATCAAAGTTACCCACTCATCAACAGAAAAAAATTCTTGTTTAAGCTTGGCCTCATTTTCAATTCTGGCATGAATGGCAACGCATTCAGAGTATGAATGTCCAGATTCCAGAAATCGATGAGTAATCTTGACATCAAACTTTGCTGCAGCATGAAGATACATTGAAAATATCATCCTGTTTCTGTTTTGACCAGTAGGAGAATCTGAATAAAAGATGAATTCTTTAATTCCTTCTTGTCGAACTTTCCTCTCAATGAAATGCAGGAGATGGTGCCAATCTCATTGGCTATCTTGCAGGCATCTACTTCGGTCCAAGTGTAACAGTGGCCCTCTCTAGGTCTAAGATCAAAGACTGTGAAGTTATACAACGACAACTTGTTATGGTAAAAAAACAATGACACTTCAGATCGAGGACATGTGAGTACTTTCTGCAGATCAAAACATGCAACACACAAAGTTTCATTAGCTGCTTCCTTATCTTTGTCATGTAATGCTTTAACTGCCTTTTTGTTCTTCAGGTGGAGTGCACAGTCGTTTACCATTGCTTTTCTCTCATCTGCATTCTCGCAGTGTTTCCACTTGGCGCAGGTTTCACATTGGTCTTTTCTTGGCATAAAAAACGCTAGGTTAAATTTGGTATTGAACACTTGCCTGTAAGTGGCAATTGATGCTGGTTTCGCAACACCATTGGCAGCTGCCCACTCCAAGTGCAGTTCATGCATTCTTTCCCTGCTGCCAACATTAGTTTCAAGGTACTCACGCTTAGAGCGTTCCCTTGTGTAATGTGAGGGAACCTTAGGAAATGACTCAATGTGAGTACATACCAATTGGATGGTTTCGTCTGACACCCTTTTGGGACGATTGCTATGCTTGCCCCTGGCATCAGACTTCAGACCACCAGGTGTTATTTTTTTAAGGGTTGTCTCAATCCAACAATCTGCAACTCCTAATGTGTTTAAAAACATAGTTTTGCAAACCTTGATCTCTTCATCTTCAATAACAAAGTGATAGCTTCTGATTGACTTCCTTGCACATGCTGGGGATGTCGAACAAGAGTTGGGGACATGTTCATCAATCAAACGGCTAATATAGTCGCTCTTTTTCTCTAAGTCCTCCAAACCCCAAAAATTATCAAAAATATCCTGTCTTTCACTTAATGTTATTCTCCGTTGACACCGGTTGCACTTTTCAGAGCACGGAGCTTTCAATCCTCTAGCCGGCTTCAACTTCCCTCTTGATGTTATGTACTCCATGCCATCATTGAATCCCTTCTTGGCCACAGCATGCTTCCATCTCGATGGGTTTAGAGACCGTTTCCTAGTATTGCTTCTAGGTGCATCAATACGCTTCCTGGTCTGGCTCTGATGGGTAAACCCAGAGTGCAAAGAAGCTGTGGCTACTTCATTTTCATTGGCAGTGCTCGTCTGCTGGCTTGATGCTTGGAGTGCAATGCCATCAATAATTTCATCTGGTTCCTCAGGGTCTTGGTCAGATTCAACAAAAAAATCAGTTTGCACATCATCTCTAAGCACCGCCTGAACTTTCGTTGTTGGCTCACTTAAGCGCTGTTGTTGAGATGGCCTCTTCCTACTCCTTGACACTCTCTTTTGGGATTCAACAATGCCTGAAAATTTAACACCAAGAAGGGGCAAGAAAAGTAATTTAAATGCCTGATTCTACTTCTATAGCAATTTTTTAAAAATCTACCAACCGTGTTCTGTGTTTTGACAAGAAGTACCAATCACTCTTTTTTTCACTGGTGGTTCTGTTTGCTTTCTCTGCCTTGCTGCCACTCTTTGAGGTAAAACTCCAACAGGTTTTGATGTTGCGGAAGTTTGAACATCACCTGTACGCAAAGGAAAAATAATTGTTTTAACATGGCAAAGAGAATCCAAACTGGTTGTCTGATAATTAAAACTGTTCTCATTTCCTGCTTCAAATATATCAATGTTACATAAATGTTGATACTTTGCTGGCATGCTTTTAAAAAAATTGCAAATTGTGATGAGTCTCTCAAAAGGGCCACTTTTGGTGACGGTTTCCTATCTGCAAATTTGAGCTCTCAGAATACATATGAGCTCTAAATTAGTGCCATGCATAGAACGGAGCGTACTATAACTAATCCGCACTCCTCTTACAAAAAGGAACTAATGGGTTCACATAATGAGGCATTTATCTTTCTAATTTAAGCACTTTAAGCAATTTAAGCAACAAATAATTTTGAACATGACATTAAATTATCTCTATTCAGTAGTCTTATTCAGTATGCATGCAGATAAATTGTTTTGGCATGTGCAATACTCCTAGTAAAGTATATCAGTGTCCAGAAGTGAAGAGAGGTGAGTCTTGTGGGTGCACCCTGAGGGTACTCCTACAAGGAGCCATGCAGTTATCTTAAACTTTACATAGAAATATAGTTACTGCAAAGAAAATTCCAATCTTAAGATTTTATGACTACTAACCAGCATCACTGGATGAAATTGTGTGAGGAGGTGAAGAAATTTCATCAATATCATTGTCTGCAACAAAACATAAATGAAAACAGTGCCGTTAGAGAGGAGAAAATATAAATAAAAAAGATCAGCACAATTTTGAGTTTTCCTCACCAAGTGGAATAATGAGATCCTGACCAGCATCTCCAAAAAGATCTTCATTTACAGTAGATACCACGGTATTCTTTTGGGTTAATTCATCATTGTCAATCCGCCATGGTCCTGAAAAACACAACGAGCCATTTTCCTCAGTATTATGGAAGGAACAAAAAAAAAGTACATATAGCTTAAATTTGTAGACCGATACACAGCTAACTCTTACCTGACCCTGCTGGACTGCCAATTTGATTCTGGTATGTAACAACATTCCACTTGCCCGGAGTCTTATTGCTGGTGGTTGCAACTTCAACTGGTGCAGAAAAAATTGTACTGTATGTTACTTGACTTAATCCCACTTAAGGGTAAGCAGACAAAGTATAAAATAAAGAAGGTCACCAATAGCAAATAACAAAGAATATCTTACTTAAAATGTTCGGGTTGACCTCATTCCCAGGTGGTTTTGCAGGGGAGGTGGTGGTTCTCACCGTTATGGTTGGAACTACTTGTCTCTAATTGGCACCAGGGCTGCTGTTAGTGTTGCTTGCAGTTCCCCTTCCTAAGTGCAATTAAAATGGAAACTAATATTGAGAGATCCCATACTGATTTGTATGCTAACAGAAACATAAGTGCACCAGAAAATAAAAATAATTATACTAAAGTATCTCGCTTAAAGGGTATCTTTTGAGATATCTTTTTAGCACCTGTCCTATTTGGCTTTACAACAGGAGTTGCGAACAAGTTCTTCCTAACCTTGTGATGTTCAGGAACACTTTCACCTAGGGCAGAAACAGAACCATTAGAAAAGACATTATGATCACCCAGATGCCCCCCATTTTAAGGTGAGTGAAAAATGGACATAACTACCTTAATATGCAGAGCAAGTATGATTGCATTTAGACTAATTCCTTTGCAATTTAAAGTTGTACAGTGACATCAATAATAAGTAATAATACATTGATTCGGGTGAGTTGTCACAGCTTACAAAGTATCAATCAATTATGCAAATCAAAACTTCAACTGAATGGCACCTCAGTCTTTAACTCAATGTTTTAAACTTATATTTAACTGTATAATCACATACACTTCACAGAACACTACAGATTAAAAATGAATTAGAATAGGTAAATGTATTCAAGAAACTTACCATGTTATAATATGAGGACTCAGTGAGGAATGGGATTGGGATGGAAAGGAAATACAAAGGGTAACAACTAAACTACCATTCATCAGGGGCTGAGAGTTAATCAACAAAAAAGGAAACTGACAACTACTCACTGTTTCACTTCTGACATTCAATTAACATTTAAATGCACCTTGATAATTTTTTACCCTATGCTCCAACACAAAGTACTTCGTTACTATGCTTTCATGTAAGCTACTTAAAATGTAAACCAATTGATTCAAATACTGTTTAATTGTTTCCACTCCTTTTAAAATCAGAAGGTTTAGTAAAATTAAACTGCTATCAGACAGTAATGAGCAATTAAATTTATCAAATGGTTGTAAGTATCCAGGTGCAAACGAACTGGGTGAGCAAATGAAAATCCACAGTAATAGCCGCTTTGACAGGATAGAAACCTTCGGAGAGGGAGGGAGCCCCGTTAATCCAATCCTGGACTGCCTTCACTGAAAAAGAAAAAGAATGTGGAGATAAAAGTTAAAGAAGTGTGAAGAAAATAAAAGAAACTGAACATGCAATACAGTGTCATACCTGTATCAGCCCTTTCTTGTGGGGGGCATGGAGCAGCAATTGGCACTGAAAAAACACAAAGAAAATTATGGAAGTGTGAAGAAAATAAAAGAAACTGAACATGCAATACAGTGTCATACCTGTATCAGCCCTTTCTTGTCGGGGGCATGGAGCAGCAATTGGCACTGAAAAAACAGAAAGAAAATTATGGAAGTGTGAAGAAAATGAAAGAAAGTGAACATGCAATACAGTGTCATACCTGTATCAGGCCGTTTTTGTGGGGGGCATGGAGCAGCAATTGGTACTGAAAAAACACAAAGAGCAACAGATACTTTTCAGTTCATAGAGATGTGACAAAACCACAATTTTTAAAATAGATTAACAATGCTGTTTACCTTTGTTTGGCACTATTTCTTGGGATACATCTGTAAAAAGAATCCAACGTTGTGAGACAACATGCATCACAATTGAGAAAATACACTTAAGTGACAAAAGAGTAAGAAAAAAGTGACAGCCAGAGAAAGCAGGCAAAAGTAATGTGTAGAGATGCCATAGGCTACTGTGGTAACGGAGGGACTCTATAACCTATACACTGACAGGAACGGCGGTGATAGGGCGCAAAGATGCAGTGCACATGACTGACATAAAATAGCAATCAATGAAATTTTTCTATGGATAATTGATACTTACTTGTAGCTGCCCTGGCAGCGTTGACAAGGAGACGGCTGCGCGCCGACACCGACACGCCCCCAACCGGCTTCACCCTCTTCATAATAATAACTGGCACGGATCTAACACAACACTCAAACACAATATCAAAAACTCTGATCCGAAGCCCACCAAACATTTCCACTGATGACGACACCTACCACAATGCACGGAGAGCGAAAGAGACGCTAACAACACAGACAAACGCAATAGCTGATTCTGGGAGTATGCTGCCTGGTGCAACAGTCGAAGCCGAACAACGTGAGTTCATAGCCGGTGCTCATCCGGTGGCGGTAAATTCAAATGGAACCGGAGCTCCGGCGGCGGGCACCAATACAGGAGTACGCGGATCTTGAAACGAAGTACTTGTTTGTTGCCAGCCCAGCCGGCCGGACTTGGCAAGTACTTGTTTGTTGACCCGCTTGTCGAACTACGTGTATGTTAAGTCAGGTAGCTGAACTGCGTGAGTGTTGGATTCAGTTTCCGAAGTACGTGTCTGTTCCTAGGAGGTATCGGTTTGATGAGTAGATTCACTTAGCTGTGTGAAGCATTTTCCAACTCCGTTTTTTTACAGATCTTTCGCACGGCAACTGTCAGAGCTGTGTGTAAAAATGTGAAAGAAGATACCACCTAACCTTACCTAACCTAACCTACCCTAACCTAACCTCACGGGGACTGTCAAAACTGCATTCTATACCCTCCCACAACAGTCTCCTACCTAACCTAACGTAACCTTTCCTAATCTACCTAACCTACAGATCTTGCGCACGGCAACTGTCAGAGCTGTGTGTAGACATGTGAAAGAAGATACAACGTAACCTAACCTTACCTAACCTAACCTGACCTAACCTACCTGCCCTAACGTAACCTAACCTCAAGGGGACCGTCAAAACTGCATCCTATACCCTCCCACAACAGTCTCCTACCTAACCTTTCCTAATCTACCTAACCTACAGATCTTGCGCACGGCAACAGTCAGAGCTGTAAATAAACATGTGAAAGATGATACCACCTTGAGACATGGAGCTCCAAGGAATGTCTAGTGTGACATTAGGCAGCATTATAACAGTCATCAGTTTATTAAGTTATGTGGGGATTACAATACTACCGTAACGTGCCTTGCATTCCTAGATCTAAGACTTCTGGGCGTACCAACTGAAAGGTGGAAACCACTACTTTTATGCAAGATCACAGAGATTAAAATATGTTTTTCTCTGAAATCCAAAAATCCAGTGCGCCGTTAATCCGTCTCTCAGCCATGCAACTGGTGCTACTCCTCACAGAGTATTGTTCCGTTCTTCTTATTTGGTGTTTGCTGCTTATAATAAGTCGCTCGATATAGATGTCGAAGACTTAAATGTGGTTGTGTCCAGACTAATTAGTAGAGCAACACGATAAATGGATGATAGAAGTGATTAAACTCTGGTAAAAATCGTATCACTTGTTGAACGTAATGAAAGTGAATTCGCACTATTATTTTACTATGTAAACCTATTGCACGGTACTGACGGTTATTAAGGTGTGTTGCCAACCGTAATCGTAGTTTCCGTTTGCGTTAGCGAGATATATACCTCAAACAACATAATCATGCTCGGCAAGGTATGTTCGCTACCGCGATCACACGTTCTTCTTACATCAGGTAGATGTCAAGGCAAAAACACCCAGAAAGGTGTACGACTACCCTTGAGCTCACAGTTTCCCCACGCTGGCCCTCGACGCGCGCCACACGGCAGGTTCACCGTCAGCAAGGCCTGTACGGGGCTCTGCGCCTCTGCACCAATGAGTCTGGGTGAGTATGTACCTGTGGTTTGTGTTGGTGTTAAAGAAACACTGTTGAAAAATTGATAATTTTAGCGAACAAATGGGCCTACTGCAATTCAGATTGTCCAAGTATTTTTGGTCTGAAGTCACAGAAAACGAAACGATATGAGGGCATAAGCATAGACCAACATAATCGTATCTAAAGGGAGATAAGTAGACCGACACAACATGCTTACACCCAAGAAGGTGTAAGACGAGCCGTGAGCACACAGGTTCCTCACGCTGGCCTCCGGCGCGAACCAAACTGTGTGACACATTGACACAAGGTGATCTGATATTTCTTTTCAGTTCGTTTAAAAAATCGCATGGAAATACGTTATATTGTTCACATTGAAAATAGTGTTTAAACAATTATGAACTAAGCGACAAAAGGTCGTTTGAAACGGCTGTTGAGACAACACGATAATGTTTGGTGTAAACTCTCAGATAACAAGACAGGCATGGAGAACGCTTAAGCGTCCTCGGACGGACTCGTTCTTTGAGTTTTGAGGGGAAAAAAAGGTTTTTCGAGATTTGCATACTTCTCATAAATACAGTTTCTGCACAATCAGTATTTGTAATATTTTTTTTAAATTCTGTGTTTTTCTTGCGTCTTAACCGGACCTAGCCACTGATCTATTACTCCGGGTCCTGCAGAGTACGCGAAAGGCGATCGTTGACTGCAGGCGACGGATGGTCCCAAGACAAACTCCCACCGATCTGCGGTCCCTCAAAACGAGTTCCGTTAGTTTTTTTTTTTTTTTCTTTTTAGAAATCTGATATGTAATTTCGAAACAAGATCAATGCCCAACCGAAACGCCTCCAAATCAGAATCCTTGCGTTACGCAGTTTTCGAGATGAATCGGGGTCACTGCAATCCCTCAAAATTTCAGCCTCCTAGCTCAATTTTTGTGGTAGTTACAAAGCCTTTGACGTTCTGTGTCTGAAGGGGTCATTTTGACCCTAGCCACTAAACACGTTGTAATTTTTCACATACTGCACTCTAATTGCCCCTAAACACTGTGTACACTGTGTACTGATTTATTAATTCTGTGCAAGTCAAATGAATAGTTGGGAAGGTTGACGGAGGCCACATAGACGCCGTATCGAGCGCGAGCGAAGCGACTGCGGTCGTCTGACAAGCCTGATATGCCCTGTTTTGACCACTGGCACCAGCAGTAACACCTGAGGTCCATTTTTGAAATGAAACTGGGGATTATACACTGGGCGTCAAAATTAGTGCCCACTTATGGTCAGCGCGACCATTTCTACGTTTTTCAAGTTAGAACGTTGAAATTTGGTACAGACCTGCCTCTAACATTGGGCGAACCTACCATAGCGTTACGTTCCTTAAAACGCTTCGGCATGTACCCGTGCAAGTCATTTTGGAAAACAATGAATTTTAAAATCGTTTTTTTTTTTTTTTTACAAAAAATGGTTTGATGCGGAGCACAGGCGCTAGAATCATTGAAAAAAGCGACGCGCCATCATTTTCAGGCGTTTTTGAACTGAAAGGTCCTTTGTTTAAGTCTCACTTCTTAGCAATGGCTTGCAAGGGAACACGCCGCAGCGTTTAAAGGGTTGAAGTCGTTGAGAAACCGACTTCCCAGTCTGACATCTTTTTCTTAACACTAGAAGGGCCGGCTTTTTGGCAACCCTAGAAGGGCCGCCGGGGTCATTTTGACCCCTATATGTTTTGCCGTGTTAAAAGCCGGGTTTTGATGTATTTTCGTGTTTAAATGATGAATAATGGTAAAAAAATCAATCAAATATGGTGTTTAGAGAGTTGGGTTAGGTTAATCGGTGCACGAGAGCGTAAGATAGGCAACCCGCAATGCGTTAAATCCGATCTGCCGCCAGAACGACGACTTTTTATGTGGTGCTGCTTTCTCGCCATCCAGAGACGAATTATGGCCTGGTCAAATATATAATGGGCAAGATTCCAGTATTTCTAGCTGAGGACAGCTCGAATTTACCCTCGTTTTAATTTTACCTGGCCAAACTCCCGAGGAACTCCTATCCCAGGACAGAGGCCAGAACGACGACTTTACGTATGTGGCTACTTCGTCGCTATCCAGAGACGAATCATGGCCTGGCAAAATAGATAACGGAAGTCCTAGCTGGTGGTAACTTAAACTCACTCTGGTTACAATTTCACTGGGCTAAACTCCCGAGAAACTTCTATCCGAAGACAAAGGCCAGTACGACGACTTGACGTATGTGGCTTATTTATCGCCATCCAGCGACGTATCATGGTCTAGTAAAATAGATAACGGACCAGATTCTAGTAGTTCTAGCTGAGGAGAACTCGAATCCACGGTGGTTCTAATTTTACCAGGCCAAACTCCCGAGAAACACGGCTCCGAAAACCATCTTCCGAAAGCCAAAACGACCATCTTCTGTCTGTGGCGACTTTACCGCCTTCCAGAGACGTATCATGGCCTGGTAAAATAGATAACGGGCTAGAATCCGGAAGTCGTAGCTGAGGATAAATCGAATTTACCCTGGTTTTAATTTTACTAGGCCAGACTGCTTAGGCCTCACAAGGCCCTCGCCGCGGACGTCGCCCTCTTGGGACGTCATGCAATAACAGCAAATCGTTTACAGTATCTAAACGCATCAGATTCACCGACGAGGACGTCGTTATTTGAACTCTTGGGACGTCATGCTATGAAAAATACAATATTGGATTGCACTGCACTTCGCTGAATCTCCGAAATGTTCTGCCGCGCTGTCTATACCCCGCGCCTAAATCTATCTATGCCTACGACACGCACAGTGTCGCCATCTGTGCTCGCGCACCTCAATTACAACGGTGAGTTACCTGTGAATACCGATACGCGTCATCAAGGAATCCCCTCCACTCGGGGTTCCCACCTGCGAACAATCGACACGCAGTGTCGCCACCTTTACTCTCGCAACGGCAGGCTATCTGCAAATAGTGTCGCGCTATTCCCCGGCACTTCTCCGCGCCTCCTCAGCTGTCCGTGACGCACGGCTCCCGGCATCTTTCCGCGCCTCCTCAGCTGTCCGTGACGCACGGCTCCCGGCGCCTCTCTACGCCCCTCCTCTGCTGTCCGTGACGCACGGCGCCCGGCCTCTCTCCTAGCGGGCCCCCCTCCTGCTGTCCGTGATGCACGGCTCCCGACGCCTCTCACCTACGGGTACCTCTCTACCGGCCGCCGGGCGCGGTCCCAGCCTCTCTCCTCGCCCCTCTCACCTGCAGCGCTCCACTGGTTAGTGCCGTGCGCAACCATCGACCCCCACCACGATTGCGCACAGGCCCCTATTCCGGGTTCACGCCGGCGCAGTCGCCGGTGGCGCCATCTGGAACCCACTCCCCTCTCACCTACGGGTACCTCTCTGCCGGCCGCCGGGCGCAGTCCCAGCCTCTCTCCGCACTCCTCTCACGTGCAGCCCCTCTCCTGCCGGTCGCGGTGCGTGCCCCCCCCCCCCCCCCCACGTCGCGTGCCGCCGGCGGTCTCCTTCCCCTCCCTCACTGCTCGCCGCCAGCTACTTAAATCACTCGGCAGCGCGGACAGAACAGAGAGGACCAAGCCATCGCCCATACCAGACGCCTAGACCCAGCCATCGCCCCGGCAGGACGCCTAGACCCAGCCATCGCCCAGACCGGACGCCTAGACCCAGCCACCGCCCAGGAAGGACGACCAGGACGGACTTCCGACTTAGAATCTTCGAGCCTGCTCCTTAAGGGACTTAGCCGATTTCGGCTCCTTGCTAAGGGACTTAGAAGATTTCTGCTTTTGGCTAAGGGGACTTAGCCGATTCACCAGGTCACACTGCGACTTCGGGACTTCGAATCTTCTGGCCATCCAGACTTCCAGTCTTCCAGCTTCCGGACTCCTAGTCTTCCAGTCTTCTAGCCTCTGGAATCCCAGTCTCCTGGCCTTCTGGACTTCTAGTCTCTCAGCTTCCGGACTCCTAGTCTTCTAGTCTCCAGGCCTTCTAGAATTCCAGACTTCAAGTCTTCCAGGCAGCCAGGCTTTCTTCTGCCTGTCCCTTGGCCTACACACGCTATCTTCAAGCGAGCCTTCGAGAACCTTTCCTTCGTCTACTCCTTCTCTATATAACGGTTGGTCTTACATCATCAAATCTGGTCATCCTGTGTTCCTATTCCTGTCCTAGCCTTCCCTAAGAATACCTTGGTCAATGAAATATATTAGCCATTTTGTATAGTATTGTATATTTAATTACCCTTTACGAAAGGCACAGCAGACAGGAAGAAGTGAGTGGAATCGAACACCATAGCCTCCACACTAAGACCAGAACACAGATATACCGGTACACCAACACAAGAGCCCAGACCAGCAATACCAAACAACACAAAACCCGACTCAACATAACGAGAACATTAGTGTCTGTAGGAAATGATCTCAATAGAAATGCTAGTACAATAAGAAGTGTAAGACAGGGACTTACCTTAAGGGCTGTAAACAAGCACCTTTGTAGTGACCTTGTTTTACTTAAAGGTATCAAAACATATTTCTTTCAGAAGAAAAAAAATGGTTCTTCTCTTGTTCATTTTGTATTGTTTTTTGTTTGACTCTCGTTCTTGCTTAATTTGTGATTAAATGTCATAATCATGTGCATGTGTTTGAATCTCAATCATGTTCCCTATCCTAAATTATTTTTTATCTCGTTTGAATTGCCCAATTGTCCCATAGTTTTGCAAAATAATTTAGGCGCAAGCGCAAACAAATAGCTCAGAAAGATAAGTAGCAGGCACTTACCACCAATGTTTTCAAAAAAGAAAAATCAGAGAAGAGAACAGATGACTAGTTCACATTTATAACTACCAAGAGAGCAGCTACTAGACATCATAAGGAACTTTTCATGCAAATATCCGTCAAATAGTGCCTTTTGAAGGTGTATTATCGACTCCGAACAGGAATAACACGCTGTGACAATAAATACACCGGGGATACGAATCAACAAAACATGTACGGATTGTCCCCGACTTGTTACACGTACTGGATACTTACGACTTTCAGCACGATTATTGGAACGCGTTGAAGAAGAGACCACAGAATGCATTGCGCTGGTTAAATTAATGGAACAGAGTTTCTCTTTCTGCTTTCTATATTTCTTCAAACCTCAAAAAAAAAGTCTCTTGAGTTGTTTTTAATCTGGGATTCACGGACTTTCTAACCAACTCACAGTAAACACAACACATGACTATCGCAGTGCTTCTGGTCGGTCGTCTGCCATAAGGGTGGGCACTCTACACGTACACGTAAGAACATTTAACTAGAAACTTTAAAAATCGTAATGTAAATTGTGATCAGTTTCGAACATTTAGAAGAATTATTTCTTCGTAAGCAACTTCCTCGCTCGTGTTAGAACGAAGAAGCAAAGTTTATTTATTTGACACATGTTGGCAACAAAGGCAGATTTCGAATTTTAACAGGCTATACTTTTCTTCTGGCGACGTTCGAAAAGCCCTTCTCCTGACATCACTCTCGTTTCCGTGCCATCAGTGTCGTTGACAGCGATGTTGGGTGTTCAATATCTAAACAAATTAGCCTGTTAAAATTCTCGCGGGTGTTAGGAACTGAGCTTTTAGTACCAAATAGTTGGCCAAAGACAGATTTCGAATTTTAACAGGCTATACTTTTCCTCTGGCGACGTTCAAAAAGCCCTTTCCCTGACATCAGTCTCGTGGTCAGCGATGTTGGGTGTTCAATATCTACACAAATTGGCCTGTTAAAACTCATGCGACTGTCAAGAACTATAGTTCCAATACCAAATAGTTCACAAAAGACAGATATTCAATTTTAACAGGCCATACTTTTCCTCTGGCGACGTTTGAAACGCCGTTTCCGTGCCATCAGTGTCGTTGTCAGCGATGTTGGCAGTTCAATATCTACACAAATTGGCCCGTTAAAATTCTTGCTAGTGTTAGGAACTAAACTTCTAGTACCAATTAGTTGGCCAAACCCTGATTTCGAATTTTAACAGGCCATACTTGTTCTCTGGCGACGTTCAAAACGCCGTTTCCGTGCCATCAGTGTCGATGTCAGCGATGTTGGCAGTTCAATATCTACACAAATTGGCCTGTTAAAATTCTTGCTAGTGTTAGGAACTAAACTTCTAGTACCAATTAGTTGGCCAAACCCTGATTTCGAATTTTAACAGGCCATACTTTTTCCCTGGCGACGTTCGAAACGCCGTTTCCGTGCCATCAGTGTCGTTGTCAGCGATGTTGGGTGTTCAATATCTACTCAAATTGGCCTGTTAAAATTCTCGCGGGTGTTAGGAACTGAGCTTCTAGTACCAAATAATTGGCCAAAGACAGATTTCGAATTTTTACAGGCCATACTTTTCCTCTGGCGACGTTCGAAATGCCGTTTCCGTGCCATCAGTGTCGTTGACAGCGATGTTGGGTGTTCAATATCTAAACAAATTGGCCTGTTAAAATTCTCGCGGGTGTTAGGAACTGTGCTTTTAGTACCAAATAGTTGGCCAAAGGCAGATTTCGAATTTTAACAGGCTATACTTTTCTTCTGGCGACGTTCGAAAAGCCCTTCTCCTGACATCACTCTAGTTTCCGTGCCATCAGTGTCGTTGACAGCGATGTTGGGTGTTCAATATCTAAGCAAATTAGCCTGTTAAAATTCTCGCGGGTGTTAGGAACTGAGCTTTTAGTACCAAATAGTTGGCCAAAGACAGATTTCGAATTTTAACAGGCTATACTTTTCCTCTGGCGACGTTCGAAAAGCCCTTTCCCTGACATCAGTCTCGTGGTCAGCGATGTTGGGTGTTCAATATCTACACAAATTGGCCTGTTAAAACTCATGCGACTGTCAAAACCTATAGTTCCAATGCCAAATAGTTCGAAAAAGACAGATTTCGAATTTTAACAGGCCATACTTTTCCTCTGGCGACGTTCGAAAAGCCCTTCTCCTGACATCACTCTCGGGGTCACCGATGTTGGCAGTTCAATATCTACACAAATTGGCCTGCTAAAATTCATGCGGCTGTTACAAACTATAGTTTCAATGCCAAATAATTCGAAAAAGACAGATTTTGAATTTTAACAGGCCATACTTTTCCTCTGGCGACGTTCGAAAAGCCCTGTTCCTGACATCAGTCTCGTGGTCAGCGATGTTGGCTGTTTAATATCTACACAAATTAGCCTGTTAAAATTCAGGCGACTGTCAAGAACTATAGTTCCAATGCCAAATAGCTCGAAAAAGACAGATATTGAATTTTAACAGGCCATACTTTTCCTCTGGCGACGTTCGAAACGCCATTTCCGTGCCATCAGTGTCGTTGACAGCGATGTTGGGTGTTCAATATCTAAACAAATTAGCCTGTTAAAATTCTCGCGGGTGTTAGGAACTGAGCTTTTAGTACCAAATAAATGGCCAAAGACAGATTTCGAATTTTAACAGGCTATACTTTTCTTCTGGCGACGTTCGAAAAGCCCTTCTCCTGACATCACTCTCGGGGTCACCGATGTTGGCAGTTCAATATCTACACAAATTGGCCTGTTAAAATTCAAGCGGCTGTTACAAACTATAGTTTCAATGCCAAATAATTTGAAAAAGGCAGATTTCGAATTTTAACAGGCCATACTTTTCCTCTGGCGACGTTCGAAAAGCTCTTTCCCTGACATCAGTCTCGTGGTCAGCGATGTTGGCTGTTCAATATCTACACAAATTGGCCTGTTAAAATTCATGCGGCTGTTACGAACTATAGTTAAAATGCCAAATAATTCGAAAAAGACAGATTTCGAATTTTAACAGGCCATACTTTTCCTCTGGCGACGTTCGAAAAGCCCTTTTCCTGACATCAGTCTCGTGGTCAGCGATGTTGGGTGTTCAATATCTACACACATTAGCCTGTTAAAATTCATGCGACTGTCAAGAACTATAGTTCCAATGCCAAATAGCTCGAAAAAGACAGATATTGAATTTTAACAGGCCATACTTTTCCTCTGGCGACGTTCGAAACGCCGTTTCCGTGCCATCAGTGTCGTTGTCAGCGATGTTGGCAGTTCAATATCCACACAAATTGGCCTGTTACAATTCTTGCTAGTGTTAGGAACTAAACTTCTAGTACCAATTAGTTGGCCAAACCCTGATTTCGAATTTTAACAGGCCATACTTGTTCTCTGGCGACGTTCAAAACGCCGTTTCCGTGCCATCAGTGTCGTTGTCAGCGATGTTGGGTGTTCAATATCTACTCAAATTGGCCTGTTAAAATTCTCGCGGGTGTTAGGAACTGAGCTTCTAGTACCAAATAATTGGCCAAAGACAGATTTCGAATTTTAACAGGCGATACTTTTCCTCTGGCGACGTTCGAAAAGCCGTTTCCGTGCCATCAGTGTCGTTGACAGCGATGTTGGGTGTTTGATATCTAAGCAAATTGGCCTGTTAAAATTCTCGCGTGTGTAAGGAACTGAGCTCTTAGTACCAAATAGTTGGCCAATCCCTGATTTCGAATTTTAACAGGCCATACTTTTCCTCTGGCGACGTTCGAAAAGCCCTTTCCCTGACATCAGTCTCGTGGTCAGCGATGTTGGGTGTTCAATATCTACACAAATTGGACTGTTAAAATTCATGCGAGTGTCAAAACCTATAGTTCCAATGCCA
The DNA here is from genome assembly GCA_038380765.1 of Odontothrips loti. NCBI lineage: Eukaryota > Metazoa > Arthropoda > Insecta > Thysanoptera > Thripidae > Odontothrips > Odontothrips loti. Next base: position 3,530,977 of record CM076255.1, read on the forward strand.
AATAGTTTGAAAAAGACAGATTTCGAATTATAAAAGGCCATACTTTTCCTCTAGCGACGTTCGAAAAGCCCTTCTCCTGACATCACCATCAGGGTCAGCGATGTTGGAAGTTCAATATCTACACAAATTGGCCTGTTATAATTTATGCGGCTGTGTAGAACTATAGTTCTAATGCCAAATAGTTTAAAAAAGGCAGATTTCGAATTTTAACATGCCATACTTTCCTCTGGCGACGTTCGAAAAGCCCTTTCCCTGACATCAGTCTCGTGGTCAGCGATGTTGGGTGTTAAATATCTACACAAATTAGCCTGTTAAAATTCATGCGACTGTCAAGAACTATAGTTCCAATGCCAAATAGTTCGAAAAAGACAGATTTCGAATTTTAACAGGCCATACTTTTCCTCTGGCGACGTTCGAAAAGCCGTTACCCTGCCATCAGTCTCGTGGTCAGCGATGTTGGCTGTTCAATATCTACACAAATTGGCCTGTTAAAATTCTTGCTAGTGTTAGGAACTAAACTTCTAGTACCAATTAGTTGGCCAAACCCTGATTTCGAATTTTAACAGGCCATACTTTTTCTCTGGCGACGTTCGAAACGCCGTTTCCGTGCCATCAGTGTCGTTGTCAGCGATGTTGGGTGTTCAATATCTACTCAAATTGGCCTGTTAAAATTCTCGCGGGTGTTAGGAACTGAGCTTCTAGTACCAAATAATTGGCCAAAGACAGATTTCGAATTTTAACAGGCCATACTTTTCCTCTGGCGACGTTCGAAATGCCGTTTCCGTGCCATCAGTGTCGTTGACAGCGATGTTAGGTGTTCAATATCTAAACAAATTGGCCTGTTAAAATTCTCGCGGGTGTTAGGAACTGAGCTTTTAGTACCAAATAGTTGGCCAAAGGCAGATTTCGAATTTTAACAGGCTATACTTTTCTTCTGGCGACGTTCGAAAAGCCCTTCTCCTGACATCACTCTCGTTTTCGTGCCATCAGTGTCGTTGACAGCGATGTTGGGTGTTCAATATCTAAACAAATTAGCCTGTTAAAATTCTCGCGGGTGTTAGGAACTGAGCTTTTAGTACCAAATAGTTGGCCAAAGACACATTTCGAATTTTAACAGGCTATACTTTTCCTCTGGCGACGTTCGAAAAGCCCTTTCCCTGACATCAGTCTCGTGGTCAGCGATGTTGGGTGTTCAATATCTACACAAATTGGCCTGTTAAAACTCATGCGACTGTCAAAACCTATAGTTCCAATGCCAAATAGTTCGAAAAAGACAGATTTCGAATTTTAACAGGCCACACTTTTCCTCTGGCGACGTTCGAAAAGCCCTTCTCCTGACATCACTCTCGGGGTCACCGATGTTGGCAGTTCAATATCTACACAAATTGGCCTGTTAAAATTCATGCGGCTGTTACAAACTATAGTTTTAATGCCAAATAATTCGAAAAAGACAGATTTCGAATTTTAACAGGCCATACTTTTCCTCTGGCGACGTTCGAAAAGCTCTTTCCCTGACATCAGTCTCGTGGTCAGCGATGTTGGCTGTTTAATATCTACACAAATTGGCCTGTTAAAATTCATGCGGCTGTTACGAACTATAGTTCAAATGCCAAATAATTCGAAAAAGACAGATTTCGAATTTTAACAGGCCATACTTTTTCTCTGGCGACGTTCGAAAAGCCCTTTTCCTGACATCAGTCTCGTGGTCAGCGATGTTGGGTGTTCAGTATCTACACAAATTAGCCTGTTAAAATTCATGCGACTGTCAAGAACTATAGTTCCAATACCAAATAGTTCACAAAAGACAGATATTCAATTTTAACAGGCCATACTTTTCCTCTGGCGACGTTTGAAACGCCGTTTCCGTGCCATCAGTGTCGTTGTCAGCGATGTTGGCAGTTCAATATCTACACAAATTGGCCCGTTAAAATTCTTGCTAGTGTTAGGAACTAAACTTCTAGTACCAATTAGTTGGCCAAACCCTGATTTCGAATTTTAACAGGCCATACTTGTTCTCTGGCGACGTTCAAAACGCCGTTTCCGTGCCATCAGTGTCGTTGTCAGCGATGTTGGCAGTTCAATATCTACACAAATTGGCCTGTTAAAATTCTTGCTAGTGTTAGGAACTAAACTTCTAGTACCAATTAGTTGGCCAAACCCTGATTTTGAATTTTAACAGGCCATACTTTTTCCCTGGCGACGTACGACACGCCGTTTCCGTGCCATCAGTGTCGTTGTCAGCGATGTTGGGTGTTCAATATCTACTCAAATTGGCCTGTTAAAATTCTCGCGGGTGTTAGGAACTGAGCTTCTAGTACCAAATAATTGGCCAAAGACAGATTTCGAATTTTTACAGGCCATACTTTTCCTCTGGCGACGTTCGAAATGCCGTTTCCGTGCCATCAGTGTCGTTGACAGCGATGTTGGGTGTTCAATATCTAAACAAATTGGCCTGTTAAAATTCTCGCGGGTGTAAGGAACTGAGCTCTTAGTACCAAATAGTTGGCCAATCCCTGATTTCGAATTTTAACAGGCCATACTTTTCCTCTGGCGACGTTCGAAAAGCCCTTTCCCTGACATCAGTCTCGTGGTCAGCGATGTTGGGTGTTCAATATCTACACAAATTGGACTGTTAAAATTCATGCGAGTGTCAAAACCTATAGTTCCAATGCCAAATAGTTTGAAAAAGACAGATTTCGAATTATAAAAGGCCATACTTTTCCTCTAGCGACGTTCGAAAAGCCCTTCTCCTGACATCACCATCAGGGTCAGCGATGTTGGAAGTTCAATATCTACACAAATTGGCCTGTTAAAATTTATGCGGCTGTGTAGAACTATAGTTCTAATGCCAAATAGTTTAAAAAAGGCAGATTTCGAATTTTAACATGCCATACTTTCCTCTGGCGACGTTCGAAAAGCCCTTTCCCTGACATCAGTCTCGTGGTCAGCGATGTTGGGTGTTAAATATCTACACAAATTAGCCTGTTAAAATTCATGCGACTGTCAAGAACTATAGTTCCAATGCCAAATAGTTCGAAAAAGACAGATTTCGAATTTTAACAGGCCATACTTTTCCTCTGGCGACGTTCGAAAAGCCGTTACCCTGCCATCAGTCTCGTGGTCAGCGATGTTGGCTGTTCAATATCTACACAAATTGGCCTGTTAAAATTCTTGCTAGTGTTAGGAACTAAACTTCTAGTACCAATTAGTTGGCCAAACCCTGATTTCGAATTTTAACAGGCCATACTTTTTCTCTGGCGACGTTCGAAACGCCGTTTCCGTGCCATCAGTGTCGTTGTCAGCGATGTTGGGTGTTCAATATCTACTCAAATTGGCCTGTTAAAATTCTCGCGGGTGTTAGGAACTGAGCTTCTAGTACCAAATAATTGGCCAAAGACAGATTTCGAATTTTAACAGGCCATACTTTTCCTCTGGCGACGTTCGAAATGCCGTTTCCGTGCCATCAGTGTCGTTGACAGCGATGTTAGGTGTTCAATATCTAAACAAATTGGCCTGTTAAAATTCTCGCGGGTGTTAGGAACTGAGCTTTTAGTACCAAATAGTTGGCCAAAGGCAGATTTCGAATTTTAACAGGCTATACTTTTCTTCTGGCGACGTTCGAAAAGCCCTTCTCCTGACATCACTCTCGTTTTCGTGCCATCAGTGTCGTTGACAGCGATGTTGGGTGTTCAATATCTAAACAAATTAGCCTGTTAAAATTCTCGCGGGTGTTAGGAACTGAGCTTTTAGTACCAAATAGTTGGCTAAAGACACATTTCGAATTTTAACAGGCTATACTTTTCCTCTGGCGACGTTCGAAAAGCCCTTTCCCTGACATCAGTCTCGTGGTCAGCGATGTTGGGTGTTCAATATCTACACAAATTGGCCTGTTAAAACTCATGCGACTGTCAAAACCTATAGTTCCAATGCCAAATAGTTCGAAAAAGACAGATTTCGAATTTTAACAGGCCACACTTTTCCTCTGGCGACGTTCGAAAAGCCCTTCTCCTGACATCACTCTCGGGGTCACCGATGTTGGCAGTTCAATATCTACACAAATTGGCCTGTTAAAATTCATGCGGCTGTTACAAACTATAGTTTTAATGCCAAATAATTCGAAAAAGACAGATTTCGAATTTTAACAGGCCATACTTTTCCTCTGGCGACGTTCGAAAAGCTCTTTCCCTGACATCAGTCTCGTGGTCAGCGATGTTGGCTGTTTAATATCTACACAAATTGGCCTGTTAAAATTCATGCGGCTGTTACGAACTATAGTTCAAATGCCAAATAATTCGAAAAAGACAGATTTCGAATTTTAACAGGCCATACTTTTTCTCTGGCGACGTTCGAAAAGCCCTTTTCCTGACATCAGTCTCGTGGTCAGCGATGTTGGGTGTTCAGTATCTACACAAATTAGCCTGTTAAAATTCATGCGACTGTCAAGAACTATAGTTCCAATACCAAATAGTTCACAAAAGACAGATATTCAATTTTAACAGGCCATACTTTTCCTCTGGCGACGTTTGAAACGCCGTTTCCGTGCCATCAGTGTCGTTGTCAGCGATGTTGGCAGTTCAATATCTACACAAATTGGCCCGTTAAAATTCTTGCTAGTGTTAGGAACTAAACTTCTAGTACCAATTAGTTGGCCAAACCCTGATTTCGAATTTTAACAGGCCATACTTGTTCTCTGGCGACGTTCAAAACGCCGTTTCCGTGCCATCAGTGTCGTTGTCAGCGATGTTGGCAGTTCAATATCTACACAAATTGGCCTGTTAAAATTCTTGCTAGTGTTAGGAACTAAACTTCTAGTACCAATTAGTTGGCCAAACCCTGATTTTGAATTTTAACAGGCCATACTTTTTCCCTGGCGACGTACGACACGCCGTTTCCGTGCCATCAGTGTCGTTGTCAGCGATGTTGGGTGTTCAATATCTACTCAAATTGGCCTGTTAAAATTCTCGCGGGTGTTAGGAACTGAGCTTCTAGTACCAAATAATTGGCCAAAGACAGATTTCGAATTTTTACAGGCCATACTTTTCCTCTGGCGACGTTCGAAATGCCGTTTCCGTGCCATCAGTGTCGTTGACAGCGATGTTGGGTGTTCAATATCTAAACAAATTGGCCTGTTAAAATTCTCGCGGGTGTTAGGAACTGTGCTTTTAGTACCAAATAGTTGGCCAAAGGCAGATTTCGAATTTTAACAGGCTATACTTTTCTTCTGGCGACGTTCGAAAAGCCCTTCTCCTGACATCACTCTAGTTTCCGTGCCATCAGTGTCGTTGACAGCGATGTTGGGTGTTCAATATCTAAGCAAATTAGCCTGTTAAAATTCTCGCGGGTGTTAGGAACTGAGCTTTTAGTACCAAATAGTTGGCCAAAGACAGATTTCGAATTTTAACAGGCTATACTTTTCCTCTGGCGACGTTCGAAAAGCCCTTTCCCTGACATCAGTCTCGTGGTCAGCGATGTTGGGTGTTCAATATCTACACAAATTGGCCTGTTAAAACTCATGCGACTGTCAAAACCTATAGTTCCAATGCCAAATAGTTCGAAAAAGACAGATTTCGAATTTTAACAGGCCATACTTTTCCTCTGGCGACGTTCGAAAAGCCCTTCTCCTGACATCACTCTCGGGGTCACCGATGTTGGCAGTTCAATATCTACACAAATTGGCCTGCTAAAATTCATGCGGCTGTTACAAACTATAGTTTCAATGCCAAATAATTCGAAAAAGACAGATTTTGAATTTTAACAGGCCATACTTTTCCTCTGGCGACGTTCGAAAAGCCCTTTTCCTGACATCAGTCTCGTGGTCAGCGATGTTGGCTGTTTAATATCTACACAAATTAGCCTGTTAAAATTCAGGCGACTGTCAAGAACTATAGTTCCAATGCCAAATAGCTCGAAAAAGACAGATATTGAATTTTAACAGGCCATACTTTTCCTCTGGCGACGTTCGAAACGCCGTTTCCGTGCCATCAGTGTCGTTGACAGCGATGTTGGGTGTTCAATATCTAAACAAATTAGCCTGTTAAAATTCTCGCGGGTGTTAGGAACTGAGCTTTTAGTACCAAATAAATGGCCAAAGACAGATTTCGAATTTTAACAGGCTATACTTTTCTTCTGGCGACGTTCGAAAAGCCCTTCTCCTGACATCACTCTCGGGGTCACCGATGTTGGCAGTTCAATATCTACACAAATTGGCCTGTTAAAATTCAAGCGGCTGTTACAAACTATAGTTTCAATGCCAAATAATTTGAAAAAGGCAGATTTCGAATTTTAACAGGCCATACTTTTCCTCTGGCGACGTTCGAAAAGCTCTTTCCCTGACATCAGTCTCGTGGTCAGCGATGTTGGCTGTTCAATATCTACACAAATTGGCCTGTTAAAATTCATGCGGCTGTTACGAACTATAGTTGCAATGCCAAATAATTCGAAAAAGACAGATTTTGAATTTTAACAGGCCATACTTTTCCTCTGGCGACGTTCGAAAAGCCCTTTTTCTGACATCAGTCTCGTGGTCAGCGATGTTGGGTGTTCAATATCTACACACATTAGCCTGTTAAAATTCATGCGACTGTCAAGAACTATAGTTCCAATGCCAAATAGCTCGAAAAAGACAGATATTGAATTTTAACAGGCCATACTTTTCCTCTGGCGACGTTCGAAACGCCGTTTCCGTGCCATCAGTGTCGTTGTCAGCGATGTTGGCAGTTCAATATCCACACAAATTGGCCTGTTACAATTCTTGCTAGTGTTAGGAACTAAACTTCTAGTACCAATTAGTTGGCCAAACCCTGATTTCGAATTTTAACAGGCCATACTTGTTCTCTGGCGACGTTCAAAACGCCGTTTCCGTGCCATCAGTGTCGTTGTCAGCGATGTTGGGTGTTCAATATCTACTCAAATTGGCCTGTTAAAATTCTCGCGGGTGTTCGGAACTGAGCTTCTAGTACCAAATAATTAGCCAAAGACAGATTTCGAATTTTAACAGGCGATACTTTTCCTCTGGCGACGTTCGAAAAGCCGTTTCCGTGCCATCAGTGTCGTTGACAGCGATGTTGGGTGTTTAATATCTAAGCAAATTGGCCTGTTAAAATTCTCGCGTGTGTAAGGAACTGAGCTCTTAGTACCAAATAGTTGGCCAATCCCTGATTTCGAATTTTAACAGGCCATACTTTTCCTCTGGCGACGTTCGAAAAGCCCTTTCCCTGACATCAGTCTCGTGGTCAGCGATGTTGGGTGTTCAATATCTACACAAATTGGACTGTTAAAATTCATGCGAGTGTCAAAACCTATAGTTCCAATGCCAAATAGTTTGAAAAAGACAGATTTCGAATTATAAAAGGCCATACTTTTCCTCTAGCGACGTTCGAAAAGCCCTTCTCCTGACATCACCATCAGGGTCAGCGATGTTGGAAGTTCAATATCTACACAAATTGGCCTGTTAAAATTTATGCGGCTGTGTAGAACTATAGTTCTAATGCCAAATAGTTTAAAAAAGGCAGATTTCGAATTTTAACAGGCCATACTTTTCCTCTGGCGACGTTCGAAAAGCCGTTATCCTGCCATCAGTCTCGTGGTCAGCGATGTTGGCTGTTCAATATCTACACAAATTGGCCTGTTAAAATTCTTGCTAGTGTTAGGAACTAAACTTCTAGTACCAATTAGTTGGCCAAACCCTGATTTCGAATTATAACAGGCCATACTTTTTCTCTGGCGACGTTCGAAACGCCGTTTCCGTGCCATCAGTGTCGTTGTCAGCGATGTTGGGTGTTCAATATCTACTCAAATTGGCCTGTTAAAATTCTCGCCGGTGTTAGGAACTGAGCTTCTAGTACCAAATAATTGGCCAAAGACAGATTTCGAATTTTAACAGGCCATACTTTTCCTCTGGCGACGTTCGAAATGCCGTTTCCGTGCCATCAGTGTCGTTGACAGCGATGTTAGGTGTTCAATATCTAAACAAATTGGCGTGTTAAAATTCTCGCGGGTGTTAGGAACTGAGCTTTTAGTACCAAATAGTTGGCCAAAGGCAGATTTCGAATTTTAACAGGCTATACTTTTCTTCTGGCGACGTTCGAAAAGCCCTTCTCCTGACATCACTCTCGTTTTCGTGCCATCAGTGTCGTTGACAGCGATGTTGGGTGTTCAATATCTAAACAAATTAGCCTGTTAAAATTCTCGCGGGTGTTAGGAACTGAGCTTTTAGTACCAAATAGTTGGCCAAAGACACATTTCGAATTTTAACAGGCTATACTTTTCCTCTGGCGACGTTCGAAAAGCCCTTTCCCTGACATCAGTCTCGTGGTCAGCGATGTTGGGTGTTCAATATCTACACAAATTGGCCTGTTAAAACTCATGCGACTGTCAAAACCTATAGTTCCAATGCCAAATAGTTCGAAAAAGACAGATTTCGAATTTTAACAGGCCACACTTTTCCTCTGGCGACGTTCGAAAAGCCCTTTTCCTGACATCAGTCTCGTGGTCAGCGATGTTGGGTGTTCAATATCTACACAAATTGGCCTGTTAAAATTCATGCGACTGTCATGAACTATAGTTCCAATGCCTAATAGTTCGAAAAAGACAGATATTGAATTTTAACAGGCCATACTTTTCCTCTGGCGACGTTCGAAACGCCGTTTCCGTGCCATCAGTGTCGTTGTCAGCGATGTTGGCAGTTCAATATCCACACAAATTGGCCTGTTACAATTCTTGCTAGTGTTAGGAACTAAACTTCTAGTACCAATTAGTTGGCCAAACCCTGATTTCGAATTTTAACAGGCCATACTTTTTCTCTGGCGACGTTCGAAACGCCGTTTCTGTGCCATCAGTGTCGTTGTCAGCGATGTTGGGTGTTCAATATCTACTCAAATTTGCCTGTTAAAATTCTCGCGGGTGTTGGGAACTGAGCTTCTAGTACCAAATAATTGGCCAAAGACAGATTTCGAATTTTAACAGGCCATACTTTTCCTCTGGCGACGTTCGAAAAGCCGTTTCCGTGCCATCAGTGTCGTTGACAGCGATGTTGGGTGTTCAATATCTACACAAATTGGCCTGCTAAAACTCATGCGACTGTCAAAACCTATAGTTCCAATGCCAAATAGTTCGAAAAAGACAGATTTCGAATTTTAACAGGCCATACTTTTCCTCTAGCGACGTTCGAAAAGCCCTTCTCCTGACATCACTCTCGGGGTCACCGATGTTGGCAGTTCAATATCTACACAAATTGGCCTGTTAAAATTCTTGCTAGTGTTAGGAACTAAACTTCTAGTACCAATTAGTTGGCCAATCCCTGATTTCGAATTTTAACAGGCCATACTTTTTCCCTGGCGACGTTCGAAACGCCGTTTCCGTGCCATCAGTGTCGTTGTCAGCGATGTTAGGTGTTCAATATCTACACAAATTGGCCTGTTAAAATTCTCGCGGGTGTTAGGAACTGAGCTTCTAGTACCAAATAATTGGCCAAAGACAGATTTCGAATTTTAACAGGCAATACTTTTCCTCTGGCGACGTTCGAAATGCCGTTTTCGTGCCATCAGTGTCGTTGACAGCGATGTTGGATGTTCAATATGTAAACAAATTGGCCTGTTAAAATTCTCGCGGGTGTTAGGAACTGAGCTTTTAGTACCAAATAGTTGGCCAAAGGCAGATTTCGAATTTTCACAGGCTATACTTTTCTTCTGGCGACGTTCGAAAAGCCCTTCTCCTGACATCACTCTCGTTTCCGTGCCATCAGTGTCGTTGACAGCGATGTTGGGTGTTCAATATCTAAACAAATTAGCCTGTTAAAATTCTCGCGGGTGTTAGGAACTGAGCTTTTAGTACCAAATAGTTGGCCAAAGACAGATTTGGAATTTTAACAGGCTATACTTTTCCTCTGGCGACGTTCGAAAAGCCCTTTCCCTGACATCAGTCTCGTGGTCAGCGATGTTAGGTGTTCAATATCTACACAAATTGGCCTGTTAAAACTCATGCGACTGTCAAAACCTATAGTTCTAATGCCAAATAGTTCGAAAAAGACAGATTTCGAATTTTAACAGGCCATACTTTTCCTCTAGCGACGTTCGAAAAGCCCTTCTGATACGAGAGTGATGTCAGGAGAAGGGCTTTTCGAACGTCGCCAGAAGAAAGGTATAGCCTGTTAAAATTCGAAATCTGCCTTTGGCTAACTATTTGGTATTAAAAGCTCAGTTCCTAACACCCGCGAGAATTTTAACAGGCCAATTTGTTTAGATATTGAACACCCAACATCGCTGTCAACGACACTGATGGCACGAAAACGGCATTTCGAACGTCGCCAGAGGAAAAGTATGGCCTGTTAAAATTCGAAATCTGTCTTTGGCCAATTATTTGGTACTAGAAGCTCAGTTCCTAACACCCGCGAGAATTTTAACAGGCCAATTTCAGTAGATATTGAACACCCAACATCGCTGACAACGACACTGATGGCACGGAAACGGCGTTTCGAACGTCGCCAGGGAAAAAGTATGGCCTGTAAAAATTCGAAATCAGGGTTTGGCCAACTAATTGGTACTAGAAGTTTAGTTCCTAACACTAGCAAGAATTTTAACAGGCCAATTTGTGTAGATATTGAACTGCCAACATCGCTGACAACGACACTGATGGCACGGAAACGGCGTTTCGAACGTCGCCAGAGGAAAAGTATGGCCTGTTAAAATTCAATATCTGTCTTTTTCGAACTATTTGGCATTGGAACTATAGTTCTTGACAGTCGCATGAATATTAACAGGCTAATTTGTGTAGATATTAAACACCCAACATCGCTGACCACGAGACTGATGTCAGGGAAAGGGCTTTTCGAACGTCGCCAGAGGAAAGTATGGCCTGTTAAAATTCGAAATCTGTCTTTTTTAAACTATTTGGCATTAGAACTATAGTTCTACACAGCCGCATAAATTTTAACAGGCCAATCTGTGTAGATATTGAACTTCCAACATCGCTGACCCTGATAGTGATGTCAGGAGAAGGGCTTTTCGAACGTCGCTAGAGAAAAAGTATGGCCTGTTAAAATTCGAAATCAGTCTTTTTCAAACTATTTGGCATTGGAACTATAGGTTTTGACACTCGCATGAATTTTAACAGGCCAATTTGTGTAGATATTGAACACCCAACATCGCTGACCACGAGACTGATGTCAGGGAAAGGGCTTTTCGAACGTCGCCAGAGTAAAAGTATGGCCTGTTAAAATTCGAAATCAGGGATTGGCCAACTATTTGGTACTAAGAGCTCAGTTCCTTACACCCGCGAGAATTTTAACAGGCCAATTTGCTTAGATATTAAACACCCAACATCGCTGTCAACGACACTGATGGCACGGAAACGGCTTTTCGAACGTCGCCAGAGGAAAAGTATGGCCTGTTAAAATTCGAAATCCGTCTTTTTCGAATTATTTGGCATTTTAACTATAGTTCGTAACAGCCGCATGAAGTTTAACAGGCCAATTTGTGTAGATATTGAACAGCCAACATCGCTGACCACGAGACTGATGTCAGGGAAAGAGCTTTTCGAACGTCGCCAGAGGAAAAGTATGGCCTGTTAAAATTCGGAATCTGTCTTTTTCGAATTATTTGGCATTAAAACTATAGTTTGTAACAGCCGCATGAATTTTAACAGGCCAATTTGTGTAGATATTGAACTGCCAACATCGGTGACCCCGAGAGTGATGTCATGAGAAGGGCTTTTCGAACGTAGCCAGAGGAAAAGTATGGCCTGTTAAAATTCATAATCTGTCTTTTTCGAACTATTTGGCATTGGAACTATAGGTTTTGTCAGTCGCATGAGTTTTAACAGGCCAATTTGTGTAGATATTGAACACCCAACATCGCTGACCACGAGACTGATGTCAGGGAAAGGGCTTTTCGAACGTGGCCAGAGGAAAAGTATAGCCTGTTAAAATTCGAAATCTGTCTTTGGCCAACTATTTGGTACTAAAAGCTCAGTTCCTAACACCCGCGAGAATTTTAACAGGCTAATTTGTTTAGATATTGAACACCCAACATCGCTGTCAACGACACTGATGGCACGGAAACGGCATTTCGAACGTCGCCAGAGGAAAAGTATGGCCTGTAAAAATTCGAAATCTGTCTTTGGCCAATTATTTGGTACTAGAAGCTCAGTTCCTAACACCCGCGAGAATTTTAACAGGCCAATTTGAGTAGATATTGAACACCCAACATCGCTGACAACGACACTGATGGCACGGAAACGGCGTTTCGAACGTCGCCAGGGAAAAAGTATGGCCTGTTAAAATTCGAAATCAGGGTTTGGCCAACTAATTGGTACTAGAAGTTTAGTTCCTAACACTAGCAAGAATTTTAACAGGCCAATTTGTGTAGATATTGAACAGCCAACATCGCTGACCACGAGACTGATGTCAGGGAAAGGGCTTTTCGAACGTCGCCAGAGGAAAAGTATGGCCTGTTAAAATTCGAAATCTGTCTTTTTCGAACTATTTGGCATTGGAACTATAGTTCTTGACAGTCGCATGAATTTTAACAGGCTAATTTGTGTAGATATTAAACACCCAACATCGCTGACCACGAGACTGATGTCAGAAAAAGGGCTTTTCAAATGTCGCCAGAGGAAAAGTATAGCCTGTTAAAATTCGAAATCTGTCTTTTTTGAATTATTTGGCATTTTGACTATAGTTCGTAACAGCCGCATAAATTTTAACAAGCCAATTTGTGTAGATATTGAACACCCAACATCGCTGACCACGAGACTGATGTCAGGAAAAGGGCTTTTCAAACGTCGCCAGAGGAAAAGTATGGCCTGTTAAAATTCGAAATCTGTCTTTTTCGAATTATTTGGCATTAAAACTATAGTTTGTAACAGCCGCATGAATTTTAACAGGCCAATTTGTGTAGATATTGAACAGCCAACATCGCTGACCACGTGACTGATGGCAGGGTAACGGCTTTTCGAACGTCGCTATAGGAAAAGTGTGGCCTGTTAAAATTCGAAATCTGTCTTTTTCGAACTATTTGGCATTAGAACTATAGTTCTTTACAGCCGCATAAATTTTTACAGGCCAATTTGTGTAGATATTGAACTGCCAACATCGGTGACCCCGAGAGTGATGTCAGGAGAAGGGCTTTTCGAACGTCGCCAGAGGAAAAGTATGGCCTGTTAAAATTCAATATCTGTCTTTTTCGAACTATTTGGCATTGGAACTATAGTTCTTGACAGTCGCATGAATTTTAACAGGCTAATTTGTGTAGATATTAAACACCCAACATCGCTGACCACGAGACTGATGTCAGGGAAAGGGCTTTTCGAACGTCGCCAGAGGAAAAGTATGGCCTGTTAAAATTCGAAATCAGGGATTGGCCAACTATTTGGTTCTAAGAGCTCAGTTCCTAACACCCGCGAGAATTTTAACAGGCCAATTTGCTTAGATATTAAACACCCAACATCGCTGTCAACGACACTGATGGCACGGAAACGGCTTTTCGAACGTCGCCAGAGGAAAAGTATGGCCTGTTAAAATTCGAAATCTGTCTTTGGCCAATTATTTAGTACTAGAAGCTCAGTTCCTAACACCCGCGAGAATTTTAACAGGCCAATTTGAGTAGATATTGAACACCCAACATCGCTGACAACGACACTGATGGCACGGAAACGGCGTTTCGAACGTCGCCAGAGAAAAAGTATGGCCTGTTAAAATTCGAAATCAGGGTTTGGCCAACTAATTGGTACTAGAAGTTTAGTTCCTAACACTAGCAAGAATTGTGACAGGCCAATTTGTGTGGATATTGAACTGCCAACATCGCTGACAACGACACTGATGGCACGGAAACGGCGTTTCGAACGGCGTATGGCCTGTTAAAATTCAATATCTGTCTTTTTCGAACTATTTTGCATTGGAACTATAGTTCTTGACAGTCGCATGAATTTTAACAGGCTAATTTGCGTAGATATTGAACACCCAACATCGCTGACCACGAGACTGATGTCAGGGAAAGGGCTTTTCGAACGTCGCCAGAGGAAAAGTATGGCCAGTTAATATTCGAAATCTGTCTTTTTCGAATTATTTGGCATTTAAACTATAGTTCGTAACAGCCGCATGAATTTTCACAGGCCAATTTGTGTAGATATTGAACTCCCAACATTGCTGACCACGAGACTGATGGCACGGAAACGGCTTTTCGAACGTCGCCAGAGGAAATGTATGGCCTGTTAAAATTCGAAATCTGTCTTTTTCGAATTATTTGGCATTGGAACTTTAGTTCGTAACAGCCGCATGAATTTTAACAGGCTAATTTGTGTAGATATTCAACACCCAACATCGCTGACCACAAGACTGATGTAAGGGAAACGGCGTTTTGAACGTCGCCAGAGAAAAAGTATGGCCTGTTAAAATTCGAAACCAGGGTTTGGCCAACTAATTGGTACTAGAAGTTTAGTTCCTAACACTAGCAAGAATTTTAACAGGCCAATTTGTGTAGATATTGAACTGCCAACATCGCTGACAACGACACTGATGGCACGGAAACGGCGTTTCGAACGTCGCCAGAGGAAAAGTATGGCCTGTTAAAATTCAATATCTGTCTTTTTCGAACTATTTGGCATTGGAACTATAGTTCTTGACAGTCGCATGAATTTTAACAGGCTAATTTGTGTAGATATTGAACACCCAACATCGCTGACCACGAGACTGATGTCAGGAAAAGGGCTTTTCGAACGTCGCCAGAGGAAAAGTATGGCCTGTTAAAATTCGAAATCTGTCTTTTTCGAATTATTTGGCATTTGAACTATAGTTCGTAACAGCCGCATGAATTTTAACAGGCCAATTTGTGTAGATATTGAACTGCCAACATCGGTGACCCTGAGACTGATGTCAGGAGAAGGGCTTTTCGAACGTCGCCAGAGGAAAAGTATGGCCTGTTAAAATTCGAAATCTGCCTTTTTCGAACTATTTGGCATTGGAACTATAGGTTTTGACAGTCGCATAAGTTTTAACAGGCCAATTTGTGTAGATATTGAACACCCAACATCGCTGACCACGACACTGATGTCAGGAGAAGGGCTTTTCGAACGTCGCCAGAAGAAAAGTATAGCCTGTTAAAATTCGAAATCTGCCTTTGGCCAACTATTTGGTACTAGAAGTTTAGTTCCTAACACTAGCAAGAATTTTAACAGGCCAATTTGTGTAGATATTGAACTGCCAACATCGCTGACAACGACACTGATGGCACGGAAACGGCGTTTCGAACGTCGCCAGAGGTAAAGTATGGCCTGTTAAAATTCAATATCTGTCTTTTTCGAACTATTTGGCATTGGAACTATAGTTCTTGACAGTCGCATGAATTTTAACAGGCTAATTTGTGTAGATATTGAACACCCAACATCGCTGACCACGAGACTGATGTCAGGAAAAGGGCTTTTCGAACGTCGCCAGAGGAAAAGTATGGCCTGTTAAAATTCGAAATCTGTCTTTTTCGAATTATTTGGCATTTGAACTATAGTTCGTAACAGCCGCATGAATTTTAACAGGCCAATTTGTGTAGATATTGAACTGCCAACATCGGTGACCCTGAGAGTGATGTCAGGAGAAGGGCTTTTCGAACGTCGCCAGAGGAAAAGTATGGCCTGTTAAAATTCGAAATCTGCCTTTTTCGAACTATTTGGCATTGGAACTATAGGTTTTGACAGTCGCATAAGTTTTAACAGGCCAATTTGTGTAGATATTGAACACCCAACATCGCTGACCACGGGACTGATGTCAGGAGAAGGGCTTTTCGAACGTCGCCAGAAGAAAAGTATAGCCTGTTAAAATTCGAAATCTGCCTTTGGCCAACTATTTGGTACTAAAAGCTCAGTTCCTAACACCCGCGAGAATTTTAACAGGCCAATTTGTTTAGATATTGAACACCCAACATCGCTGTCAACGACA
Organism: Odontothrips loti; assembly: GCA_038380765.1. Taxonomy (NCBI): domain Eukaryota; kingdom Metazoa; phylum Arthropoda; class Insecta; order Thysanoptera; family Thripidae; genus Odontothrips; species Odontothrips loti. Next base: position 3,546,899 of record CM076255.1, read on the forward strand.
CTGATGGCACGGAAACGAGAGTGATGTCAGGAGAAGGGCTTTTCGAACGTCGCCAGAAGAAAAGTATAGCCTGTTAAAATTCGAAATCTGTCTTTGGCCAACTATTCGGTACTAGAAGTTTAGTTCCTAACACTAGCAAGAATTTTAACAGGCCAATTTGTGTAGATATTAAACTCTCAACATCGCTGACAACGAGACTGATGGCACGGAAACGGCGTTTCGAACGTCGCCAGAGGAAAAGTATGGCCTGTTAAAATTCGAAATCTGTCTTTTTCGAACTATTTGGCATTGGAACTATAGTTCTTGACAGTCGCATGAATTTTAACAGGCCAATTTGTGTAGATATTAAACACCCAACATCGCTGACCACGAGACTGATGTCAGGGAAAGGGCTTTTCGAACGTCGCCAGAGGAAAGTATGGCCTGTTAAAATTCGAAATCTGTCTTTTTTAAACTATTTGGAATTGGAACTTAAGTTCTTAACAGCCGCGAGAATTTTAACAGACCAATTTGTGTTGATATTGAGCTGCCAACATCGCTGACCACGAGACTGATGTCAGGGAAAGGGCTTTTCGAACGTCGCTATAGGAAAAGTGTAGCCTGTAAAAATTCGAAATCTGTCTTTGTCGAATTATTTGGCATTGAAACTATAGTTCGTAACAGCCGCATGAATTTTAACAGGCCAATTTGTGTAGATATTGAACACCCAACATCGCTGACAACGACACTGATGGCACGGAACCGGCTTTTCGAACGTCGCCAGAGGAAAAGTATGCCCTGTTAAAATTCGAAATTAGGCTTTGGCCAACTATTTGGTACTAAAAGCTCAGTTCCTAACACCCGCGAGAATTTTAACAGGCCGTATTTGTTTAGATATTGAACACCCAACATCGCTGACCCCGAGAGTGATGTCAGAAGAAGGGCTTTTCGAACGTCGCCAGAGGAAAAGTATGGCCTGTTAAAATTCAAAATCTGTCTTTTTCGAACTATTTGGCATTGGAATTATAGGTTTTGACAGTCGCATGGATTTTAACAGGCCAATTTGTGTAGATATTGAACACCCAACATCGCTGACCACGAGACTGATGTCAGGGAAAGAGCTTTTCGAACGTCGCCAGAGGAAAAGTATGGCCTGTTAAAATTCGAAATCTGTCTTTTTCGAACGATTTGGCATTGGAATTATAGGTTTTGACAGTCGCATGAATTTTAACAGGCCAATTTGTGTAGATATTGAACACCCAACATCGCTGACCACGAGACTGATGTCAGGGAAAGAGCTTGTCGAACGTCGCCAGAAGAAAAGTATGGCCTGTTAAAATTCAAAATCTGTCATTTTCGAATTATTTGGCATTGAAACTATAGTTTGTAACAGCCGCATGGATTTTAACAGGCCAATTTGTGTAGATATTGAACACCCAACATCACTGACCACGAGACTGATGTCAGGGAAAGGGCTTTTCGAACGTCGCCAGAGGAAAAGTATAGCCTGTTAAAATTCGAAATCTGTCTTTGGCCAACTATTTGGTACTAAAAGCTCAGTTCCTAACACCCGCGAGAATTTTAACAGGCCAATTTGTTTAGATATTGAACACCCAACATCGCTGTCAACGACACTGATGGCACGGAAACGAGAGTGATGTCAGGAGAAGGGCTTTTCGAACGTTGCCAGAAGACAAGTATAGCCTGTTAAAATTTGAAATCTGTCTTTGGCCAACTATTGGGTACTAAAAGTTCAGTTCCTAACACCCGAGAGAATTTTAACAGGCCAATTTGTGTAGATATTGAACACCCAACATCGCTGACAACGACACTGATGGCACGGAAACGGCGTTTTGAACGTCGCCAGAGAAAAAGTATGGCCTGTTAAAATTCGAAATCAGGGTTTGGCCAACTAATTGGTACTAGAAGTTTAGTTCCTAACACTAGCAAGAATTTTAACAGGCTAATTTGTGTAGATATTGAACTGCCAACATCGCTGACAACGACACTGATGGCACGGAAACGGCGTTTTGAACGTCGCCAAAGAAAAAGTATGGCCTGTTAAAATTCGAAATCAGGGTTTGGCCAACTAATTGGTACTAGAAGTTTAGTTCCTAACACTAGCAAGAATTTTAACAGGCCAATTTGTGTAGATATTGAACTGCCAACATCGCTGACAACGACACTGATGGCACGGAAACGGCGTTTCGAACGTCGCCAGAGGAAAAGTAAGGCCTGTTAAAATTCAATATCTGTCTTTTGTGAACTATTTGGTATTGGAACTATAGTTCTTGACAGTCGCATGAATTTTAACAGGCTAATTTGTGTAGATATTGAACACCCAACATCGCTGACCACGAGACTGATGTCAGGAAAAGGGCTTTTTAAACGTCGCCAGAGGAAAAGTATGGCCTGTTAAAATTCGAAATCTGTCTTTTCCGAATTATTTGGCATTTCAACTATAGTTCGTAACAGCCGCATAAATTTTAACAAGCCAATTTGTGTAGATATTGAACACCCAACATCGCTGACCACGAGACTGATGTCAGGGAAAGAGCTTTTCGAACGTCGCCAGAGGAAAAGTATGGCCTGTTAAAATTCGAAATCTGTCTTTTTCGAATTATTTGGCATTGGAACTATAGTTTGTAACAGCCGCATGAATTCTAACAGGCCAATTTGTGTAGATATTGAACAGCCAACATCGCTGACCACGAGACTGATGGCAGGGTAACGGCTTTTCGAACGTCGCTATAGGAAAAGTGTGGCCTGTTAAAATTCGAAATCTGTCTTTTTCGAACTATTTGGCATTGGAACTATAGTTCTTGACAGTCGCATGAATTTTAACAGGCTAATTTGTGTAGATATTCAACACCCAACATCGCTGACCACGAGACTGATGTAAGGGAAACGGCGTTTTGAACGTCGCCAGAGAAAAAGTATGGCCTGTTAAAATTCGAAATCAGGGTTTGGCCAACTAATTGGTACTAGAAGTTTAGTTCCTAACACTAGCAAGAATTTTAACAGGCCAATTTGTGTAGATATTGAACACCCAACATCGCTGACAACGACACTGATGGCACGGAAACGGCGTTTCGAACGTCGCCAGAGGAAAAGTATGGCCTGTTAAAATTCAATATCTGTCTTTTTCGAACTATTTGGCATTGGAACTATAGTTCTTGACAGTCGCATGAATTTTAACAGGCTAAGTTGTGTAGATATTGAACACCCAACATCGCTGACCACGAGACTGATGTCAGGAAAAGGGCTTTTCGAACGTCGCCAGAGGAAAAGTATGGCCTGTTAAAATTCGAAATCTGTCTTTTTCGAATTATTTGGCATTTGAACTATAGTTCGTAACAGCCGCATGAATTTTAACAGGCCTGTTGGCAAGACTATGTTTTACCGTGTTGAGAGATTGCTGTTCTGGAAGGCAGTGATGTAGTGTGCAAAGGCCGCTGGTTGGCGCGAAGTCCTGTTTGCTGGTTCGCGTTCACAAGTATTCATCGTTACCTTTGAGAAATGGCGAGGTTTGAAGCAAGAATCAATAGAGAGATTATGATGTTGTCCAAAGTGAGTAGCGCCCTTGCATTTATTTGCTTAGGTGATTTGAGTCTCCAAATCAGCAAGCGACGCTACTAGTGTGGCCTAACCTTAGTCATCGTTTCTAACCGGCCCCTATGTATTCTTTTAGGCTGAACGAGACATAATTCTCCTAGACTCAGAGAATATTCGCGCCCTCCAGCTCGTCGTGACGGGGCCGGCGGACTCCCCCTTCGCCAGTGGCCTTTTTGACGTCGTTATGACCCTGCCGCACGCCTTCCCCCTCAGTCCGCACAAAGTGAGTTGTGTGGTTTGAGCCTTCTCTTTGTGTGTGCCTGCTCCCTTGTGTGCAGGTCTCCTGGCACCAGTTTGTTCGAGGTCATAGAGGCAGTGAGGTCTCTGCTCTCCATGCCAAATGCCTTGTCGCCTTTGAACTCTGATGCGGGGGCCATGTTATCAGAAGATCCACAGCTGTACTTGAACACCGCTACAGAGTGGACGCGGGTGTTTGCTGGTGGTAAGTGTTATTTATCTACTCTACTGGCAGTAGTTCACGCAAAATGTGATGGACTGTTTTCTATTTGTTTTCCCAGTTTCTTGTTTCTTGACACTCTCTAATTCCAGTGGTTTACTTGCTTTCAGGTTCGGGCCGTTGTCCAGAGTTGTTTGAGAAGGTGGAGGTGGTTATGGCAACTTTTTCGCTGACTGAGGCTGAGGCCGTTAAGAAATTGACCCGCAGCCGGTGGGTTGTAGAGGATTTGAGGAGGAGGGTGTAATGAGTGTTAATAAAGAACATCCCTGTAATGCGGACTTTAATTTGAGATATTCCTAACCTGATTTGAGACGTTAACCACAATCTTTTTGCAGAGGCAAAGCCCTCGCAAGCGATGGGGCAACCACTCATTAAAAATGTGTACACAGATTTCAGGATTTCGTCGGATTACAGCCCGTGGTTTTTCGTAAATTTTAGAATTTTATTGCTTTTCTGGCTATTTCAGCCTATGTAGGTGCTATTTTTCGGCATGAAGTCCAAGTCCAACTTTAAATTCGCAATTTCATCAATTTCTTTTTAAAAATTTCTAGAATTTTGTACACATGATTACGCTAGTGATTCGCCCCTCGCTCGCAAGTAATGTTCAATCTCCACTCTGAATTGAATGGTGAAGTAAAGGAAATTAGGTATACAGAGCTGATTTCTTTAGAGTTCATTCTGGTAAGGAAATTCCCAGTCTTGTTGAATTTCATTTTGGGCACTAAATTTTGCTACAAAATTTGTTGAGAGCTGCTTTGGTCTGCATTCCTTATGACTTAAATGTTGTATGAGCGAATTTTATCATGTACTGCACATGAGTATGAGAATTAGGACCTAGGACCGCAAACACTAAGAGTATGGCAGGCTTGGTTGTCTTGTTTCTTTCAAGTGCTTTGCACCTTGTGCAGAAGCCTTTTCTTACTATGCAGTGAGGTATTAATACGATTACGAGGGTGTATCAGCTAGTCTACTGTATCAGTCATTTCAAATTGACCATCTCTATTCCTTTAATGTGACCATTTGTGGTGCCGAATTTGTGTCAGCTTTTGATGCTCTTCAAATACCGATTCAGATATTAGCACCAAGTCTACAGCTTTGATTCAACGTTGGTTGGTCAGAGTGGCTTGCCACTGTACTTCATGTTAGATAGATAGTTTGGGTACACTCAAAGAATGTTGCAAATAAAATTGTGTTTCTTTTCGGACAGAATTGTGGGGAGTAAGACGAGACATGATTGAGCAAAAACATTTATTGCCAATGCGGACTAAAAAACAAAGTATTAAAACAATTGCTTCACAGCAGAACATTGTAAAACAAATTTTAGTTACAAAACAGTATCTAAACTTTACAATGGAACGACTGGCGCACACATGATAATCAAACAAATTAAACTTTGATTTAAAATATCGGTAAAACTAGCTACAAACGATAAACAAATGAAACATCCTAAAACAAATGGAAGTTAAAATACAAACCGTATCTTACTCAAGATAAGAAGAGAGCAATAGTTTACTTGCTCAACAGACACATGTTAATGTAACAACTAAAACTTCAATAAAAAATACAGTTTCAAATATGAAATACAAAATTAAGCATACACATATGCAAAATTGAATTAAAACCTGACTTTCCTCAAATCAGATTGCTCACTGAGCTGCTTGCAGAATGGGATCGGGCATGCAACTATTTCAGAACCGGACTTCAGACAAAGAAAACATGCCAGACATACCAAATGACCACAACTAAGAACCTGATCTGGTGTGCCATGGCACACTGCACATATCACGGTGTCCCGTCCAACTGACGAAGTCGGGGTAGTTGTATCAGTCTCCGTGCTGACACTCCGCACCTCATTTGATGGTGCTGGTGCAGGAGCTGCAGGCAAGTTCCATGATGCTGGGGCAGGGGCTGCAGGCGCATGCGATGACACTGGGTCAGGGACTGCAGGCGCATGCGATGACACTGGGTCAGGGGCTGCAGGCGCATTAAATGACGCCGGGGAAGGAGCAGCAGGCGAGTACGATGATGCGGCAGGTGCAGCAGGCGCGTTGGTTTGTCCAGCACTACTAGGTCCTACTCCTAGAGCTTTCCGCCCGAGCCCCGGCTGTGGTGCGAAGCGGCAACGCTAAGTCCCCTTCCCAGCTGCGGCGAGTTGTGACTTCAACACTTTACTTTTCTCACCCCGCATCAGTGGGATGTTGACGCGAACGACACTTATTAACTCCTGATACAGCAAAGAATTCTCCAGTGCTTAGTGTTTTTCGTTTTTCGATTAGTGGCCAAATAACGAAGTAAAGGCGAATTTTCTATATATTGCGGGTGCGGTGGGACGTGGAGGGGTTAGTGGCGGCTGCTGCGCGGCGTTGCCGCTTCGGACCACAGCCGGGGCTCGGGCGGAAAGCTCTCTTGAGATGAAGGCACCACATCGAATGGCACATGGCTTGATGCACCGGCCACAGCTTGCCCAGGCATAGGCCCATGCTGGAAGGTTTGCAGAAAAGAGGTGAAGAGATTTCTCATGTGCGCCGCCTGTGCTGCCTCAGCTTTAGGGGGCCGACCAGGCCCTCGGCGTCTTGCTGGGAACTGCGGCACCGGTGCTTCCCATGGAAGATCTGAAATCAACAAGAAATGTCATTGAGCACGCCAGAAATTCTCTCGAAATGATTTATTTGCCGTTAGGTTCACATAGAGCCCAGATGAAACACTTACAGCCAGAAGAGCTGCCTGAAAATCCTGCCATATTACTATAGTTAGGTTGAGGCGGAGTTCCAGGATTAGAAGCGAGCGTCCCTGACAGAAAATATAGGCACTCCGTAAAGATAAGATTTAATCGCATGGTGAAATGATGACAACCAGGGAGCTCAACTGCATTACTTACCAGGAGTGACGGGATGAGCTGGATTAAGCTGCTGCGTCACAGACTGGCCTGTACCAGGCATAAAGAAGCTAGGAAATGGGGGGCTCATGTAGGCCCCTCCTGCCCCTGGTGTTCCTCCTGTTCCACCTGTCGCAGGCGTCATCCCAGGAGTACCAGGCATCGTAGCTACATTGGGGAAGCCATTCATGTGGCTACCTGTAACAAAAGGTGAGCACTCCACAGAAATTCTTTCAAAATGATTAATTGGCCGTCAGGTTCACAGAGCCCAGATGAAACACAGCCAGTAGAAGAGCTGCCTGAAAATCCTGTCATGTTGCTGTAAATAGGTTGTGGTTGGTCTGATCCCTCCATACATTCAATGTAAAACCTAGTAGAAACTGCGCATACCATAGATGTGATGCCACAGGAGGAACAGAAGGTTGCGGGTCGTCCACCCTTTGTTCTGTTATGAGGAATTGAGGCAAGTTACACTACCTGATACCACACACGCATCTGTAACAACCCCTGTCCCTACAGCACCAAGGTAAGTTCGGAAGCGGGAGGGTGACGTACACGCAACGTTCAAACCGTGCCAGACCAGCGAGAGCCGTAACGCACGAGGCACGGGCGCTTGAATCGAACATGCCATCCGTACCCCTCTTCCTCTCAGCCGCAATGGCTCACACGATCATTCGCGGACATAACACTACATTGCACCGGTAACGCCACATGGCTTGGCTTCGCTTGACTTTACATTGAGCCAACTGCGCTTGCGTTCACTTTCCGAACCATAAACGAATAATCGAGAACCTATTCCCCCAACTGAAACCTGAAGACGCGGGCACGCAGACGCAGGCCTAGGCCCCGCGAAGAACGCGTGCGTGCGTGCGTCTCGTCGGAGACAAAATGGCGACTACGGCCATTGAATGGAATATTGAACAAAATGACGAAATACTTTCTTCAGGGACAGGGAAGGATAGAAAAAGAATCAGTCAGTGAGCCGCAATTGACAGCGACCAATGAAAAAGATACTCACCAGCGATATCATTGGAGCGGTCCATTTGGCAAAACGAAGAAGTACGAACGGGCACGAGCACGACCTTCTGTACCTGAGATGGGAAGACGAATGGGAAGGAGTCGAAGTTTGTTCATCTTGGTGAAATTAGGGTGGCGCGGTAGCGACGTGCTTGAGATTTATGAAAGCGACCACCTTGGACCGACCGGACTTGACCGGAGCCAACCGGAGCAAATTAGCAAACTTAGAAAGAGTCTAGTTTTTTTTTATTAATCCGGAAAATGCCAGCGTCGGCGTATTTAAATTAATTCTTTGAATAAGTGAAAGATATTTTGTCTTGCCATTTCCAAAGGGGATGGCTCGATTGATCTAATGATAGTTGACCTAAAAAGTTTTCTAATTAATCTAAGGTATTTTTAAATATTTAGAAAATTATTGGCATGAGTTCACCTAATTATTCTGAATAATTTAAAATTATTTATAGTTATTTATAATTATTTGGAATTAAAGAAAATGTTGGCAAGGTTAGGTTAGGTTTGGCAAGGTTAGGTAGGGTTATGTAAGGTTAGGTTGGGTTAGGTTTTTCTCTCATAATTCTAACTAATTTTAAATAACTATAAATAATTCCGAATAATTTTAAATATTTCAGAATAATTAGGTGAACTCAAGCCAATAGTTTTCTAAATATTTAAATATAAATGAATTCCAAGTCGGAGAATTAAAAAAAGTGTGAGGTGGGCTCGATTGGTCTAATGATAGTTGACCTAAAAAGTTTCTTGATCAATCCCAGGTATTTTTAAATATTAAGAAAATTATTAGCTTGAGTTCACCTAATTATTCTGAATTATTTAAAAATTTTCGGAATTATTTATAGTTATTTATAATTAATTGGAATTATGAAAGAAAAAAACTACCCCAAGCTAGACCTGTTCTCAAATGGACGATTGTTCGATTGCGACCGGTTCACGGTGCCATCTTGTTGTATGTCCGAAGGGTACCTCCTGTGAATTTTTTCAGATTTTTTAGACTTCATTTAGCTGTGCCTCAAGCGGGTCAAAGTTTGAAAAATTCTCTTAAAACGGCATAAAGTAACTACAATGCGTTCGGACGCAGCCGGAAATCGGTCTGAGGGGTCAGGTGCTCTAATCTTATGTGCATATGATCCCTCAGTACCGTCCCGACCCCCCACGTACCCATCAAGCCCCGCAGGGTCCTCATAGCCCCTGACATATAGGCAAAACGCGTGACTTGAGCGGTACAGTAAGAGTTCCCGGACAGAATAAGCTTTGCGTGCGTAATTGTTGTATAGATGTTACTTATCGCGGAAACGCCGACGGAGGGGAGGGGAAGGGGGGTCCTGAAGCCCCCTCCTCCCCCCTCAAAAAAATCCTTATTCCCCCGCCGCGCAATGCCACCCCGTCGTTTTCTTCACGATCGGGAAACGGGAGGGGAATACCCAGGAATACCCGAATCTCTACGTGAGCTTACTCCTAGATAAAATGGGAACTGACTATTATTCGTCGCTAGCTGCGCTGCCTGATCGTTGATCAGACGAAGTGTTTTCATGCAAATTGAACTGCATTTATGTGTACTTGGCAAGATTATTGACATGCATTGACTGCTCCGGCTACTCTAGTGGAGTCAGTTTATATGTTGCTTTTATCAGTTCAAATCATAACTGGGAACTGAGACCGATTGATTTCATCTGAGTGCCGGACTGACGGTTTCCTGTTTTCGACTGCAAACGACCGACGGACCAAACCAGCCAGGGAACGCCGACGGAGGGGGGGGGGGGGGGGGGGGCTAAATTCCCCTCCTCCCCCCTCAAAAAAATCCTTATTCCCCCGCCGCGCAATACCACCCCCGTCGTTTTCTTCACGATCGGGAAACTCTCATCTCCCAAGTCTATGCTGCTCTGTACCTAGAACATTAAGTTTAAAATATAATACACATACCATTAGGTTAGTGGTACAATTTAACAATTTAACTAAAAGGAAAGTCGTTTCAATTACTTTCTGCTTATAACACTATCGTCATGAACAGCTGCAACAGGTTGATGAACTGTGTGGCCCTACTAAAGAGTACAACCTCCTCCGCGCAACCCGGAGATGTGAATCCTCGGGCCGTGGGAGTGTCGCTGCGCTATGTAACCCTACTAAAGAATCGTGACATATCGTCAGCGAGAGCTAAGCCTCCAGAAATTCTCCACCTGACCCCACCTCACCTTAACTGACCTTTTTACGGCCCTTCGGTGATGTTTGAGGGCCAGCGATGCCGATTCCCTGCCATCATTCTCGTCGTCAGCGATGTTTGGAGTACGGAACCTACACAGATTGGCTGGTTAAAATTCATGCGACTCTTAGGACCTGAGGTTCTAGTCCTAAATAGGGCGTAAAACCCAAATTGTTAATTTGAACAGGCCATACGTTTTATCTGCTAACGTTCGACGTCGCCAGAAACTAAATTTGGCGTGTTAAAATTCAACTTTCGTCTATTTCCAGACGTCTAGGGTTGGTTTCACCTGAAAAAAAGTGCCTGATGAGTTTTAACACGCCAGTTGCATCAGTTGAGAGCCAGCGAACACGCCTCGGCCGGACATACGCAGTTTTTTCGGAGCACTTCAGACGTTGCCAGAAACTAAATTTGGCGTGTTAAAATTCAACTTTTGTCTATTTCCAGACGTCTAGTGGTAGTTTCATATGAAAAAAAGGCCTGATGAATTTTAACACGCCAGTTGCATCAGTTGACGGCCTGCGAACACGCCTCGGCCGGACATACGCAGTTATTTCGGAGCACTTCGGACGCCGCCAGAAATAAAATTTGGCGTGTTTAAATTCGTGTCCGAGTACTTTTTAGCTCTCCGGCGTTAGTACTACCTGAGAAATAAGCGTCATGAATTTTAAAACGCCAATTGGAGCAGCTCAATGCCAGCGAACACGCCTCCGCCGGACATGAGCAGTTTTTCGGTGCACTTAAGACGTCGCCAGGAACATAATTTGGCGCGTTTAAGTTCAAGTCTAGGCTTTTTTTAAGACCTTAAGTGTTGGTACTACCTGAAGAAAGTGCGTAAAGTATTTTAACACGTCAATTAGGGCAGCTGAGGGCCTGCGTACACGCCTACTCCGGACACATGCAGTTTTTTCGACGCCTGGTGTTGCACTTCACGGACGTTGCCAGAAACTGAAATTGGCGTGGTAAAATTTAACTTTCGTCTATTTACAGACGTCTTTTGTTGATTTAACCTGAAAAAAGTGCCTGATGAATTTTAACACGCCAATTACTTTAGTTGAAGGCCAGCGAACACGCCTCCGCTGGACACATGCAGTTTTTTTCGGAGAACTTCGGACGTTGCCAGAAACTGAATTTGGCGTGTTAAAATTCAACTTCCGTCTATTTCCAGACGTCTAGTGTTGGTTTTATCTGGAAAGAGTGCCTGATGACTTTTAACACGCCAGTTGCATTAGTTGGGGGCCAGCGAACACGCCTCCGCCGGACATACGCAGTTTTTTTCGAAACACTTCGGACGCCGCAAGAAATGAAATTTGGCGTGTTAAAATTCGTTTCGAGCACTTTTTAGACCTCTGGTGTTAGTACTACCTGAGAAATAAGCGTCATGAATTTTAACACGCCAATTGAGCCGGCTCAATGCCAGCGAACACGCCTCCGCCGGACATGAGCAGTTTTTCGGTGCCCTTCGGACGCCGCCAGGAACATAATTTGGCGCCTTAAAATTTTAGTCTAGGATTTTTCCAGACCTCTAGTGTTGGTACTAGCAGATTGACAATTTCCGGATATTAAAAATTGGGGAGAATATGTCCGAAATATTTCGGAAATATTTCGGAAATTTTGGAAACTTTTGGAAATTTTGCGTTTTACGCCATAAAACCACCTATTCTCATTTATTATGCAAGAATCACTTGAGATTATACTACATGATCATGAGCGTCGAATCATTATGACAAAGTGGTAAAAAAACCGTTGTCTATAATGCTAGATAATTTTTATTTCACAAGAGATGACAGATCAGTTCTAGAAAATAGTCTTAGCATCAGAGCAATCGCGTATTTCTTTATGTCTATAGGTTCTAAAGGTACGTTATCGACCTATTCGGAGTTGCCCACAGTCGTGGCACGCGCGTCAAGTCGGTACCACTATCACTACTTTTTGTGATTATCTACGGAGTTAACTATCGGTCCTTATTGCAAGGGAATGACTGCATTTGGAAAATGCTAGTTGAGCCTATTTTCACGACCCATGGGTCTCTAAATTGTGGCAGCAATCATTAATTAGAATATGTACAATAGGGTCACACAATACCACTTATAGTTGGAAACTGGAGAGTACGAAAATTGCTTGTGAACACCGTGTCGGACTTGCACTGTTAGCAGTGATTCCAAAAAAAGTCGCAGCTGGCGCAAAAGTTATCTTACGATGCCTGACTGTCGCCCGAGAGACCGTATCATCTTATCTCATCGCGTTTACAGCCAACAGCGAAAAACCATTTTCAAAACTTGTGAACTCCGTTGCTTTTCTGGTCATATTAGTGGGGAAATGACATTTGAGTCTGCCCAGGCGAATAGAGCGTGCGGAACCCACCAAAAAGGTGTTTCATGGCAAAAGACAACTTTTATTTTAACAAACAAATTGGTCCAAAGTGACCTGTATTCTGGGAATCACCCCAAAGTTCAAATCGTGCGCTGAAGCGGTCGGCGCAGCGTGCGGCCAGTAAAAGCACCAGAAATGCATCTTAGAAGCGTTTTTATTAAAAAAATTAATGTTTCCAATTATTTCCGACCCCTCGGAAATATTTCGGAAAGTTTCCGGAAATATTTCCAAAATTTCCGGAAATATTCCCGGGCCTTCAATCTCTAAATGAAGTTAAAGAAATAGTACAAGTCCTCAAGGGTGGGAACGTTGTTAATGAAGTTGTTGGTAGGTAGAAGAAGACAGTGAGTTGCAGTTCAATTGTCATCTGCAATTTTAATTTCTTATTTAATTTTCAGGAAAACCGGAGAAGATGGACTTGTCCACTAAGGACACAAGGGACTTACAAACAGAGCAACCCAAGGATTCCGATGATAGGTCACAAACAAAGCAACCCAAGGATTCCGATGATAGGTTACAAACAGAGCAACCCAAGGATTCCGATCATAGTAGGGTACGTTCTTATTGAAGCCTCGAGTTTCATTTGTCTTCGTTATCTGATATTAATCTCTATGTTTTTTCACGAAAGGTGTAATTAAATCAGTTGATGGAGAGAGTGACACAGAGACAGGTTTGTTTTGGTTTGTTTTCATTTTGTTTGTACAGATATTAGGCAGTGCCCTTTCTTTAACCACTCGTTTGCATTTCAGTTATGGTTACTCCAGCTAAAAGGAAAAAGAATGCAAAGAGAAGCAGTGACTCAGAGGATGATCTGCCGTCGCTCTCCAGCTCTAGTGTTGTTGAGCAGAACCAAAATGTACCCAAAATGCAGCAAACAGCCCAAGAACAGCAGGTAATTTATTCATTTCACTTGATTATACCTTAAATCCATTTTACTAACAGATTATGTCTAAGTTATTTTTTATTACTTGTTTATTTGTTTCTTCAGTGAAAAATCTTTTTCCGGTGGAAAAAGACACCATTGAAGTAGGAACAGGTGTGTGTGTGTAAATCTATATTTAAGTTTTTGATTTTAATCTATCCTCTGACCAATCTGTATTTATTGAAATTTGGTTCAGATTCCTTTTTAACTTCTCCCCTCAAGTCTGCAATTAAGAACAAAGAGACTCCAAGCTGCGAGACTCTTGTGCCCAAGAAGTCTTCCAAGGTGTCTCCCAAGAAGGCTTCCATAGTGTCTCCCAAGAAGTCTTCCAAGTCACCCAGAAAGTCTCCCAAGAAGGTTCAAAAAAAAAAACCAAAACCAGAAAAGAAAGGACTAGGTATGCATTCTGTATTTTCTTCTTCTTTAAAACTAAGTCAATTTGGTGATAATTGTCTCTGTTCTTTTATAGGTCCTCATGAGAAAAAGAATGTGGAGCTTGCTCCGATGATTCTGGCGGCCCTCAAAGAGGAATGCCCGCTGCAGAGTGATGATAAAGGAAATGTGAGTTAACTGAGCAAATTTTCTTTAGTTATCAATCACAATTTCTTATTAGAATGATAATATTGTAACTCTCTCCTTATGTTTAGGTCCACATCGGTAACAATGTCTATATATTGGAGTCTGCTTGGCAATCGAGCATTGCCCTAACATCAACAAAGATATCTTTGGCCATAAAGAATCTGGTTGGCTCTATTTGGTCAGTTAAGGAAGGGGCCCAACTAAGTTTGGAGGGGGGTGTCAGCCCCAAGACTGGAGCTAGTGCCAAGAAGGCGATTCCCCAGGGGCAGCTGGAAGCCATCTATAGTAATGTTCAATTACTAATAAATCAAGATATACAGATTTTCTTTCAGATATATTTTATTAATTTCTTATTAATTACAGCTGTGTATAGAGCCAAACTAATTCTGGAAGGAATCACCAATGAAACATTTATCGAAGCGGGAATTAAAGACTGCGTCAGAATATATATCAGAGAGAGGTTGCAAGAAAATCACGTGATTATACCTACTTTTCCTTTACCTATATTCACCATCAGTAGGAGAGGTTGTTGAATTAATGGCACTTGTGTGATTGGTTCACAGAAATCCATGAAACGGGAGGAAAAGAAAGACCAAGTAGCAAAAGCCTCTGACTGACTTTTCTATTTATACTGTTGACTTTGATATAAGCAATTCATAATTTTAATATATCTTTTTAATTGTGAGGTGTTGCAGCTGAATGCAATTACTATTTTGACTTAGTACATCTTTTTATTTGTGATGTGTTGCAGATGAATGCAATTACTGTTTTGTCTTAATATATCTTTTTATTTGTGAAGTGTTGCAGCTGAATGCAATTACTCTTAATACATCTTTTTATTCGTGAAGTGTTGCAGCTGAATGCAATTATACTGTTTTGTATAACGAATACATGCTTTTCATGTCTACTATCTGTGTCTCATTGAACCTATCACGTGAGAGGGAGAATCGACAATGTAGGCGACCCCTTCTACTCGGGAAGCGGGGGGGTTGCCTACCCTACCGTTCGCAGGCGCTAGGGCCAGGTTAATTTGGAGCCACGCCCCAGGCGGCAGCATGACCCATGGTGGCCCTCCCCATGCAACGTGGCTCATAGTGGTCTTCCCCATGGTGGGCCGCTCCATCGTGCACCCCGTCTCCATGGTCAACCGCCCCATGGTGGGCTGCTCCATCGTGCACCCCGTCTCGGTCAACCGCCCCATGGTGGGCCGCTCCATCGTGCACCCCGTCGCCATGGTTAACCGCCCCATGGTGGGCCGCTCCATCGTGCACCCCGTCGCCATGGTCAGCCGCCCCATGGTGCATCCCGCTTCCATGGGTGAGAGCGCCATGGGCATTTCACCATGGCCGCGACCTTTAGACCATATGGTGACCCATGAGGCACCATAGTCAACTATCCCCCATGGACCGGAACATGTTTTTTTTTAGTCTGGGCCGTACGCTGCGTGCAGTTCTCCTTCAACGGCTCAGCAAGAATGCGGTAAGCTTTGAATTGTTTTCTGGCAACTGGCACAGTTTGAGCTTCAACTTTATCAAGTTTCTGATGTATCATGGTTTGGACAGTAAATGAGCTGTGAAAAGAATTGTTATTAGATGGGGAGGCATACTTCCAAAACCTCTGTAGAAGTTTAACTCTTGCTATGGATTGGAGCGACCATTTGACTTTTCAACCAAGGTTTGACGTAGGAAGTTTGAAGTTCTTGATTTCAAGGAGATCTTCAAAGGGCTTCCTATGCCAAGCCATGGCTAAAAAATAAGCAAAAAGACTTTTCAATAAAGTGTTGTGGTTCGAAATCGTTAATTTACCTTGCTTTGATTTCTCTTCGCAGTTCCAGTTTTTGTGCCCTTAGAATTTTTTTTATTTTCAGGAAGAAAGAAACCTTGGGAATCGTCATCATCCTCAGATGAAGGTGATGATGAAGATGACTTCCAGCCAATGGGAGGTAAGGATAATTTGTTTTCCATGTTCGTTGTGTGGTTCAGCTTATCCTGAGCTGCACCTGAAGTACATAGTGTCCCCCACATTACCTGATGTGCTTGACACACGTGATGAAGATTCGGGGAAGGCCCACTAAAGCTGAACTTGCAGCCAGGGCAGCCTCATCTGCTGCTGCCTGTCTCGCTGCCAACTCTCCATCTGTTCCATCAGGTGATGCAATTACCCCCAGCGCTTCTACAGGGAATGGTCTATCGGTTCGGAGTGCATCTGACATTGTAGCTCAGTACCGGCCCACTTACAGAGGCGAGGTCTCTGTAGCGCTAAATGCAATTGATGAATGCACAAAGTGCAACATATATAAGGGGCAAGTTGCGCTTGTCCCCTGTGGGCATATTAAGTACTGTTTTCGTTGCACCGAGAAGCTTAAGGACATTGCCGTAAGGAACGGGCGCCCTTTCCAATGCCCCAATGACTTTTCCTTTGAGTTTGTGACAACTTAGGTACAGATGTTTCATGTCAATGTGTAAACCCTTGTGAGAATTTGTATTCATTCCATCGTGATTGTTCGGGAGTACGTACTAGTTATTAACAAAGAGGGTTCCTAAGGAGTCGTCCGTATATTACGGACGCGCTTTTGGTCCCTTTCCGGACCCCCTTCCCCTAGACAGGGGCAAAAAAAAAAGCAAAGTCAAAAATGTCAGCTGGGCTGGCGTTAGCGCCATTTAATAAACTTCCACCGTGTGGAAACTTGTTCATTAGTACTCGTCCGCACTTTCGATCAAGACCTCCCTCTCTCCTCCCCCACGTGCATTATCGTACAAAATCGCGCCCCCCTAAGTGTGTACGTAACATATGGACAATCCCTAATGCTGTTCAGTAGTGCTCCTTCAGTAGCGCTCATTGGTTCCAATGACAATGATCCAATAGGAATAGCATATCTTCCAGCCATTCCATTGGGTTGACGGAGTGCTTCCTATTGGTCGATTGTCCAATTGGAGAAAGGACTCTGAACCATTGGAACCCCATTCCCATGGGCATCTGACCAATGAGAATCTCTTCCCAATTGGTAGCCGTCCAATGAGATCCGCGCCCCAATTGGAATATAACCAATGGACATGTATTCCCCCATCGGGATCCCATTCCAATAAGTGTAGGATTGACTGGAGGTGACTGGAAATTGATTATTTTAGCCCGTGTACACTGACTGGAGTGAGGAACACCTCACCTCCAATACTTGATGAAAATGTATAATATTATTATTAAACGAATAAATAAACATGGCGGGTACCCACGATATATATATATATATATATATATATATATATATATATATATATATATATATATTATATTTTTGGCAATGTTTTGATCCTTTCCATATCCAAGTCTTCTCGCTTTCATGTTTGCTCATTTTGCTTCCTTAGTCAATAGATCTCTCATTAGAAATTTAATAATTGGAAATTCATAAAAACATTAACTTAATTGTGAAATTCAAAATTTTCCTGTTCCGAGAACGGGATTTTCTGGGTGTAGTAGGTCGTGGGTACCCGCTACTCTCACGCGGGCTTCGGGTCTAGGGCTGGTCGATCGAAACTATTCCTCGAATATCGAACATCGAATCCTGATCGAAGCTTATATTCGATCTGGGGTCGATATTCGAAAGGAATATTCGAAAATATTCGAAATATTGTCAATTTGTCGTAAAAACCGTAAAAATGAATTTAAAAAACGCGAAGTTATTTAATGAAATACTGTATTTCATATGAATCTGAAAAACAGAACATGGGAACAGTCACAGATTAATGACAGTAAAACAAAGTGGTCTTAATATTAAAGGTAAGGTCACCTGTAGCTAAAAGTAAATAAGTAAATAAAACATTGACGAGTAGTGGATGGAATTTTTTCCATGACTAGCATAATTTGCTATCTAAAGAAAAACTAAAACAATAACTGCAAGGAAATTAAAATAATTTCCATTGCTAGCATAATTTGCTATGTAGAATAGAACTAAACAATTACAGCAAGGAACTATAAATAACATTTTACATAACACTGAAATAATTATGTGAGTATGCTCTTTCAACTTTCAATTATCCAATTACTTTACTGATTAAACCATAGGTCTTCACATGACTGCAAAAAAATAAGCATTTCTAGATGCTTAGAGCTTAGCGCTGATTTCAGTGGGGTGGAAATTCTCCCAGCGCGAGAAAAGAGCCTCTCAGAAGGGATGGAAGTGGCCAAGATACTTAGGTACTCCTCCGTGACTTTGTGCAGATCGTGATATTCGCCTTTCAAGGCGTTCCAAGCAATTAGAGGGTCTGGATTAGCTGCACGATTAACAGGAGGCCGATCCAGGAACATCCGCAGCTGGATAGGGATTCCTCCCGGCATGTCCTGGTGTGACATGGTTGCCGCTTGCGCCTCTATCTCCCTGTCGAAGTCGCCCCAGAAATCATCCCCCGCTGCAGAAGACGCCTGAGCCTGCATAACCCGTTGCTGTGCTGTCTGGTCTGCAGCTTCAGACATCTTTGCCTTCACAAGGCCACCTGGAAGAAGAGCGCGATTCGCAATCGCTGTAACTAAATTGCCGTCTTAAAGGCGATTCGGTGTAGGGTAAGTGCAGTAAATAAAGTAATGCGGGAAGCGAAATCAAACCCTGTAAAGTGAGACAGTATTTAAACCCAGGCCTTCCAAATCTGAGTTGAAGTCTACTTGGACGCTATTTTTGAACGAATGCTTTCCCGCTTCGCGTTTGGTTGGCCAAAAGTTTGAATACCGACTTTAATGCTTGTTTTCCGCCAAGCACTATTTTCTTTGCTTCAGTTACCGTACGAATTAATGTGGGCTGCTGATAAATGCGTACCAACGTACCTACAAAGGTGACAGCGTTAGCGACCCTTATAGGCGTCCGGTCATCGGACGAAAAGCCGAACTTCTTGAACCGCGGGTCTAAGAGGGTGGCCGCGGCGAACATTTTAACGTCCTCGACACACCCAAACATAGCCGTAATCAGCTGCAAGAGGTGCTCCTTCATGTTGAAGCCAATCGGGGTAGCAGGCAGGTACTTGTCAATATCCTGAAACACAGGGAGCAGATTTGATTGAAACAAAACTGCGAAAAAAGCGAGAGAAATGCAAATCATTCAGTATAGTCGCAACTGACCCCCTTCTAGCGAAAATTTCAAGTGTTTTTCGCTATCTCTTTCTGAGATAACTTCTACTTCAAGAGAAAAGAAAATTTAAAGCGATTTTCAGTTATCTCGGAAACGGTAGCAGATAGCTCAAAACCCTTGCATTTTTCGGTCCAAAGGGGTTTCAATATAATAGGTTTCCTTCGCAAGGCGTATTTTTAAGGCCAAAATCGGACCTTGGGATTTCGTCTGTTCTGTATACTAGGGCCTAACTTCAAGGCCGGTGCGAGACTTTTAGACTTTTTCCCGTGGTCAGATCGATCTCACCGCGGTACCGAAATTCGTGTCTTGGGTTATAGCATCGGATGAAAATGGTACATATTCACACTTTGTTACAAATGTACTACTCTAGTATTGCATGAAGTTAAAATTTTCACTCACCCGCTTCAGGTTTCGCATGACCGGTATCACTTTGCTGAGAGTGCACACCTTTTCAGCGCTAACCTCCTTCGTTGCACGGGCAAGAGAGCTGAGGAGATCCCGAATATCAGTCAGAGCGTCTTCCTCAGGGGGTGTTAAAATTTCTGGAGGGCGGATCCTTGAGCTCCGGTCTCTGTGCTGCTCGTGCAGTACTTGCGCCACAAATGGGGAGAGCTGCAAGTACCTAGAAAAAGTAACATCACTGTAAGGATCGTCACTTTACATCAATTAAACCTAAAAAACAAAAACGTAGTCACCTAATTTTTTTTTTGCGCAAACAGAAAAGTGTATCTTTTTTCAGTTCGCT
Source organism: Odontothrips loti (assembly GCA_038380765.1). Classification (NCBI taxonomy): domain Eukaryota; kingdom Metazoa; phylum Arthropoda; class Insecta; order Thysanoptera; family Thripidae; genus Odontothrips; species Odontothrips loti. Next base: position 3,566,786 of record CM076255.1, read on the forward strand.
GAGGTGTGACCGTTCATTCGTCACACGAATATGTCGTCATGTGACGGATGAACGTCGTTAAGTGACGACATATTCCGGTGAATTATGAATCGTAAGAGAATTTCTCGTCATATGGCGAACAATTTATACAGTGTGCTTAATTTTTTAAATACTGTAGCCTGAGAGGGAGGTGCCAGAGGCAGCGGAAGCTTACCTGTCGATCATGTCATGGCATGAGTTAAAGCGAGTCCGGACTTCTTGGATCAGTTTTAGTGCTCTCGGTCTTTCTGAAGCCTGCTGCAGCTGCACCAACCGCTCACTCGCCACGGAACTCTTCTTGAAATAGCGTACTCCTTTCTTTAGCTTGAACAACAACTCTCGAAGGGGGCTTCGAGATGCCTCCTGCCCCTCTGCGTCCTCGTCGAAGTCCGCTTCATCCTCGTCCACAGGCTCTTCCTGCATGACTAACACCTCCGCGGGCTCGGCTTCGGATGGGATGACGGTCTTGTTCCCAATTGCATTCTGACCAATGCCGTTGAGAATGTGGGCAAAGCAAGTGATGTGCTTGTCTGCACCGAAGAGCTCTCGCACTGCCTTTTTGATGTTTGCTCCACCATCTGTTACGACTGCTCGAACCTTGTCCTTTGTGATATCCCAGCCGTCACAAACGTCGGCTAGGGCAAGCTTTAGGTTCGCCGTGGTCTTACGCTCGGGCATGGCACGTGCACACAGTTCAAAGGATACCTGCTTGTTACCTGAAACGGAAACGGAAAGCATCGCTATAACAGATTCATAAAGACGTGGCAAAATACGCCTTTCGCACTATTTTCGAAATTGCAGAACTCACTATGATTTGCGATAAATCATTATTGCAAAGAAAACGTGATGGCACCGTTACCGCTAACCCCCATAATGATACACTCCCACATATAACGCAAGGGAAGTGTATCACTAGTTCTTTGCAATAACAATTTATTGCAAATCGTAGTGATGAGTATGTCAATTTCGAAAACAGTGCAGGCATGACAGATTTGCTACGACGAAATTACGACGATGACGATAGATTACTTAAGCGTGGCGTATGAAGTTCAACATTTTATAGTCTTTTCAAAAAACGTAAGTCAGGGTCAAGTGGTAAAAGAAAAAACTTATTGTTGCTGCTTCTGCTACGAAGTCCACGCTACTTCGCTACTAATTAATTCGGATCGCATACATCTTTGACTCAAAGCTACCCTACGGATTTTGGAACTTACCACGCCTGAAGTGCGCTGTGACGCCCAAGACGCTCCTCAGGGTGTGCTTGTCGGTCCAGAGGTCAGCGGTGAGAGTGATGTGCTGGGCCGCACGCAGCTGCTCCTTCACAACATCCTTCAGGACCACGTACTTCTCCTCCAGCAGGCGGGTGACGGTGGGCTCAGAAGGCACCTTGTACAGTGGCTGCAGGGCCTTCGAGTAGACCCGTAGACCTTTCTTCTCGGGGGTGCACAACGGCAAATTGTCCGCGGCGATCTTGTACATCAATGCGTTTGTGCACTCAGCGTCACGAGAAGAACCCGCTGACAGTAAAATGTCGACTTATAACAATAGCCGTACATTGATATAAGACACAAATAGACGCGGGAAAGAATAATGACACCCCTCTGAAGCCGGCATTTGAACCCCGGACTGTCACAAGAAAGAAAATGGGAAACCATCACTTATGAGACAACAACCCTAACATAAAGTGTCAGCATCACAGCGATGTACTTTATTCTTTCCCACCCACGTCTGTTGTTTCTTACGCTCCACCCGCATGAACAACTGTTCGCTTAATATAAATGTAAATTTTGTACAATTTCGCAGTTTATTACTAATTCAAACTCATTTATGGACGATTCTGTGGTTTGGTATGTTAAAAATTTTGAAGAAAAAAAAGAAAAAAAAGAGCAAAAAACAGAAGCACACAACAGTTATTAAATGGTTTCTTACCAATGAAAGATTTCACCCTTTCCATGCACTGAACCAACGGCCCTTTGTACTCTTGACTAGCTTCACCTCGACTGCATCCACTTTGTTGTGATGATCCGCCAGGATTCGGATTCTCCTAAAACAAATACTAGCTTAAGCATTTTGTTAAAGACGCCGACGCCGCCCCTCGCAGCGAACTATAGTTTAAGAACGGGCATTTCCAGCGAGGCTCGAGAACGGAAGTAGAAGGACAAGCATACTCCTGGAGCGAAAACGGGGAGTACAAGAAATCGCAGGGCCGGGAGTCGGCTGAGATATTCTTCGCCGTACGATTTCTCATAGTATCCGAATCTAGTACTATGAAGTATTATTGTTCTCCCACTTCCATTCTCGAGACTCGTTGGAAATACCTAGAGTCTAGAAGCATTCAGAACATGTGAGCCCGACACGAATGTAAGCAGCAAGAGCATCTCATGAGAGATACTAAACAAAAATATGCTTTTCTACTTTCGTTGAAATAGTAAATGGGAAAAGTCCATTCTCTCACATTTGAGGACGGCATCGGCACCGGTTAGAACAGAGAAAAAAAACAATGACAGCGCCATTGCGCATGCGCAGCGGTGACAGAACATCGCATGTTTCTCGTTTCAATAGAATGTTCCGACTAACGATTGGGGCGTAAGCATGGAGGAGGACCAATTACATGGAGTAGCAACGGGGCCTCTCTGTGGTACAAGCAGTCGAGAACATAGCTCTGCGCGCTCTACAAACTTCTCGGAACAGCCTCTACTTGGCCAGTTGTCTTTCTTTCTTCTTGGAGTAGCGCTACCAACGTACCAAAAGTGTCAAGTAGTCATTATGAATGTGAATTTCAGGTTTTACGTCCATATATGAAATAAAACACGCTAATTAGTATATCTAGAAATATTTTAAGAAGTTATTACCATGAAATATTACATGAGATATAGAATATCCTTGGAACGAAATATTTGGCAGTTGGTGTCAGTGTTCGCCAGATTTGTTTACAACTTAGATGGCTGCATGGCTGCTGCCGGCTGCTATGCTCCGTTCTGAGGTTACATTTATGGCTTTACAGTATTGTTACATAGAGATCGAGTTGAAAATTAAAGAGTTATAATGTCTGGGAGTCAATTCACGTGCGACAAATGTCGGAAGGTGTATAAAACCCTTTAAGGTTACGAGAAGCACTTGGCTGATAAACATCAAGCAGGTGAGATTGTTAGTGTATTACTCAGACCGATGGTATTATCCATGGAACTTTCACATTAAATAATCCCCCATTATATTCAGGTTCAAGTCATTCCACAAGTGAAGGATTGGATGCAGTGAATGCCGAGGGACTGTTAAAGTGTTCACATTGTGACCGCCCATACAAGACAGTCAGAGGTCTGAACAAGCACTTGTTAATTCATACTCAAGCTGGTAAATACAAACAACAATTTTTACAAATATTTCACTTTACCATGTACTTCTACATGTGTATGTGTTATCATTGTGTTTTGTTTTAGGTGTGGAGGCTGTAACTACACCCAGCAGCGACAGTGCTATAAATGCAATAGGTGATGAGGAAGTTGATGATAGTGACCTGTGGCCAGAAGTAGCAGGATTGGAAGAAGCAGCTAGATGTGCTGAAGAAATAGATTCCTTTTTTGAAGAAGAGGATGAAGAGCAAGAGGCGCTTTTATTATCTGCAATGATGGGGAGTCTTCAGCAAGCACAAGCACAGCCAGCACACACTCAAGAAGAGGTGCAGAAAAATAAAGCGCAATCCAAGGCCAAAACTCCGTTAGCTTTATGCAGCACCTGTGGCAAGGGTTACATGACCTTGGAAAGTTACATCAAGCACAGAATGTCTCATGCAATGGCAGGTAATGAAGTCCCGAAAAACCTGCAGAGTGTACAGTTTCCTCGATTAGTATGTTGCATCATTTTTTGTTACATTACTTGTTCTCCTTTTGTGCAGATGCAGTGGCTAAGGCTCCATCTTTGGATGAAGTAAAAGGAGAAGCCGGAAAGATTGCAAATGAAGTGCTAAGTGGGATAATAGACTCATATGAAGGTTGTACCAGTAAACTTGAGGAGCAGTTGCATCTGTGTTCTGTGGAAATGCAGAAGATTTTAGGTAGTGAAGGAATAAGTGAAGTGCTCGACTCTTTATGCATTGGACTCTATGCCTCTTTTGCTAGTGGAACCAATTTTGTATTACCATCACAACTACGAGAAGCATTTCTTAGAGGAGCAGCTGTCCTTATGTCAAATACTGAAAAAAAGAAAGAACTCGAAGTGAAACTTCTCTCTGTATTTAATTTTGAGAGTGATCAAATGGACATTAATTTCTTTTTAACAAGTTTCATGCGTAAGTTTTCTAATAAATTGCTAGCTTTTATGGTTAATTGGATGGTCCATGGTAAAGATAGTCCTATTGTTAAGTCTGCATCTGTATACATCCAAACCAAGCAGTCCCTCGACTCACCTGATTTCAGAGAAACTTTGCACTACACAGCTGGGGCAAATGTAAAGAGTGTGCTTAGGTGTGCTTGGCGCAAATGGGGAAAAAATGATGACTGCAGAGCTGTAAACAGAACTCTGCGTGACAATTTTTTAATTGCTGGCAATAAAGATGGTGAAGTGAAAGAGTTCATGGCCTGGACAGTATGTCAAGACAGGGGTAAGCTTATCAAAATTAATGAGCAAGCTTTTAATTTTTTCTTTGAATTGGCTACCATTGTAAAACATTTAGAGCATTTTGATGGCTCACTTCATGTAGAAGAGGTTATTGAAAAATTTTGCATCCTATCCAAAGACAATTTATTTGTGGGAAGACCTAGTCAAAGGAAATTTACCAAAACATGTCTCATTTAGACTACTGCATTCAATCTGTTGCTACTTTTGTAATACATGGCGTTCAGGCATTCTATCAAGGAGAATGGATGAGATTGAAACAAGTAAGGTGGCTCAACTACTTGGAACAGGAGGAGTGTCCTTCCGCCCTAAGGTTGTGAAGTTCAATAAGCAATAAATGCCATGCTAGAAATAAGTCAGGACTGAGCAACTTGTGTGCATGTTCACAAGTGTTTACTCCTGTGATTTTCTGTGATTTGACATGTGAATTTGCATTCCTATTTCTGTAATGTGTCAGTGCTGTGATTTCTAATCAAATTGAACTTGTATGTTGTGACATTTGTCAACTAAATAAAATAGAGAGCAACTAAATAGGAAGAACGATTTATAAGAAATACAATAATTTAATTACAATTAAAATCACACAAAAATCAAGTACCCGATTTTGACAGCCCAATGGTTTCTTTGCACGTAACTTCGTCACTTCACTGTGATGTAGAGGGGGCATCAACATCATCCATAACAGCATCTTCTTGAATGGGGTGGAGAGAGCGTCGGGCTGGCTTCCTAGGACGTTTAAGTAGTGGTCTCGCAAGATCTTCTTCTTCCATTCCCTGCAGCTGTTCTGTATTGCTTCCCTTCCGCTTCATTTTCAGCTGGCCATGAACATGAAGCTGGCCTTGTGTTCGGAGGTAAGATTTAACATCGGGGTTCCTATTCCCTCCCAATGCCCCACGTTGTTGGCTGAAGTAATGCCCAATCGAGTCTTGCTGAAATACTCTTGCCATTATGAAATTTGTTCCCTGGTTCAATAAGAATTTTGTGCAGCTTATGAAGGAACGTATGGTAATTTCGAACCCTTTCAGGGTTTGATTACTCTGCAACATCGCAGCTTTCTGTTCTTTGCTGAAGTTTGGCAGAGCGTTCACTTCTTGCTCCCAATCCTTCAGGTACCTTAGGAATTTCTTTATGCTTGAAAACCTGGGATCCTTAACATCAGAATAAGGAGCCAATCTAGGATTTTCATTTCTAATATGCTGATTGGAATGTGCACCATTGAGACAGTCAACAAATTCATTACAATTCCCCAAAAATGCTTAGTTCTGAAGTTCCAGGCCAATTCTTGGCCTTCAGTACATTACTTACTGACCCACTTAAAACTCTGAAGGCATAAAGGCAGTTCATGCGAGAGTATGAAATCAGAAACACACATGCAGCATTGAGCTTGTGGAGTTTCTTCAGGGTCTGCTCTTTCCTTTCATTGAATAATTTAATGATAGGATCCCAAGCTAGGTATTCTCCATTCTTGAACAGGTGCCTGGTCTTTTTTTTTGCCAGAATTGTAAAGGCAGTTTCTTGCAGTTTTGACCAAGTGGGGCAAATCTGAGAAGAAGTATATTTTGCGCTCTGGAGCATAAATGTTGGTTGTGCAATACACAACATCTTATGGACCCATTTTGAACTCTTCCTCCTCGTCCTCATCGGCATCCTCAGTAGGCGGGTGCATGTCGAAAAAGGCCCTGTTGACAGCACTGCCATCACAAACAAGGCAAATCACACGTATGTCTTTGACCTCCAAGGCTTCAATAACTTCCCATGTACATTCCATTAAATCTTCCTTTGTTAGGCCGGACACTGGATACGATGCCACCACAGAAGAAACTCCACTTGATGTACCCTTCACAAGGTATGAAAGAATCCGCTTTGCTACAGGAGGAGCTTTTGGATCTGAAACTTGTGTCCCTTCAGCACTAGCTCTGATTACTCTACTAAGTTCTTGAAATTCCTGCTGAATCTCAGATAATTTACAGTAGCCGACTATTTCTCCTGTATTCTTATTCTGCACCAGCTTCTCACTTATATACACCTCATCAAACATTAAGGTGTGGAAATGTAGATAGTCGTGCTTCAAAGAATTCACAGTTGCAGAAACATCTTCTATGATGGGTTTGCACACTCCTTCAGTCACCTCCATAACATGTGAGTAGTCGTATAGGGTACGCTCAGATGGCATCTCAATGAACCTGGATTTCCTCAACTCATTGTATGCTGGCCTGGATATCATACGAATTCTGAGGGCTAGTCTGATCAGCATAGGGTGCCATCTCATGCTCCTTCGGTCTTTCACACTGCATTCCTGTAGTTGCTGTTCCATGAATAGCTTCTGCATAAATGTTGTTTCAGGCTTGGCTTTAGCTGCATCAATAATAGTTTTTAAGTCTTGTTCTGTTGTCTCATCAATGTCTATGCCTTCTTTCTCGATCAGGGAAGCAATCTTAGCTCGAAGTCTCGCATTCTGTCTTCTCACATTTGTTATGACTCTTGATTTTCTTTTATCTCTGGCTTTCTTCTCTGGCGTTATGAGGCTTTGATATGGCTTGAACTTATTGGGAATGCTAGTCGTAGATTCATGTTTGGACGGTTCCTTCGCCCTTTGACAGAGGTTTTTTGAGAGCTGCAAGCAGTGGGTGCACATCCTTTTTGTTTGGTTGATGACGAGGGCACAACTTGTAGAGCGGCATGTTTCTGAATAACGAATTTCTTGAAATGTATTGAGGTCAACATAACACTTCTTTGTGCTGTTCCAATACTTCTTAAATTTCATCTTGGTGACACCACAACACACATCATACAAACGGTACACTCCTACCAAATTCTCAACAGATTCCACAATACCATTCACTGTCAGGCAATCCACCACTTTTGAAGATGAGTACAGCTCATGATCTTCCTTCAAAAGCTGCCCATGGACATAATATTTCAGTGCCCCCTCTCTGCTGATGGCCAGAGTGCGTTGTGTCACAAGTGGAAGACAACTTCACAATATTCAGGCAATCGTTTGAAATTACTGGGATCCATAGAGGGGGTAGTTTTCTTTGCAATTGCTCTGCAGCCTCTCTGAAGAGAGTGAGAATATCACTGCCCTGTGAGGAAACACACGTTCATTAGTCATTACTGAAAACACGATGAAAGCTATGCCATGAATTTGTGATCAGTAAATACGTTAAGTGAATAAAATACTCTGTGTACCTCTGATGAAGAAGGACCTGCCAGCTGAATCTTATCATGTGCAGTGGCAGCAACAGACACACTTTCAGAGATGTTTTCTGATTGTATATTGACATCATGGCAAGTTACATCTGTGCCAAAAGCATCTTCCTCCATGTTATCAGGGAATTCTGAAGTGGAATGGCAAGTCTCCACTTCAACCTCAACTGTAGAGTTGCCATCAGTCTGTGAAGGAAACACTTTTGTGAATACATGGAAAGCAAAACATGTGAAATAAATTTTTTTTTAAATTAATTACCTCATTTTGGAAGGAAAGGATTTCACAAAACCCAGTAACCAAAACTGTAGAACCAAGCACAGAGTCTGAGCAAGTGACTTTCTGTTGCACGTTGCCATGTCTTGGTGAAGCTTCGGAATATTCTGCGGCAGGCCCTCTTGTTTGTAGTTCAATTTCAACTTGGCAGTCTGCTTCAAAGATAGGCTGCAGAAGGAGAAAAAATTCATTCAATCAGTGTTCACTCAATTTAAAAAATACTGTTTTTGGACAATACTATTGAATCGGGGTTGGAATTACAATTTTAAAAAGATTCAAATATGTAACTTACAGTGGGATGGCCAGATTTATATCCACTGCAGACATTATGCTCAGGTACGTTACATTGGCAGTAGTCATGATCTGATAAACCGTGGAAATGCAATTAATTATTAAATACATTGGACGGAACTAATCTGTTAAATGTGCATAAATTAAAAAATTGACCACAGATAGTAGGAATAAATACTTAAAGTTACAATACCTGAAGTTAGAGAAGGAAAAGCATATATAGCCTCTGGTTGACAGTATGCATGATCAGATAATGCCTGGAAATACAGGAACTGATGAAGTAACATTTCAAATGCAAATAACTACAACACGGGGTCACATATGGATACTTTACATTAGCTGAAGAGGGAGCAGAAGCAGGGCAGTCAGCAACTGACTCTCCAATACGATCACCAAGAAGCAGGTGAACGCTATCAGAGTTATCCTGGAAATAAAGTTGAAATGAATGCAGCTGATCGATGACAATCATGGTAGGGCTATCACAATAAATTATACATGCAGATGGGCTTAAACAATACCTCACATAGAGGTGGAGATAGGCCTTCGACTAAACTCTCAGCAGTTGCTTGGGATGGGACGGACACTGGCTCAGTGCGGTCAGCTAAATCCTCTGCAGGTAGGGAAGGGTTTAACAAAGGCTCAGCATTGACAGCAGCCTAAACACACAAAATAGTAATTAATATTTCACAAAAGGCAGGGAATGCCATAACAAACAAAATGAAAACTTACACTGTCTTCACCCAAAGAACGAGCTGTTTTCTTCTCCTTATACTTAGAGACAGGTTTAAATCGTGTCTGCCGCGCTTTCCTGGGCATATTGGCGGTGGCTGCACTGCCTCTTCATGTTACATGTTACACAAACGTTACCTGAAAACAAATACAAACCAGACAAGGTTAGGTTCAGAGGTTATAAGTCTCTCTAAATGCACTATTTCCATTTTTCACTACAAAAACACGAAATAAAAGCAGGTTGATAATCATGTTACACCACACTCTTCTCAGGCAGCACAGAATGCGAATTTAAAGAAAATACGGCAAACAAAGACTGTTGTGGTTGATAGGTCTGCCCCGACTCACATTTTATTTTCAATTAATGTGTCCACCAAAGCTAACTTGTGCTACAAATCAGTGCTTAAGATTAATTATCACTACCGAATGGAGCATGGTTTGAGGTTTTAAAGGCATACCACTCACCTTTTCATTTTTTTTCAAGCGAAAGAGAGCGAATGCTTTCGCCGACGCGCAAAGACGCGACTCAAACCATGGAGAACCGGATGGAGGAGCAGCCGACGGGCCGCCGCCATGTTGAAACGTCACCGGAAATCGCTCAGTCTCTCTCTTACCTCTTCTCGACTTCTCTGGGCACTGACTTTTCGCGTCGCGTAATTTAAGGGTAGTTTGAGTGGAAATCGGTCAAAATAACATTTAACCAGGTTTCTTTGAACTTTTAGGAACCGAACTGTGTCAGCGTTTTGAATGTGGCGTGAATACAGTGGGAGTAGTAGTAGGAAATAAATAGTGTGCGCGTCCCCGTTGCTACTCCATGTAATTGGTCCTCCTCCATGGCGTAAGTGAGAAAAAAACGTATTGTGGTAGGGGTAGCGGCCGGACATAGGGCGCACGCGCGCTTAGTCCCGAGTTTCCCCCACCACCGTATTTTGGAAATCGTTTTCCTATCACTTCCGGCCAAATTTTTAGTTGGAGTACACTATTATCCCCGTTTCCGATGACGCATCGAAATAGGCGTTTCCAGTGAGGATCGAAAACGGAAGTAGGACAAGAAAACTCTTACAGAGGAAAACGGGCTATGAAGTATTCTTGTTCTTCCACTTCTGTTCTCGAGCCTCGATGGAAATGCCAGTTCAATATACCAACCTCATTGCTCCCTTGAATCCGTCTAGCCGGCGGCTCATTCTGCACCACTTGAACGTCGTCGGCATCCTCCTCGCCGCTTTCCTCGGACGCACATTGAAACGTCCTCTTCTTTTTCCCACCCCTCGGTGGGAGTGACGGGATGTCTAGCTTGTGCTTTATTCGAGCATGGTTCGGAAAACTTGTGGTTGTGTTTTTATAGGACAGCTCTTCAGTGCAGTGTTTGCACTTAACTTTCTGACCGTTAGCAGTATTAAAAGGTTTGGAAAAGTGATTCCATACTTTACTTGGAGGCATCGTAAAACCTCAGCGTCATAAAGCAGCAAACAGGCCCAAAGCTGTCCGATTGTTAGTGCAGCAAGCGAAAACGCGCCAGGCGCACCACGCAACGGAACAGGACGCTAGCAGGAGGCTAGCAGAGCTGGCAGACCGCAGTGCTCGGCTCGCGCATCCCCGCCCCAGTTGACGCTGCGGCGCGCCGCTCTAACGCCTGCGCCGGACGTTCGTTCGGTACACTCGGGACGGCAACCGACTAGTCTACGCTACGCCGCCCTGCCGCTTAGGCAGTGAAGCGCCCAACCGAACTTGTGAAAAGTCACATTCCGTCCCAACGTTCCGCTTATTGTTTCGAATATTCGAAGACAATATTCGATTTTTCGAAATATTCGAAACTTCATATTCGATCGATTTTTTCGAATATTCGAAAGTTGGTATTCGAATATATTCGATATTCGATTTCGATCTTTCCAGCCCTAGGCCTGACTGCAACAGCATGCACCTGACCAGGTTAAGAAGAGTCTGAATTATGCGTTCAGACCTACCATTCTGCTGCGGTGTGTACGCTACCGAGGTCCGGTGCTGCATCCCGGTCTGATTGCACAGGCTTCTGAACTGTGAGTTGCATTACTCGGTCCCATTGTCCGTCTGAATTGCCTTCATCTTCCTCTCATGGGCCAGCTCCACTCGCCGCCGAAAATGGGAGAAGCTCTCAAAGACATCTGACTTGTGTGCGATGGGGTACACAGTGATAAACCTGCTGATATCATCCATGAAAGTTACAAAGTAGTTACACCTTCCAATAGACTGTACCCTTAACTGGCAGACGTCGCTGTGGATTAGGTCGAGCTAGTTTCTCGCAAGGCTGTCACTCATGGGAAAGGGCTTCGTCCTGAATTTCCCTCTGATACAGATCTCACAAGTTGTGTCCTTCTGACACACAGACCCAACTGATGGTATGGCAGCCATGTGGCCAAACCTTCCATGCCACAGGTTGTCATCTTCTTCTGCACCACTCATTTCTGTAACAGCTCCTTTCAAAACATACATCTCTGATTGCCCTCCATCCGCCACAGCTCTGAACAGCACTTCATCAGAGTCACCATCATAACCAGTGCAGACACCTTTAAACATAACCATCTTTACTCCTTTCTTATCCAATTGTCTACCAGACATAAGATTGTCAGCAAGATCTGGTACATAGAGCACTTCAGAAAAATTTAGCGAACATTCACCATTGTCAATAGGAACTATTTACACTAACCTTTCCAATTCTACACACCTGAAGAGAGGTGTTGTCTGCTTGGTTGATGGTTCCAGTGGCCGCCTCCAACGAGGTGAAGTACTCACGGTGTGGAGTCATGTGGTGAGTAGCCTCAGAGTCCGGAAACCAAATGCAGTCAGCACTCACCTTCCCTGAGACCAGCTTGCAATGTCGATTGATCACTCGCAAAGCCCTGCTGTTCTTGACCACACGTGCTTCTCCTTTCACAGGCTCTTCCGTCTTGTGTTTCTTCTCTTCTTCATTGAAGCGTGGACATTGTCTTGCAATATGACCCTTCTCGTTACAGGCATAACACACAATTCTTTTGTCTGCTGGTTTCTCCGATTCTTCTTGATTCGGGTTCTTCTTGAAGTTCTTCTTATGGAATGGTTTGTTGTTCTTCTTTACAGCAAGTACCTTCCCTTCGGCTAGGTCACCTCTTCCAATTCTCATTTCTTCCAACACTAACCTTGCCCTGACACTGTTACTCTTCATCACTTCTTCACTGCCTGCTGTTTCAATAGCCTTCACAACGCTGTCATACCTTGTTCCAAGCAGTCCAGTAAGTAGAAAGCACGCCTTCACTTGCAGATAGAGTTGGTCCTTTTCAGCTAGGTATTGATGCATAGACATCTCGTCAGTCTTCTTTAGTTTAACATACTCATAAACCAGGGTAGCAGTATGCATTACACTGAAATTTGTATGGCGGTCTTCAAGTGCCTTCCATGCACCTCTCGCCCTCTTCTGCTCTGTCACCAATGCCAAGAATTCAACGCCCACTACCATGGTGAGAAAGGATAGAGCCATCTGGTTTACCTCTGCTTCTGCAGCTGACATAGCCTGGTCTACACCATCTCGATTAACATAACCTGGCTCTACTGCTTTCCAGCACTTCTTGAAAACCATGGAAGCCTTGACATAGGGCGACCACGTGAACCAGTTCATTCCCTTTTCAAGTCTTTTAAGTGTAAAATCTTCGTTTCCCATTGTGTCACTCAGTAACTTGCTTCTTCAGACACAGAACAAGACAGGAACCCACTTCTTGGGTGCTGGTCGGGACATCAGCTGATCTTCTCAAGATTTGACTCACACTTTTCACTTATGACACGCAGCAAGCACGACTGGGCCACATAACCTGTTGTTTTCTGAATCGACTTGCGTGAAATAAGAGAGGAACTATTCGTCTAGAAGGTTTAATTCACTTGGCAAATAGCAGGTGACAGAGGCAGAGATCAAAATTACACAGAGTTAAATAGCCTAAGACAAAAGAGCAGCGAATAGAAAACAGGGGTACAAACTTAGAGACAATTGAAATATTCACAGTAATACCAACAGGAGTAAACCTTGAACGCCTTCAAAAAGTTTGCTGAACTGTCCGTCGTGCACCTGACCATTTTCTTGTCTTTGATGAGATCTACTGAGTCCAAACTCCGGCAGAGCGCCTTCGCGATGCGATCGTGAGTATGGCTCCCTTTCAACCGCTCCAGGGCAAGACCCGCGACACAGCGGTTCAAGGTGTTGGGGTCCAGCCAAGTAATGATGACGCCGAGAAATCCGCGTCGAAATTTCGACCAGCCATCAGCAGCAGAAGCTACAAATTTCACTGTAGATAACTCCTTGCTCAAGTTTATTTGCATGTTTGTGAAATTTGCATCCATTCTTTTCCTGAAAGTCTGCCGCGTGTGAATTTTCAGGCTGGGGGACAACCCTAGCAGCACCAGCCGCCTGAATTTCTCGTTCTCGACCAGCCGGTGCGCCTGGCGAGTACAGATGATGAACTCGTCCACGGCCTTGTTGAGGTCATCCTGCGTGACCCTCCTTTTTTAGAAAAAATCACTGCTGCTGTTACCCACTAATCCAGCTTCGGCAGCGGTCCTTTTCTTGCCGCCACTTGTACTTGGTGCTGCTGGAAGGCGGACGCTGAACTCCGCCTTAATTTTCTCTTTAGACCATTTGTGTCTTCTCTGAAAATCAGAAAAATTAGAAAAGTCAAAAACCTTGCGTTAATTCGAGCAATGAGACCGCCTCGTTACGTCTGTGAAAACGGCAGTTGCGATATTTATTTACGACGGGCGATACTCCTTGTAACAGCAACTCAAACGCCGATACCCCTTGTCACGTCTCTCCCCGCCTTATTACCAGATGACGGCCGAGCGAAACCGACCCCTTACTCATCTGCGAATAAGCAGGGAAGGACCGCCGCGCGTGACCAACAGTTATACTGCCTGCCTCCCGTTGTTCTAACCTCATTTTACCGAAGTCGACTCGCAATTTCTAATTGAAATTTGGATATACCAACTCGGAAAATAGGGTAACGAGGCGCGCCATAACGGTTTCTGATTGTTTAAGTCGAAAGCGAAAAGTGAACACACACTACAACTTCACAGGTTAGGTTTCGGTTTAACAAATAGCGGACGCGAGATCTGGTGGTGTGTGTATAGCAGAACAGTTTTTGTCTATGAACGGTGCATTATTAATGGAGTTATTTATCATGGTACTTCTTATTCTAAAGTTACGCGACAAAATAACTGTGTGGTTCTTTTAGACTCTGGTAATGTTTTTATCATTGACTTTTTTGTTGTTATGTCCGATACATGTCATGTTCTCGGGCATTACATTGAAGTGAAGAAAAATAGGAAATTATGTGATGTTGAACTTCCTCACTTTTATGTTCTGAAAAATACTCCTGAAGGAACATTAAGGTCTCTTAAACCGTCCCAAATTCTTTCCAAACTAATTTCCTTCACTGCAGATATAGCATCAGAAACAATCAATCTTGCATGCATTAATGTTCTTGCCATGGAAATGTTAAGGTAGAGTGTTTAAACTGTTTCATTGAGACTTCAGTATTATGCAGTAAATTTATTAGTTGTAGTTAGTTATTACTATAGTTGCACTGGAACTGTATTATTTTTATTGTATGAATGTCTGATTTATATTTAAGTGACCATATTTCCTTTATTAAAACAATGCTGGAATAATGAATTAACTTCTCATTTCCCAACTCCAAACTGTTTTTGCCAATGATTGCAGTTTATTCAAAAATTGAAATCTTCATTTTCACATATTGATCATCTGAATGTTATGTTTGAAGGCAGATTTTTGAGGACATGATGAACACAGGGCTTCACATTTTTTGTCTGCTTTGTTTCATAAAATGTCCAGAGGGCTTCTCCCCTGCCGTGGACCATGAAAGTAATTTAATATCATGACAATGGATACATTCTAAAATTAAAATATATATAGCACTAACATATAGAGAAGGGGATATCTGAGAACAATAATTAAATATAGCCTATTTCAAATTTACATCTATTGAACACAGTTTACGCATGAGACCGACTTCAAAGAGAAGTCTAAATGAGAGGACGTTACTAAGAAAAATTTCTATCGAAGAAGAACAGAGTTCCCTCTGTTCTTGGGAAACGTAAAATCACTCAAGTCTGGAAAGTTTACAATGTCCATCTCCTTGAAGTGCTAGGTCTCTTAGAGGGAACATGAAGTTTTTCCAGTTTGGAAATTTTTTTCAGTTCATCTTTTTCACAACACATACAGAGCGGTTCTTGCTTAGACTCAAATTCTTTATGAACCTCTTGGTATTTCTGGAAACCATTTGGCACCCTAGCCAATGTTTCCCGAAGAACAAAGTTATGCTACTTAAGATGGCTGTTGTAGTCTTCCAATTTTTTTTTCCTTTATTAGCATCTTCACCTGCAACGAATTATGATGTATACTGTCTTCAAACAGCAGAGAGAAAACTGTCATGCCAAAAACGGTACTGGGCCACTCAATGCAGCATGATATTATAACTCACATCCTCCGACAACAACCATTCTGTGGTCCCGTCCTCTCGTCCCGAACCAGATTCTTCTGCTTGAGATAGGGAAGCGGATTCCATTGTGATGCACGCTCTGAGACTAGAGTTGGACGACTGATTTTTGGCACCGTCATCTCCCAGACCCGACAGCTCGAAACGAGAGTGGCGGACCGGGAGGGAAGTTGATACAGGGCCGTGATCACGTGAGCACAAAGTGACCCCTGCTGAGTAGGCAATCACGGCTTTCTGCACGCATTCGTAGCGTGCGGGCTGGCCTACCCCGTCACTGGCAGGCGCTCGGCGTCGCCATTCAGAGGCACTGGACAGTGGCACTCCACCCTCCCGTGACAGGAAGCGCCTGGTGATCAGGCACACTATCCAACGCGCCCGCGAATTGGATTATTTTATAAACACTATGTGCTACCGAGTGAAATTTAGTTCGTAGAACGCATGTGTATGCAACTTCAAATTTTGCTGCAACGGGATGAGAAATATTATGCACACTTTTTGGGATGTCTGGAATGTAAAAAGAGGACAGACAATGGCTACATTTAGAACTGTACAGCGTAATTGGGTCCGAATATTCATAGAAGTATGGCGCCAACTGCAATTGCTACCTGCAGCTGCAGGGCACAGTTCCATCTACAGAAAAACTGCAGTCAAAGGGAATTCTATGGGGTCTATACAATGCACTCGGAACCACACTGACTTCTACTAAATCTATTTCAGTTCAAATACAGTTCCAATATGCTTCCACATCGATTCAAAAAGTGCAGTTTGGGTACTGCAGTTTTGACTACAGCGCGTTACTTAAGTCTAAATCAGATCTAAGCGCGTTACTTTAGTCTAAGATGTGAGTGCCTTTAACGCGACATCAGTATCGTTGCTATTCGATTAAGACAGCATGACTTTGAATCTGCCCCCCCCCCCCCCCAATCTTACATTACCCGAAATGCTAAATATGTAACTTACCTCGTACAGCAGCTGCCTCCACTGGGTGAATCCCTGGCACTAGCTGCGATTCCTTAATCGCATGTCACAATTTTTCTCATGGGCTCAGGCAGCAGTTTGCTCCGCAGCAAAACTTGGACCGTTGCGTCTATGATCTACACACGCGCACAATCTTAACACGGGACAACGCAGTGAAGATCGAGCGTCGCGCAAACAGTCGCGTCGTCACTGCGTAGCGAGTCGCCGCTAAGATAACGCGCCACGCTTGCCCTGCCGAAGTAGTCGCGCTGTCACTACGCTATGAAAGAAGTATCAGCTCCACCGAGCGTCGCGCAGACAGCCACTGCTGTGTCACAGCCTTCTCGATTCATGTGCTTCGCGCTCCTAGCGCCATCTTGTGTGTTTTATAATAAGTTACCTGTTAAGCATGGCGTTCTGAATAAAGTCAGTCCATTACTTGAGCTCAACGAGTTTCTCTCTTCTCTCGCTCCCTCACTTCTGTACTCGGTCTGGGTCCAGTCAGTACCTTCGGCCCGGACACCACATTGGCGACGAGGTTGATCCGTCTATGTGTCCTGAAGTGAGTGTGCTGAAATCTGTGAAACTGTGACTGTCGTCGGCGTGTGTCGTCTGCTAAGCTAGGCTATGGCGGCTCACCAGCATGCCTTGCTGCTGCAGCCCTTGGGCCAGTTGTCGCCGTTTGACCCCAAAGGGCAAGTGAACTTTCAGACTTGGTTTGAATTGTTCGAAGAATACTGCACCGCTAACAACGTGCCTTCAGAACCGGCCATGGGTGGTGTCATTTAGCCGGCGCATAACCGGCGCCGGGCCGTGTTTCTTAGTGTTGTCGGCCAAAGGGCTTATAGTGTCTTGCACTCCACGTGTCTACCCAGCCGGCCGAGCCAGCGCACCATCCCTCAGTTGGTTGCCATGCTGATGAACCGTTTCCAGCCTCCGGGCTTGGTGCCGGCGAACCGCCTGGCATTTTTTAACCGGTCTCGGAAGCAAGTTTTTGAGATACCAGTGTTTTAAGTGCAAAAATAAATCAAAATTAGATTTCTGCAAATTTAGGATTAAAAACGCCGATATCTCAAAAACCGTAAGAGTTACAGCGTTTTCCTTGAAATTTAAGCCCTCTAGGGCCCTACTTTGGTCAAATTGACCTTAGAAAATATTTTCAAAATTTTTCTGCAACATTGATTTTGACTGCTGTAAGGGGCAGTTATGCCCCATTCGGGTGCAGTGCGCGACCCCTTCCGGTGATCGAAAAAAAAATTTCGAAAGTCGCAAAAATCTTGTATTTTGTTAGAGCATCCGAATTCGATCTCGCTCACTGACATTTTTGACATCGCTTTTTTTTGCCCCTCTCTAATGTACTCCCTTATGTATAGCTATACAATTTTTATTCTGTATTTTAGTCTTTAGTTTTATCTCCAAGGCCTTGGTTAATTTTAGTCCCTTTAAGTGTAAGCTGTATCAGTCATTTAAGGTACCTGTTGTTCTTGCAAGCCATGGCGCTTGGGTTTCTGTGATTCAGCATGTTAATGCCTTATCAGTTAATGCCCCAGAACGTCTTCCAGTAGTCATTAATGGTTCAGAGATTCCAATGGAAATCGATACTGGTTCTAGCGTCTCTCTAATGTCTCAAACTTTCTTTGAAAGGCATTTCAATTTAAAGCTACAACAATCTGTGATAAAACTTAAAACTCTTACTAGCCCTATTCAGCTGTCTGGAGAAGTAATTGTATTGATTAGCTTACCAAATAATCCGTCCATTAGTGCTTAGTTGCTAGTAGTAAATTCTTATTTTGATTTTGTTCCATTAATGGGTAGGAATTGGTTGGATTTGTTAATTCCTTCTTGGAGAAAATTCTTTAGTACTAAGGTACCTTTGCAAGTCAATGCTGTCTCAAACCGTGTTGAGTATTTCATGTCTAAGTACCCCAAAGTGTTTTATAAGGATACCAACTCGTCAATTGTGGGTTTTCAAGTGCACCGTGCTTTGAAGGAAAAACCAACCCTTGTTTTCTGTAGACCTTATCAAATCCCATATGCTCTTATTGATGCTGTTGACCGTAAATTAAATGAATTTGCCTCTAAAAGGGTTGTCGCTGTAACATTCTCAAAATGGGCAACTCCAGTACTTCCAGTACCCAAAAAGGATGGATCTGTTAGGTTAGTTATGGATTTGTAACGAACCTTGAATGCATCATTAAAGATAGATGTCTACCCAATTCCATCACCTCAGGATATATTTGCTACCTTAGCTCATGGAGCGTACTTTTGTGTATTGGATCTTTCTGAAGCATAAATGCAATTACTGGTTGATGATGAGTCACAAGAATTATTAACCGTAAATACCCATAAAGGTCTCTTCCGTTTTAAACGATTATTATTTGGCATTGCTTCAGCTCCTGCACTCTTCCAGCAGGTTATGGATCAGATTCTTGTCGGTCTTAATAATGTTTGTTGTTATCTTGATGACATACTGATAAAAGGTACTTCTTATGAAGAATATGTCTTCAATCTGTCGAAGTTGTATTGCAGCGCCTTAATGCTCATAATATTAGAGTGAATAGAGATAAATGCCAGTGGTTTTTGAAGTCGGTAGAGCACTTAGGTTATGTTATTAATTAAAAAGGTAGACTGCCATCACCTAAGATTGTTGATAGCATCCTTCGTTTCCCCATTCCAACCACTGTTAAACAGGCAAAGTCCTTTTTAGGTCTTGTAAATTTCTATGCTCAACTCTTACCCAATTTAAGTACACTTGTTAATCCAATCCGTGATGTTGCTAAAGGTTCTGACCCTGTGGTGTGGTCACCTGTGTGTCAAAAGGCCTTTGATCAGTGCAAAAGCCTTATTGTTTTACCAAATTTGCTTTACCATTATGATCCTAGTTTGCCAATTGTTGTGATGTCTAATGCTAGTCCAGTAGGTCTTGGTGCTGTTCTTGCCCATAAAGTGCCAGATTCTCCAGTTGAGAGGCCAGTAATGTTTGCATCTTGTACTTTAAATCCTACTCAACAACGCTATGCGCAAATCGACAGGGAGGCTTTAGCAGTAATGTTTGCTGTATCTAAGTTTCATATGTATATATATGGTAGGCAATTCACTTTAGTAACAGATAATGATCCAATTACCGATACATTTAGTCCTTCAAAATCCTTACCAGTCTTGGCAGCAAGTAGAATTCAACATAGGGCTGCAATATTGTCAGGTTATACATTTAAAATCGACACCTCAGTGGAAGACGCAGCTATCTTTTCCCGTCTGCCAGAAAAGCAGCTATGTGTAGCACGTTCGCGATGAACCGACTATCTCGCTCGGTGGTCTGAAGAATGGACTATCTTTCCACAGTCGCTGGAGAACCGACTATCTACTTAAAGTGCGTTCTTCAGGAAATGATTTCCGAAGTTTGATATCCTTGCACAAATGGGTATGATCGTGAAAACGCTTTATGATGCCTTTAATTGGTGGGGGAAACGTTTTGGGAGCGAAAACACATTTTGTTTGGGTGTACACAGACGAGGATATGGCGTATCGGAGGTAGCGAAATATCGTGCACGGCTGCTGAGCTACGGATGTGATTGAGAAGTAAGTTTATTGCAATCGTGAACTCCAAAATAAGTCTATTTTTGTTTAACATTATATCCAAGAACATTTGGGGGTCTTATATGCGCATTTTAAAGTCTCGGTCGTTTGCAACTGTTATTAACCTATAATTTCCTCCATGCATTGTTTTATTTACGCTTAGCAAGTAACATATATCAAACAGATTAATTGCACTAGCACTCGTACATGGCATTATTTTAAGGTATTTTAAGGTACTGCATTTCGTGTCAAAGTACAACTAATTCATGCATTGTAGTTCCTTTATGGTAATTGACCTTTTTATTGCGGAGCGATCATTCTTTGTGTCATAGTTGAATAAATGTTAATGATTTCCTTCTTGTTCCATCCTCTTAAATAGTGTTTATGCTTGTTACAGATCGGGTTATTTAATAACTGGTGGCCATGAAGCCAAAGGCTACTTTATTGTTAAGAACTATGCATTACCTCAGGTGAAACCGCACGAAATGGCATCCAAGTCGAGTGGTCCAGTCTACTGAAACGTGTTCTTCAACCATGACGTTTATCTGGATTTCCTCATGAACTACGTGTCTGTGCTCTTCTTTGCCGGATAGCTCAGAGCAGGCTTTTGGTACGTCCTTTCTCAATAAGTAATTCTAATTTTGTATTGCCTTGTTTTGTCAATGTACTAATGCGGTCCACTTTTAATTGCCCAGGTACTGATAGTTGCTGAATCTGGTCGCCAGCTGTCCGAAAGAGCCCCGGCGCTCCGGGCAGCTCCGCGAAGTGTCCGGGATCTCTCGGACTGTTCCGCAAGCCACCCGCCGCCGGGACCGGGCTAGTCCGATTCTAGTTTCCGGTTAGCGGGGCAGTCTGGATTCAGTCCGGTGGTCCGGGCATATCCGAAACAAGTCCGTCCTTTGCAGACCAATCCGTTATCGGTCCGAGCACTCGGACTCTTTTCGGACTTCTCTGTATTTTACGCCGCGTTTTTGTGGACTTAGAAAATTTTCACTCCTGGCATGGAAACGCATCGAGTACAGGCGTGTATTTTAATTAAGATTTTTGTTTGATAATATTAAAAAGTAATGGCCTTAAGTGTAACTAGCAACCCTGTCTCATACAGTAAAACTTTTGTGTACAAAAAGTAATCGACACTTCGGCATACTGTGCGTTTCTTTTTATTTTGGTTCCATAATTGGTCTGACGCTTTTTACGTTTTGAAAATGTAATAGTATTTCTGTCAAAAATTGCATTACATCACAGTATGTTGAGGATGCAACGCTCGGCACAGCGTCGAAAACCGCACAGAGATCCGCCCATTACTTTACCTCCTATGGGGCGAAGAAGCGCGGCGAAGCGCGGGCTTGGTAGACTCCAAAGCAGTAGCCAGCTCCACAGATGTCCGGGTAGCGCAGTGAGCAAAGCCGATAGCTGAGAAGGGAAGGCATGATGGTTCAAGTCCGCTTGGACTTGTTTTTCTTTTCGGTCGTGACATATCGGGCTAGTCCGAAAACAGCCCGACTTCACAGGATCGGGCATCCCCGAAACCTTGCCGATTTGGGAACATTCAGGAACATGTTTCGGTGAGTCCGATCGGACCAGATCCGACTTTTGACGGCCAAGCCCGCGCCCGGTTTGGTCTCGGAGCTCATCATTTTAAACGAGGCAAACATCATCAGCCACAAAGCATCAATAAATTGTGCTATATCTTACTGCAATACAAAACAAATTTACAGGCAATCACTTATCAAGGTGATACGTCAATATTAAAATTAAATTCACAAGGGATCAGGAACTAGAAGAGATTACGTGGTAAACAGGTCACATTGCGTAATTTAAAAATTTAACTACAAATAAAATTAAGCAGTCACTATCACAATAAGTCATCAAGAATTTAAAATCACTTAAAAAGCATCAGTCTATGCTCCAGAGATAATGCTAACAATAGAATCACTTTGGCATGTTATCATTGAATCACATGTATTTTAGCAAACAACTTAACTTTCTCTTAATCATTATTTTCCTCTCCACTCTGGTCACTGCCATTCCGCTCATCTTCACTTTCACTCTCAATACGTTCTGGTTTATCTGCCTCTTCTTCATCAAACTCAGCATCGACCTTCTTCGCCTTCTTCTTTGATCCTCTGTTCCTAACAAAATCCAGGTACGTTTCAGTAACAGTATCAGGCTCTTCTGCACAATCTTGTTCTGCAATGGGGTCATCGTCATTCAATTCGTCAACTTCTGTGACTCCATCAATAATGTTGTTAAAGAAATCATGGTGGCAGGAAGGAATAGCAAGACTCTTCATTAGATCCTTGAGATGCTTTACCTTCAGAGCTTCCAGTGGGATAGCACCATTGTACTTTCTTGATGGGTTGTAGGTCTTTACATTCACAGGATGGCCTTTCTTTTGGTTGGTGTTCACTGTGTGCCATTCTCTATCAAAATCATACTGAAATTTAAGAATTCCAACATGCTTAGGAGATGCTGCTACAACTCTTAATTTACACCACTTGACTTTTCTCTGTGTCAAACTCCCAATTCTGAACGTTCACCAGTTTAATAGACAATAGACAAATCTATTTTTGTTCTGGGACCAGCAAGAGTCAGAAAAGGAGTGGACTTCCTGGATCTCTTGAATTGATAAATGCTGGAAATAGTCGAACAACATCCTTGCAACTTCATCTGAACCCTTCTTTGCGGTGGCCTCAGTCCACAAGTAGTTGGTACCTAGTAACTCAGTCATATTGAATACAGTGAAGTTGTGCAAATTCAACTTATTTTTGTAAAAAAAGCAAGATGTCTCCGACTTTGGCAACTGTAATATTTTTTGAAAATCAAAAACAAGACAAGCACGCACCCTAGGGTGAGCGACAGCATAGGCTTTTGAAGCAGCTTTAATCTTTTGCGCCTTCTGCTTGGCCAAAATATGTTCAGCATATTGATGTTTGTATTTTTTTCTCTCTTGGCGCGTTCCAAATTTTATAAGGTTGCAGAGACCACACTGGTCTTTTTTAGGGATAAAAAAGCCCAGGTTAAATTCTGTATTGAATACTTCTTCATAAACCCTCTTGGACACGGTCTTGGCCTCTGGATATTTGTCAGCACTCCAATCCAGATACTGTTGTTGCGTTGTGGCGCAACGGGGCACTGCCCCACCCGCCAAAGCCTAAAACTTCTAGAGTCAGCAAGACTGCACCGAGCAACCGAGTCGCGAGCCCGCCTGACCGAGCGGAGCTCGTCAGTCGGTAAGTGCCAGTGAGGGGCGCAGAGCGGACCGGGGGAGGCCGGGACGTACAAGCATTGTAAAGGTAATCCAGCGGCCTCTTTATTCCACTTTACCTTCAACCCTTAAGGTTCCCCAAACCAGAACTGGGCTGCATTCCCTCAAGCCTAGCACTGTCCTCTAAACAGCCTGAGGGCGTTGCCGAGACTTGCACATGGTGGAGGTGCGGGTCTGAAGTGTGGAGTTCAAAAACCTGTCTGTGTCTCGCAACTTATCGGCTCATTAGGGTTAAGGTCCACGCCCTGAGCACTTTAGGTATCAGCAGGTGCGCTGTGGTTGTGTTTTATTATTACGGCTCAACGTCAGCCAAAGTAGTGTCTTTAAGTTTGTTCATTGTGTTGTGTGTGATGTTGTATGTTGAGTTTTGAGTTGAGTCTTTGTGAGTGTAGTTTTGGAACAATTTTTTTCCCTTCTTTTCAATTTTTTTAGGTTAGGCTTTTTAATTTTAAGTTTCGGTGTCATCTCTCCGCCACCCGCGCCGCCGTATCAACACCGCGCTGGGGCGACGCGTGCCGCCGTCTCATGCGCACGGTCGGCAGCAGCCTGGGCGCTACTTTTTAGCCGCCCCCACCGGATCTGTGATTCCGCCTTCACTATGGGAGTGCCACCGCCCCCGGAGAACCTTTACGGCGGGTGCGAAGATGGAGACGTGTGTGACCAGTGTGTGAATAATGTGACTGTATATGAGCCCTTTAGTAATTTGAAAACCAAAGAACAGCAGATTAAGTATTTTAAGAACAAATTTAATTTTGTTGCACCAGTGCCCATTTCTTTAGGCTACAGAGATGACATACATGTTAATAATCGTGGAGTTCCAGTGCCAGTTCAAGTGAAGAAATCATTCCAGTATGTACCGTTGAAGAAAACACTGTCATCTGTTCTGAATAACAGAGTTCTCTTTAAGCTCATTCATGCTGAAAAGAAAAGTACTGATGGAGAATCCACTTGTTAAAGACTACCCTCATACAATTCGGTTAACTTTACATGTTGATGATGCTGACAGTGTAAACCCTTTAGGCTCTAAAACAGGAATCCACAAGATCTCTGAGTTACAATTTCCAATTCAAAATTTACCTCCAGAAGAGAATGCAAGACCTCGGAGTGTGTTTATACTAGCCTATGCATACAAGGAAGATCTCCCAGAAGGTGTGGGATTGGATGCAATGTTGGAACTTTTTTTTTTTTTTGGGGGGGGGGGGAGTTGCAAGATTTGGAAACACCAGATGGAGTAGGAATTGAAGTGAATGGTCGTCCATACACCCTGCGTGTCACATTAGTAACTGGTGCTACTGATGCTCTTGCTTCTCATGAAATTCTTGGTCTCCACTTTCCTGCCTGCACAAAATTTTGTTCTGAATGTACAGTTTTTAAGTGTGATTTGAATATCAATATTTTTGCTCAGGGCGAAAAGAGGACAAGGGAGCTCCTTCAATTTCATATAAGTAAATTAGATCACAGGTCTGCAAAGTTCATGTCAGTGAACTGTGGAGTGATGAAAAGATCTTCTCTAGTTGAAAAGTCTAAATTTGCTGCCTTTCCAGAAGCGTTCACTTTAGATGGTATGCATGACATTTTAAAAGGAATAGCACCAATGGAGATTAAGCTTGCCCTGCATGATTTTTGTTTTGTAAAAAAGTATTTTGATGTGTTTGACTTCAGCACCAAAATTCAGTCCTTTAACTTTGGACCAGCTGATGCCAAAAATAAACCATCAGCAAACTTTACCGTTGATTCAATCAAGAATAAAGGGTGTTATACTATCCACCAAACGGCTGCTCAAACGTGGTGTTTGTTACAAGTATTTCCGCTCCTAGTTGGTGATGAGGTGCCTCTAGATGACCCTCATCTTATGCTACTTGTGCTGCTGAAGAGATTAAGTGCAATTGTGTTTAGCCATACAGTTTCTGAGAGTGATCTTCAACTGCTCAGCAATCTCATTCATGACCATCACCAACTCTCCTTCACACTGTCCTCCATCTGCTGCTGTCCCTGAAGTCAACAGTGGTGATGAAGAAGGTGGCGAAGATTGCTAATACCAACCTGACGACCCAGAAGAAGAACACGAAGACTTTTTAGTGGAGGAGATGGAAAATAATTCTGATGCGGACCATGAAGAAAATGAGTCTCCCAGTGACACAGGTCCAATCGTCAGAAAGAAGAAAAAAATATAAAAAATCAGACCCATAAACAAGCATCACCACTTGCTGCATTATGTAGAGCTAATGAGAAAGTATGGGCCTGCCGTATTGTATTGGTGCATGAGGTGAGCCTGGTTCTTAAAAATTACTTTTTTTTTAAATTATTGACGTACAGTTACACTTCTATTTTTTGTTTGTTTCATTCATAGATTTGAAGGTAAACATGCATTACCAAAAAGATTTGGTGCAATAGTGAGTTGTTACAAAAATATTCCTTTGACATTTGCCGATCTTCAGCAGATGCACCAATCTGCAGAATTCTTAGACTTTGAAACAGTTAAAAGTGAAGTTCTTTTCTCCAAAGGCACGTATGTCAATGTTAGAGACACTCCTCATTCTCAAGTACTTAGTGCAGTTGGCATTGGTATGGATGATGTTGTTGAAGACATTTGTGATGTAACCATTTCTGGGTTTTTGTATGCCAAAGGCTTATATTTAAACTTGCAGCTGTCTGATGATGTACCTTTATTTGGACAAATCATTAGTATTTATGTTCACAATCAAAATGTCTTATTTGTAACAAAAGATTGCAAAGGCTTTTATGATACCAGATTTGGGGCTTATCGTATTGAGAACAGTGATAACCCTACAGTTCGGGCACTGACAGCTGTTAATCTGTCACCTGACAGACCTTTGACGGCGTGGACTTCTGATCATGTGTCTCTCTATGTATCTCCACGGAGAACTTTAACAGAATAATGCCATGCTGTCTGGTGTATTATGCACTCTAGGCATAAGTATACTTACAAATTATTTTTGTTGTGAGCTGCCTTTTACTGAACTTCATTTTTGTGTTTGTCATTGTATGTAATCATGTTTGTATCATTATGTACATTAAGGAATTTATGCTGTCATGCCTGTTTTTTTTTCTTGATGGTATCTTTATTTGGACTTATCATTAATATTTAAGTTCACATTGAAAATTTCTTTCTTGTGACAAAGGATTTAAAAGGAAGGTTTCTATGATACTGTAATTCGACAGACCATTGTCAGCATAAACTTGGAAATCAGCATAGTGCCTTGTGCTGTCTGGTGTATTATAGTACTATATAAATAAGTGTACACTAACAAATTTTTGTTAAAAGCTATGTGCTACTGAATTTAATTTTTGTATTGCCATTGTCTTTATTGAAACAATGGCTTTGGAATCATTTTTGTAAAGGCTATATGTGTATGTGTTTCTTGCTTTGGAACTTTCCATTATTTGTGAGGAAGTTGTATCACTTAGGTTTCATGTTCTCTCTGAGTTATTTTTATATGAAATTAAGGAGCTAAGGAAATTGCTTTGTATTTTTCATAACTTGTATGTATATAACTTTCTAAAAAAAATGTTATTGTCTGCCTCTGTTTTCCATCTTGACTATTTTCTTTCTCCTTGTTTACAGACAAAGGCATTGCTGGTCGACACCTGGAAAGGCTGTCCAAACTTGACTGTGAAGGCTTAGAGAAGTATAGAATGACTGTGGGGGACATTTTTCATGTGGTTGATTTAGTGAAAGAGGTACTCATTTCTCTTTGATTAAAAGACCATTTGTATATTGTTTCCAAAGGTAAATTTCTAATGCTGACTTTTTCTACACTTCGGGCTTCACAGTTGGCATGCAATAGTGTTGATTTGCCGTCAACATCAAGCACAATTTGCCAAGCGCAAGGTACCTCACAAATCTCCATCAAGCAGGTACTTCAAGTTTTGTTTTACGCAATGTGCACTTTCCTACTTCAGGAAAAAAAGTTACCACGCTCAGCATCATATGCCCTCCCACAATGCATAAGAATTACAAACCATAAGCTTGTTTGTTATTGCTTTCTCAAAGGCTGATTTTTTAGATTTATTCTGGCTACGTCTAATTTTCAGGTAAACAAAAGTGCAGAACACAGTGTTGTTGCGAACTCTCCAGACACAGATACTTCATGGACTGAGAGTGAGAAAAATGCATTTCGTTAGCATGATGATAACTGTGATGGTGAAAATGACTTTGACAAAACAGTCGATGAAGATGTTAGTCATAAGTCAAGGCATAGAAAACCTAAGATAGTATGTAGTAGTGATGATGACAATTTTGAGCATGTTAGATATTTTGTCTTATAGTGCAGTGTTACTAAGATTTTTTTAAGGGCATGTTGTTTTATGCATAATCTATTCTGCTTGTTTCTGATCTGATTTAGGCTCAGGGAATTCCATCCAGTGAATCTGATGGTGGTAAAGACCTCAAAATTGCGGTAACTATTTTTACACATTTCAGACACTGTCAAATATTGCATCTGGATAAATATTTATGAAATTCTTGTCCCTGTAGAGTGATGATGAAGAGTTTTATGGATTTGCTCTTCGAAGTGAGATTTCGGCTCCAAACCAATATGAAAGATTGATTTTTAAGAGTCACATAGAGAAGACAAGCTCTCAGTGCAGATGGTATGACAAGAGGATCTTTTTATCTGGTTATTAATCTGTAAGCATTCTAGGTTTACATGTCCTTTTATTAATGTTCTAGGTGTCTCCTGCACTCGACCTACTCTTTTCAACAACCAAGTTAAGGAGAAGAAGAAGAAAAGAAAGAAAAGCAGCAACAAGGAAAACTTGAGCGAGAGTTCCAGAAGGAAGGAGGAGGTTGACAAAATGCACAGGAAGAGAAAACTTGACTCGGACAGTGAAGACAGTGAGAATCCCCAAAAGAAGGTGCACAAAGCTTCCTCTAAAAAGGTAGTTGTACCTTACATTTATTTTTGGATGGCTAATAGACATAGTAATTTTTAAGTTTCTTCCCATGACAAACTTTGTTAACTATATAAAATCAACTTACTACTTCTTGCTCCTTTTCTGACTGCAAAACATTCTAGGCTCGCAGGCGAGAAAAAGCTTGCAAGAAGGCACCTTGTGCAGAGATCAAGGAAGAACATCAGACCTTTAAACCATAAACCATTAAGTCTTATTATATATTTTTGTAACTCCCTTCATCTTTTCCAAAATGTCTTCCTCAGAGTTCAAAAGAGAAGAGAGAAATACAAGACTATCTTGAACATAAATTCAATTGCAGTGTAAGTTCTAGTGTTAATATGTAAGCAGTTCAGTTTTTGTGTATTTTGTCTGGTTAGTTTTGTTTATTATCACTTAAGTCTGGGTATAGTAACAATGACATCTGATTTTATTGACATTTTAGATTCTTAAAATTAAATTTTTCAGTATTCTATTCATGAAATGCTCTCAGCTGAGGCTAAAAATAGCAAAGAGATTGAAGCTCTCCAAGAAAAGCTTGATACAAATGGTGTAGTTTTTGAGGATGATTGTAAAAAACTAGTCGAGACCCTCATGGATAATTTGTACGCCCAAACGGAGTGCCATATTTATTTTCTTTGATATATGTCAAATGGAGAGTTTCTTGCAAGGCTTTATTTTTTTAGCAATATTAATTTGGTTACTGCCAAAATGAGAGAGGGATTAACAGTTTCCCTGGTGGCAACCTATCCTAAACTTTCCCATCAACCTGTGGGCCCAGAAGAGAAGCCTTGGGTATGTGGCTTGTTTGCACTGCTCGACCTTTTATTTGAACTTGTGTGTTAACTCTTTAGACTGCATAATTAAGGAGAGTTGTATAGATGCGAATCCTGTCAGCCGAGTAAAGAACTTCATTTTGTTCTAGTCTTGGATCTATGATCGAAAAATTAATAAAGGTAAGCTGGCTAACTACCACGCTCACAAGCAAAGATGTTGTGATAATGCAATCCGCATGAGAGGGGGTGGGGGACAAAAAAAACCGCCAGAAAGTGAAAGAAAAGCAAATTGTCATGTTTGCTCATATTAATGACATTCAGTTGTCCAAAGAAGTGAGTTTTGTTTATTGATTTTCACCATTTGTTGTGATTATTCTGCTTCTGAAACAGTCAAATCCTTTTTTTTCACGCAGGCCTCATACCTAAAAATGTTGATGCCAGATGACTCGAAAAGAAATGAAATCGAGAAGTACATGAACAAAACTTACGAGGAGAGGCGTTCTTTGGCATTGGATGGGTGATGTCCAGTTTTGCTTTTGCTTGAAGCTTTCCCCAAGATTGCTGATTTCAATGGGAGAATAGTAAGTTCCTTATGAATCTTCTGCTAGTCCCATTTATAACATGTATAACAGTAATAATCTTTTATTTGTTCCTAGATTGACTTGGAATTTGAAAAGACGTTTCAAAACAAAGGGTCTTTGTTTGTTCTGAACTATCAAGATCTTGTTCCAAAATTAATAACATTGGCTGGAAAAGATAAGAAGAAGTACCCACCCAGTGAATGTTTACAGTTTAATGATTGTTAGTGATCAGTATCTAATATGTGTTCTGTTATCTAGTTATTTCTAATGGTTGCTCTGCATTTTCTGTTATCTTTGTACAGCCTCACTGAATTTTTTAATAATTCTATCTAAATTTCTATCCAAACCAAAACGAGTAGAGGCATACAGTTGGAAACAAAATGAATACATTGCCTGAAGTGGAGGATTTTTTCCATGTCGTGCCAGTAAGTGTTAAATTACTCACCTCTACTCCTTGAGATTCTTCTCTATTTTATTGGAACTAGACTCATATAAAAATTGAATTTTACATGTATCCTATGTGACAATGTGACATTCTATTTTTGGTTTTCTCAAAATTGTTTCAGACAAATTCTGATTTGCCAGATCTTGTATCTGAAAATAGAAAGAAAGACAAAGGCCCAGTCCAGCCTTACATTATTGCAACAGGGACACCAAAAAAGCTGGAGAGGATTTGTCTTGTACTGGGTGACAGTAAAATAATTGTGCTGCCCGGCTCCACAATGCCACTGAAGGCAGTTGACCTACTCTTCAAGGCTCACTATGTTCTTAACACTCCCTACTACTTGGGTTGGAAGTATGTGATGCGTTTTCTTTCCGCCAACATTTACAAATTACCTTTAGAAAACCCAAGGCTGTCTGCTTTCACAGAGCAGTACAAGTGTTTAACCTCTTCATTAGTGTTGCTTTGCTTCACATTTCATTTTAATTGCTGCTACAGTCATTTAATTAAAGTTTTCTCTTTTCCTTTCCTTCACAGTAGTTAATCTTTTGGCTATTTATCGCTATTTATGTTCGATCCTGCCAGAATACCTTTAAAGAGCTATGATGTATTCTTAGTTTTATTTGGCCAATCTGTCTGAATTATTGTTTTCTGTATGTATTTCTCCAGTAGGTTCTCTGTAATTTGGAGGGGGAATTTTTCTGACATGCCAACTATTGGAATTTCTTTACTATTAACAGTAAATTCTGATGTGAGGATTAAAATATATGTATTTATACTTCAAAATTGCACTATGCCTTGTTTCCTAAAAAAACACTTTGTGCTGCTACATCAGATTCTTAAACTGCCACAGTCATTGTAGTATTTTTGTTTTCTTCTTCAGAATAGTTTGTCATTTGACGATGTATGTGTTCGATCTGTGATCATACTTGTGAAGGGCTTTAATGAATTGTTAGTTTT
This sequence comes from Odontothrips loti, assembly GCA_038380765.1. NCBI lineage: Eukaryota > Metazoa > Arthropoda > Insecta > Thysanoptera > Thripidae > Odontothrips > Odontothrips loti. Next base: position 3,597,902 of record CM076255.1, read on the forward strand.
ACAATACTATATCCTACTTGTTGGTTGAGCCTTTAATTTTTTTGTATCTTAAAACATCTGTTCTATGAACTTAAGTTTTAGTATGTCTGTGACATGTTTGGTGATTGATTGTTGATTTTCATTAAAGCAATGTTATTTATAACAATTTTTTCTCTCTGTACCTTCTGTTTTTTTTGTGTTTTTTGGAGGGCAAGGATTAAAGTACAAATACGTAGTTTTATTTGATTCAATACTTGATTTTCCCTTGAATACAGTGCTTCCAGACATAATTTCAAGGTATGGATTGGTTTCCTTCCCTCTACAAACAAAGAGAATTAATGTAGTGCTGCAGAGCAAGTGATATACTCCTTGTTATCCCTTCACTGGGACCGTGGGGTATTGCCGTTGCCTGTTACAGAAGGTAACGGTCACAAGAAAAACAAAACGGTATAGTATGAGAAACTCAGCCCCTAGCCTCGCATACACACACACGCCCAATCCAGCATAATCCAAGGATGCACGGCAGGGCGTTACCAATTGTGTCTGTTTATTTTCTCTGTTCTGTTCCTATTTTGTCTGCTAGAACGCTGTTGTTTCTAAATCTTTGATATAGGTGTGTGCTTTGTCTGTTCTACTCAGGTGAAATCGAGCAAACGATGTGTCTAATTGTATTGACGTGCTACACGACCTCAACCTTATCCCCTGCAATACAGACATCATCCAGGTAAACTGAAACTGTATTACCCAAGTCATTTTCTGGGTTAGGCTCTTTAGCTGGTGTTATGAGTGTCAGTAACACACTGGAATGCTCCTGGTGCGGCTGACAACCCAAAACTCAGCCTGGTAAACTCAAACTGCCAACTTGGTAAACCGAAATCTCCTGGTAATATTGTAGCCGTTTCTGGCTCGTCATCTGTATGGATTTCTGAGTTATGAAAACCATGAGCCAAATCAAATGCATGATACATTTTTTTCCTTCCATATGCTGCAACAGGTCCAGTACCCTTGGAATAGGTGTAGCAGGTACTCTAGTGACAGCATTTGAAGCTCTATAATCAATAGAGACTCGAACCTCTCCAGTTTTCTTCATAACACAAGGAATGGGAGAAGCCCAAGCTGATTGACTGGGCACAATTGCGCCTTGTTGCTACTAAGAGTAGTTTCTTTCACAGCTTCCCTATAATGTATAGGAACTGGTCTAGAATTCTGCTTAATCGGCGGATGTTCTCCGGTGTCTATTCTAAACTTTAGCCATGGACATTTACCAAAAGTGGTGTTGTCCTTTGCAAATACGTCCGAATGTTTTCTAAAAAGATTTTCCGAAGCCTTTTTCTGATTTAAATTTAACTCTTTGCATCTATCTGCTAACTCCTGCAAATCACTACGTAATGGTTGATCTTGTGAAATAACATTCTTAGGACTATCATCACATTCAGCATCCGTAAACGGTTTAGTTTCGTGTTCCACATAAGTAACCAACGTAGGAATTTCTTTCTCACTCTGTTCATTATCGCAATCACATCCAACTTCATTATTTGTTACAGAGTTGTGATACTCAATCGGATGCAACAAATACACCTCACCAAGGACTGCATACTTTGGAACCTCTACACATCTGTCCCCCAGATTTTGCAAAGTTACATCTATGGGTGCTGTTACACATGGCACAATCCCTGACTCTACTATTACTGACGCAGGTAATCTTGAAACTTTATTTCCCATTGCTGCAGTTGTTAAAAATACTCCCAAATGAATTTTCCTTTAAGTTTTAAAATCTTTGTGGCCTGATTGCTTTCCTTTCCTCTTTCTCCTTTCCTTCTAATTCCATTTTAACAAATCCTTTTCTGTGCACATCTACATCCATATCATATATATCACTGTCCACATCAATTTCCATTTCCATTGGGCTGTCGATACACCCTGGGGCGCCCCTTTCATTACTTTTCCATTTTATATGATCGATTTCATTTTCAAACATTGTACTCCCTGCTTGGTTTCCATTCCCCTGGGTGAATAGAGAGTGGGGCTTGGACATTGCGTCACTCTTGTCTCCGCCCAGTGGATGTGGACTAACAGAAGAGTCAGATGTCCACCTGGTATCCACATCTACCAGATTTTCCATTTCACAATCAGTAATCAAAGTCGTGGTGACTTTGTTTTCCACAGAAGGTTTTAGAACTGCTCTTAGTCCTGCCCTTACTGGGTAATAGACTTCTCCTGATCTGAATTTACCTTTAATATTTGCATGCCCAATTTTAAACTGAGTGGTTATAACACCCCCAGTATTAATCAAAGGAAACTCCAGAATCCTTCTTTTAACTCTAATAGAGGCATCAAAGTAATCCAAGAAGTCATATCCCAAAAGATTTTCTTCAATTTCTGCTTCATAAACATTGAATTTAAATTCCTATCCTGCTATTACTATAAATGTTTGTACTGGTCCGAATAATGCAGCCTTGTGAGACGCTGCACTCTTCAACCTTAGCCTGGCTGGTGCAAGCGCTCTACTAGATCTCTTAAATACTGTTATCACAGCTCCAGATTCTATAACTACTTCAGCAGGTTTACCATCAATTTAGCATTTCATAACTGGGTCTTTGTTTCCTAATGAGCATACATTACATTTATCAATACTTTCCACAACAGGCTCCTCCGCAGCGGGCTTTGCCCTGTCCTCTGACTTGGGACTAGCCTCTGCTGTGGTAGCCTCAATTACATCTTTAACCAGCCCTGGTTTATCCTGCTCAATTGGTGGCTCCTGACTGAATCTGACTTGCTTTATTACTGGCGGTTCTTTACAGGGTACCTCAGATCCCACCACTAATCTGGAGGTACTGGTTAGTTTCCCTGATTTTGGTTTTGATTGCTATTGTTATTATTATTGTTACTAGGGACGAAGGGAACATTGGCGATCGCAGGCACTTGTGCATTACCTCCATCCCTTTGGCCCTCCTGACTTCGGTACCACATCATTGCGGCTTGTACCACGTCCGGTGGACAATTCATTTCCGGTAAATACCCCATGTAGGAAAAGTTATTTCCACTGGTGTTTCCTCTGTTATTGTTTCAACGGCCCCAGTTCCCTGTGTTGCTTCCTCTATTGCGGTTGTTGTTGGATGGGCACCAGCAATCCCTTGCCCTATGCCCTAACTTGCCACAGTTGAAACAAGCTTCCTGGAAATTGCTTCCTCCACTGCTGTTCCCCTGCTTGCTCTAACAGTCCCTCTCCATGTGTCCAGGTTTCCCATAGAAATTGCAGGTGAAATTACTGTTTCCGGTGTTCCCAGTGTTTCCTCCTCTTCCTCCTCTGTTTCCTGCTCTGTCTACTCATGTATTTCCCCTTGGTCTTCCCCACGGTTGTTAACGTTACTTTTAAAAGTAACGCGTTAACGTTACCGTTATATCCGCCCTGGTTAACGTGAAGTCGTTAACGTTACTGGGGTTTCAAAAAGTAACGCGTTATCGTTACTGGTAACGAAGTAACGGAGTTACCGTTAATCGATTTTTTTTAAATTGTGAAAAAGTCGTTCCAGCCACTTAAAAATATTTATTACAACACTATAATAATAATAATGGCAATAGTTCACATTTTATGAAATACAATAAAAATTTACACAACATTCATACATTATTCAATTTCACTAGTACATAGAATTTACCTTGAGGAGTTCTTTCTCAAGGGTGCAATTATTCAACATTGTGCGCAGCTGTGAAAACGACAGCCCAGCCTTAGAGAAAAGACGTACTACCGTCGCACTTGACGGCAGAGCCGTATTAAACCTTAAAAATAGTGCAGCCAATCTTTGGTACTCACGAGTACCGTCGGGACGCATGGCATAGCAATGACGCACCCTGACACCTGGAGACCGCATCTTGCAGCTAGTAAGATATCGGTCAACTTCTTCAGCGCTCTCCCGGTGCTGGTGGGTTTCCTTTGATGTCTCTGTAAATTTGAACTGGAAGAAGGTGTGTCTCTCGTCCATCTCTTCCTGTGGTTCCGGATCATCCTCTTGCTCGTCGGCGAAACTCATCTCGCCGGCTTCCTGACCTCTCCCCTCTCCTTCCTCAAATAAAACACAGACAAACGGACGGCGAAATAACAATAAAAAGTTCTGAAGGGAAAAACGCAGCGAAGCGAATTATATGTACTGCCATTGCCAGCACATGAATGTTGGGTGTTGGTGTGAAACGTACCTGGGCATTCTCTCCCATGGACACTTCAGTCGCCTCCGCGATGAGAAGTTGTCTCAGGTCACGGCGTGCTTGAATGTCAGTTTCTTCCAGCCAATCAAGCATAAATTCAGGGAGGAGGACGGCTGCCAGAGAGAGCTGCTTGTCCTCGTCAACTAAATATTGTTAAAATCTTTTAGGTTCTCTGATAGATTTCAGCATCGTACGGACAAGTACATCGCAGTACACCAGCAGTCTACCATCCATACGGCGCCGCTGTTTAAGGGCCCTCTCTATGGCAAGAATAGCAGGGAGCAAGTTCCCTACGTACATTTTCTCCTCTCCCTGAAGAGTATCAAGAGCAAATGCCACTGCCTGCATGACGTGTGTACTCCCTGAGGTACTTGACCTCCGAGGGCAACAATCGTGCAAGACCAGCCTTGTCCAACGTGGCCTGAAATTGGCGTGGGTCTTTGTCGTAGAGTGCGACGATCTGGAAGAAAAGAAAAATTAATGATACCAACTAGAGATTAAAAAAATGCTGACGATGGCTTATAAAACGATAAGGAAAAGCGGGCACATGCGCTTCAGTCATTACTGTGCGATTATAGGGTATTAATGGGTGGATGTACCCCGCGCCCGAGTGCCTTCGATAGTCGCAGCGTAACGTTCCGTTGCCACGTTTTGCGTTTCGCACAGAAATACTGAAATACGCTTGCAAACTTTGAGATTTCATGTCACAACGGACTGCAGTCTGCAGTTCCCACAATCAAAAGTGCCATTCGTCTCTGAGTTGCGTGCTCGTTCTGAACACATGCAAAATACCAATCACATACCACACGGCCGCTGCCGCTTTATTCCAAATTTCCAATATGACCATTACGGACGACGGGTGACCAAACTGTCGCCACAGTGATCAGACAAAGAGGAAGAAAATATTATTGGATGAAGTTGAAAAACAAAAATGTGTAAAATATTTTTGATCCAAATTCTGCTCCCCTTAGGAACGCCGGGAAGCTCGAAATTCGTCTACATAAATTTCATGGCAAAACGTACGCACCTGCTTCTTGGCATCGTACTCGCCATTTCAGCGAGTATCGCCAGGAATCTCCAGCTTTACCCCAAATCCCTCCTGCAGGATTTCCGCGACCCGCGTTGACCGCCCCTGACGGCGCCATCAGTCACGCAACTTCTGGTCGGTGGAGTCCTGCACTCTCTTGAAGGCCGCGTTTATATCCAACGCAGGCTTCGTGTTAGCAGTGGCCACAAGGTTCAAAACATGTGAAGCACAACGCTGATGGGGTGGGAGAGCTACACCATCCATGGACTCAGCTTGGAGCGCGATGTCTTCAAAGGAAATCGGGACGCAGGCGTCGTCGTCTGCTGCGAGAGTGGCGTCTACTTCCATCGCATCCTCCTCCTCCTCCACGTCGTCATCTTTTTCGTCCTCGAACCCGAGACCTCCTGCGTCTCCTTAAAGTTCATTGGAGCCAGCTCCCCCCGCGCCTGCGTCAGCAAACAGAGTTAAAACGGTTCGGGATGAATGACAGACTGGCACCGGCGCCTCGTAAGCCCGAAACGCGGCTTCTCCATGAGCGGAGAGGGCGGCAGGCGCTGCGCTTTACCCCGCGCTCGAGCGGCGGGGCGCGCGGGTGAGGCGGCGGCGCGGGCGGGGCGCTCGAGCGCAGGGTATCTCCCGGACGGATCCCGGAAGGCTGTAGCAGACGTCTCAGCCACGAAGACTATGCTGCGTATTTTATAGACGCGCCATTCCGTTAAACGTTAAAAGTGGGAAGAAAACTGCCTCATACCTGAAGGCTCCGTCTCCCGGTTGTCCTCGACAGCATATACTCGGAAAGCGCACCGGAAGTTGGCCGCGCTGTCGGTTGTACATCTGGTAATCTTCTTAGCCGACAGATCATAATCATCTGTTATTTGGCAACACCGCTTTGCCAACAGTTTATAAGTGTGACGTGTTTTCAGCCGCCTTAGCCCCAGGACAGCTGTTTTCCTTTCAATGCTATCAGGATCCAGCCAGGTGACAGTCAACCCAAGAAAACTGCGCCGATGTTTACTCCAGGCGTCCGCCTGAGTGGACACGTACTTTACCCCCAGCAATGCATTCTTTAAGTTCTTTTTAATGTTGTCGTGCCGCTTGTCTAGTCTCTTGCGGAAGATCTGGCGTCTGGCGTCAGCAAACTCTGATATTCGGAGGGCAGCCCAGCTCGACAGCAGCCTCAAAATAAGGCGAATCTACGATGCGATGAGGCAGAGACCCCCTTATCACTAGGTTGTCTGTCACTTCGTCGACGTCGTGTTGCGTGATCTTCTTCGCGAACAGCGGCGCATTGCGGTGGTCCTGCTTCGGCTTCTTACTAGGTGCCGTATTCAGTACCTTCAAATCAGCCTCACTCCATGAATGCTTTCTCTAAAACACACAAGATGAAACAACGTTACTATAAAAAGCATCAACATTTTGGCGCCAAAACTGCCGCGGCCCGCGGCGCGCGACGGATCACAGTTGGGGCTGGGGCTCGCCGCCCCGGCCCCGACTCGACCAAAACTTACACTACACTATCCTTACCTAACCTACCTAACCTAGCCTAACTTAACCTAATCTAGCCTAACTAAAACTTATCCTATCCTTACCTAACCTAACCTACCTAACCTAACATAACCTAGCCTCACCTACCTAACCTAGCCTAACCTAACCTTTGGATAGCCAAAGATATCATGAAGATAGGCATATATATATATATATATATATATATATATATATATATATATATATATATATATATATACCTATCTTCATCCATATATATATATAGCTTAATCTAGCCAAAGATAGGATGAAGACATATAGTAATAGTAAGATACCTATGCTTAACTATAGGTATCCGGGAGGGTTCGTAACTTTTCTTCTTTGCAGAAGCCCACAGTGAGCTTCGCTTCGCTCAGCAATGATGAAAAATTGGCCGCTTTCCGTTACAACATGTACATACCTTTAAATGGGTTTTCAGATTGGCAGAGGACGTGTACGCGCAGCGCTTGATCTCGTTGCATTTCTTGCACTTGGCTTCGAAGTTTTTCGCGCCTTGCTCCCGCACGAACTCGGAATGAGCATGAAAAGAGGCCCACGGCAAACTCTTCTTTTCTTCGTCAGTGCCATCGCTGCCACTGACACTCTCACTGTCACTCTCCGTTAGCTCTACCGTCATGAGGACGGCAAGCAATGATCTATAGAGTTTGGCAGGTTGGTGCCTTATAGTGATCCTCAAATGTCCCAAATCACTTTTCAGGATCCAAACACCACCAGGTGGTAGCTCTTGCTAAAACATGCACAGATAAACATTATAGTGAAAATTTGCACAAAATCCTTCACCAAATAAAGCAATAAGATTTAATAGCTACATACCCATGCTGGGTCATCAACGTGTGGCTTCAATGACTCCAGTGCATCGGCCCTGTTCTAAAACATTGGGTGGCAATGCGCAAGGTTCATGCAGCGCCGGAGCAGCTGGAACAGGGGAGCAAGGTACGTAAAGCGGTGCGCACAACATCGAAACGATACGCCGCGAATATAACAACATCAACTAGCGCTATATTTTCGGTGTATGCTCACCGACAGCCACCAGAACTTCGGTGTCCAGCGCGTCCCCGGCGTCGAGCCTCCCTCCGCCTCTTGGCTCGCGTCTCCACAGTCGCGATGGCCTTCTCCCTTGTCGTCACTGCGACCGTCCTGTGACACCTTCATTTTACTTAATTCTCCCTCTTCACCTGAAACAAAAAAAAAAAAAAACACTAAAGTCTGGCAAGGCATGCCCCCGTGACAAGATGTACCGGTACTCTGGAACCTCAAGAGAAATAGCACTTTCCACGCGAAACGTCAGCCAGGCACAGAGGATTCTTAAGTACACTCGCGAATAACTTAATAAAAGAACATACTAGGTTGATCTGAGAATAAATTCTACTTAACTTACCTGTCGTCAATATACGTGCAGGATATGCCTTGTTTCTCCACATAACTTCCCGCTCTTGGCGCGGCAAAATGAAAGGGAATGCAATATCAGGTACCACGTCCGTTTTCAGTACCACATTCGCCGACCTCGGCTCTTCCAGCCAGAACGCCAGAGCGTAATTCTCTTTTCTGTCACTCATTTTGTCACGTTACTTGTGCCCGATCCAAACCACGTTTTACCTTCCTCGCATCTTTTTGACGCATGTTTTGCACCTGTACCACCTGTACGGTGCGGACTGCGGACAGGCGCCGGCGCCGGTAGTGAACTCCCCTCCACCTCGACCGCAACCCCCCCCCCCCCCCCCCCGCGAGGGATATGTACAAAATATCAGTAAAATTTTAACATAAGTATCAAAATAATTTGACGCGTGCGGGGACGAAATGTGAAAAAGTAGTAAGCACATCCACAACGCAATGTATACGAAAATAACGTAGTGCAATTCTCTAAAATAGGTTTATATGGGATGGACCAGACGTCTGCTTCTAGCCTCACGCAGGGTGCGCGACGATTGACGTAGTCTCAACGCCAGCTACCGGCTCCACTCCGAAAAGTAAACAAACCGCAAATCTCACATGCTTACCGATACCGAAGTGGAAGAATTGGCCGTAAATGGGAGCATCCATTATAACCTAGTGACATAAGTTCAATATAAAATTGGTCAACTGTAAATTGATGTCGGCATCATGTCCCAACCTCCGAAGGTCCCACGACTAGACGACGACAGCACGGAGAGGTAAGTGCTAGGTTTACATTTCTTGTCCTTTTGCACTGCATGTGCTGGATTAGGCGGTTTGTTGTTGTTGTTATTTTTTCATACATTTTCCCTTTTCTTTGCTTTTGTTAGTGACAGTGATGTGGACATTGAGGAGACTGTTGGAGGAGACATGACTCATTCACATTTGGATATTGAAGTATTCACCCCTGATTTCGGTACTGCAGCACTGGATGTGGGCAACCTTAGAGGGCTGGATGCAGGCAAGAGGCAAGAACAATATGGTTCTTGATGCAGGCAAGCTGAACATGGAAGCTATTGGCTTGATATCTGAAACCCCACTGCCAGTACTTAACGCGGTTGAAACATCACTACCAGGTAATTTTTAAACAAGTGTTCTACTTTTAGGCTAAATTTGTGAGTAGTTGAAACTGTTTTTAACTGAGAATTAATACAACTAAATTTTAGAAGACAAATTTTGAAGAATCTAAAGCAACATTCAAGTAGTGATGTTTGATTTAAATTTAATGCTTTCTCAGGTTCGAGTATGGGCAGTTCAACGCATGGATCTGAGGTTTCTTCAGGAGTTTATACTCAACCAGCTCATTATGAAGGCATGTCAGTGGGGATCGAATTGCCACATCCAATAGGTGAGTATTGGAAATCTTGAGGTCTTGTTTTTACACGAGTGTACTTCTACTTTCAATCTAAATTTGTGAATGGTTTGCACCATTTTTAACTGAAAATTAATATAACTATATTTGCAAGTCAAATTTTGAAGAATCTAAAGCAACATCATAGCAGTTATGTTAAATTTTTTTTAAACTTAATGCTGGCTCAGGTTCGAGTATTGGCAGTGCAACGCATGGATGTGAAATTTCTTCAAGGGTTGATACTCAACCAGCTGATCATGAAGACATGTCAGTGGGAATGGAATTGCCACATTCAATGGGTGAGTAATGCTAGAAATCTTGAGAAATCTTGCTGCCTGCTTTCCAAGTACATGGGGATATTTTAATAATACCAACTGTTGACTTTTTTTCTTCAGAGCCACCTTTACCTGCAGTAACAGATACCACACACGACATGGCTTCTGTCATCACACTTTCACCAACAAATCTAATGGAAGCAGTTTCTCAGCAAAGTGTGAACAAAATACAAGTTGGATCAAGTCACCATATAAGTATGTATATTGTTGGTTTCTCTTTTAAAAATTTCATTTATTTAATTTGCACTATTTTAATTGACTTTCATTATAACGTTTTTAGGCAAAGGAATTATATTGGCAGACATTTTTCAAGAAGAGGAAAGCGGCAGAATTTCTCTTCAAGATGAGTTTGACTTTTCATTGAGTTCAGATGAGGATTCTTTTGACAGTGATTCATCAGTGGGTAATGAGTACTTATCAGGAGTGATTCCAGAAATGGTTCCTGATGTTCCTACTGACACTTCACTCTATCCTGGTAGTCCTATAACGGTTGAAGATAGTTTTCTTTCGATTTTGTCGTTTGCCATGTCACAGAAACTTAGTGGTGTAGGTATATCCGAGCTTTTAAGTTTAATTGAGTTCCACTGTCTTAAACTAAACCAGTGTATGAGTGAGTTCATATGAACAAATAGTTAATTATTTTAAAAATGTTAGGACGCCGTTGAAATCATATCTTTATCGTACTAAATGTTTAAAAGAAAGAGTAAGTCTCACAGATAAATATGACACCTGCAATTTAGGCACCCCTGTTGATCAAACTATAGTTTTGTCACTTGTTGATCAACTTCCAGAATTGTACAGGCGACCAGGTTTCATAAGTGACATTCAATCCAGATTCCATAGAGAGAAAATTTGCTCTGAAAATCTGGAAGATCTGTATGGTGGGAAAATTTATAAACAATTGGAAGCTGGCGGGCAGTCTCTTTAACAAGCATAATGTGTCTTTAATGTGGAATTCAGATGGAATGAGTCCTCAGGACTCATCAGATATACAAGTTTGGCCATTTTATGCTGTAATAAACGAGTTACCTCCAGAAAAAAGATTTAGATGGGAAAACCTAATTCTTTTGGGAGTTTATGTTGGGCATTCTAAGCCTCATCCCAACACACTTTTTAAACATATTTATCCAAATGTTAAGATGGTTAATAAGGGATTTAAAATTAATGTTCCAGACCAAGCTGAACCTTTGTTTGTACCAGCAGTGTTCATATGTGCAACATGTGATTCTCCTGCCAAATCAGTTGCTTTGAACATGAAATATTTTGACGGTTTCTATTCCTGTCCTAAATGTTTATGTAAGGGAGAGAAGTCAGACAGATCTGAAACGGTGTTTGTGCACCCATATGAGGATAATCGCACTCTTCGAACTAAAGAGGATTATGAGCAGGATGCTTAGCTTGCTGCTGTTTCAAATGCTAATAAGCCAGAGAGGCAAAGGGTATCTCCCCATGGTATTAAGGGCACTACTTTTCTGTACTCATTGGTGTATAACATGGTAAGATTAACAGGGATTGATACGTTACATTGCCTCTAACTTGGCCTGATGAAGCAGTTTTTAGATTTGTGGTTTGGCATTTGTTAAGCGTATGCCAAGAGAACTACGCTATTTGTCAAAGTTTAAAGGATATGAATTAATGCTTATGTTATATTAGTATCTATTGCCTATTCTGGAGATTGTAATGAAGCAGGAGTATTTTCACAACTTCAACCTGCTGGTTCCTGGTGTATCTTTACTCAACAAGACTAGTGTTGCCCTTACAGACATACGATTGGCCAAGACTTTACTCAACCAGTTTGTTAAAGATTTGCAAGACTTGTATGGTTTGAGAAACATGTCCTTTACTTTACATTTAAATTTACATTTACCACTGGTGACAGAGGTATTAGCACCGACTCAATTTTTTACTTGTTATGGATTTGAGAATCTAAATGGTATTTTGTGTACTTTGATTCTTGGGAACCGTTATATTGGTTCTGAGATAGCTTCCAAGCTTTTCATGTTTCTTCACTTGCCACAATTAGTTCACAAAATGGCAGCAGGAAAGGTTAAAGATTATTGCCTCTATATTCAAAAAAAGTGGAAAAGGTTGAAATTAATTGAGAAAATGTTCGGAAATTCATTTTCCGTGGGTAGGTATATCAAGGTTGTTGATATGCCCCCATGAATGTTAGCTGGCTTGGGAAAGCATGAGTTTGTTACTGCTTTTGCATTTCACCGAATTAGACACCATCGCATGCTAATAACATCTCAGGAATACCAAAGAATTGAAAAAACTTGCTCTAGCTATGTAAGGTACATTCATGATGGCCATGATACGTATGGCCAGGTAAAAACACTTTTCAAACTAACCATGTGCTCATGTGTAAAATCATGCCTTTGTCCTGGAAAATATGTTGCATTGTTATCTTCATTCAATTCTGAAAGTGCCTTTAAAACGGCCAAACCACCATCTGACATTCAATATATTAAGAAGGTAAGTGCATCGGACATAATACATTGTATTCCTGTTAAAGACATAGTCAATGTTTGCTTTTTTATTTACTTAGATGAAAAAGTGTACCTTTGTGATCAACTTGCTATTGAAATGTATAACTAATGTTCTTTAAAGAACATAAAAAATAATTCTGTATTGCTGCTGACCAGCATATTTACTTTATTCAATTACTCATCAACACTGTGTATACCGGTACTTACTTTCCCCGAGACATAATGTGGTACAATGTTTGTAAACATTTTCACACGGGTTACAGAAAACTGCGAAGGAAGCCGGTGCCGCGAGCCGCGCACCTGAGCGCCCTGCCGGTAGGCAACCCTATCAACAGCACGTGCGGTTGCCTACCCTAGGGAGCGTCCTTAAATTACGTAAGGGCGTTTTGGGGTGTTTTTAACCCCCCCCTCCCCCCATATAAGGCTCTGTAAGATTTCGAGACCCCCCCCCCCATACGTAAGATTTTGCCAAATTTGCCCAATATTGAAAAAAAAGGAAAATAAATGAATTTGAGTGTTTTTTGTTATTTTTCGCTTACCAGTATAGGAGAAATGTTGAGAGTTAGGTATTTAATGAAGCAGACTGAATTAAAGGTACAACTGGTTTAATTATTTGTGCTGTCCAGTCCAAAAATAAAAAATCAATAAATAAATAAATGTTATAAAATAACAAGCAATAACAAGTTATAAAAGAGAAACGAAAATTCTTGGCCTTTAAAATTTATAGAGCCTCAGCCGAAGGGCTTCTCAGTCACTCCTGTACAGAAGAGATGTGTTCAATGCTTAGCGCGCGGAGACGCGTTTGGACGGATGCATTTGCGCCCATAATAAATCTTACGTACTGTTAGCCGTTGACCCCCCCCCCCCCCCCCCCCCCCCCGTGTGGGCAACATAAGATTTGCCAGACCCACTCCCCCCGCCCCCAAAACCCCTTACGTAATTTAAGGACGCTCCCCTAGGGCGCTCGGCTCCAGCGCGAACTGCGAGAGCGGGCCGGGGTGGGACGAGCAGCGAGATGGGGGTAGGGCTGCAGGGCCCACCGGGACACACCAGTCGCCCGCCGAATTTTTCATAGCCAGGCTGGTCCGAGGATGCCCCATGCCCCTAATGTGGTCTCGGTCGCGTCCCGACTGCCTTTGAGCGGTGCCTTTACAGAGTCTTGTCGACGTCTTTTTCTCACCTTCATTCAGTCTTTGGTAAGACTAAATGAAGGTGAGAAAAAGACGCAAAAAAGACACAAAAAGGACGCAAAAAGAACGAGAATTAGAGGAAAATCGGAAGAAGAAACGACGGAAAGAAAGGGCGCACGTAGCGTCTTTTTCTTGCCTGACTTCCATTTTTGGTCCACCTTGTTCATTGCTCGCACACCCCTTGAAAAAACCTTGAAGTTGTCGTCCCACGAGCTTCAAGCAGCCTCCTTTCGGCCTTCCACCAAAGACGCATTCAAGGAGGAGGAACAAGCTGGCCCGTCCCTTCCGTCATCTTCGGTGCCAGTTCCGCTGCGCTCCACCGGCACCTCGGATTGACAGGGGACTTGGCCAGCTTGGCCTGCCGGCGGCGTTTGCGGGGGCCTCCGGCCCCCGCCTCAAGTCTCCCTAGAAGTGCCCGATAGCAGATGTATTTGTTACGATTAAAATCGTTAACCTGAGCCCGTCCCTCTGCGCGCCGCGATGGTAATAGTGTGCGCGCGGCGGCCAACCCTGTCCTCAAAAAACAAAAACAGACAAATTTTCATTAATCAAAAATGCGATACAAATCGAAAATTGTTGCCACCGGCACGTGATTCTACGTTAAAAAAGTAGTTGATCCTCAAAATTTGAAGTTTTTCTATGAACGATAAGTCGGCGAACATACGTCCGCCCGAACGAACATGCGGCATCAGACTATAAGCCCGGCTCCTGCCGTTTCTACAGAAACGTGTCGGGACGGGCTAAAAACGATTTCGGCTCTGACCCGGGGCTAGGTGGTCCATATCCGAAAAGTGGGGTAAATTGTTATGGGCCGACTCGTAAAATGTTCTATTTTGGCATCAGTAACATGTGTGCAAAACCGGTAATCTCTCGAACAATAATTAAGGGTCATTGTTAATCAGGTCCCGGCTCCGCCCTTGTTCCTTCCTTGGTTCACTTCCCTGCCGGCCTGTCAGGGCGCAGCCCGCAGGCATAGGAAAAGAGGAAATGCTGATGCTAGTGCAAAACGCTCGCGCCGTTCGGCTCGGATGCGAGTCGTCAGGGGGCATCCATATACCACGTGACCTTTTTTTTTTTTTGGGGGGGGGGACCGAAAAGTCACACTTTGTCACGGGGGGAGGGGGGGGGGGGGGGGGTCAGCACAGAGTCACGTGACTGAAAAGAAACACAATTTTTTAAACGAATTAACGCCGAAAATCGAAGCATGTCGTGACGTTTCTTCAACGCGGCGCCGTCGGGTTGTGCCTTGCCGCGCCGCGCCGTGCCGCGCCGCGCCAGAGCAGCGGCAGCGAGCCGGTGAGCTGCCTGTGGCACGGCTCGGCTGGCTTGGCACGGCGTTGCGTCACCAGTGCAGCCGCAGGCTCGGACGGGCTGAGTTCGTTCGCTTCGGTGACGGAGGCGCATCAACAAACAGCATGTCGGCTGCAGCGAAGACTCCGTACGCGCGCCTCTTCGCTGCGCACAAGAAGGCCGCGGTGAAACTCCCGGCCGAGAAGGTGCAGCAGCAGTGCAATGAGGAGTGGGCCCAACTGAAGAGCAAGTTTAAGGGTGCAGAGCTGTCGACGGAGGTTGAGAAGCGAATCGCCGAGCTTTCACGGCATGGGGCAAAGCGGACGGCATCTCTCCTCAACTTCTGGTCACGAGTAAGTAACAATTTCAGTGCCTGACTGATAATTATTTCTTTATAGTCCGGTTGCAAACGCGAGTATCTCATTGCTTTTGCATTTTGTCTCTATTGCTTTGTGTTCAATTTCCGATAAGGTATTTTAGTGAACTCTAAACCGGAAGTTTAAAAGTAGCAAAGAAACCTTTCGGCCTGTCGCCTGCGTAGGGCATAGGGAGGGTGACTTCCCGTTTCCCTCCGCAGCCAAGGGACCGGAAGTTCAGCATTTTCTTCTTCTTACCCTCCGGTGTAGGATTCACTAGTTTGCCGATTTTTGAACCTTGTTTACCGGTTTTGGTTTTAGGGAATATAACATTATAATAGGGGCGGTTAGCCTGAAACGTGAATCTTTTTTATTTGTAGCTACCGTTTTGGTTACAATTTAATTCATTTGTCGCTTGGTTTCGGTCTGTTTCAATTTTTCTCCACAAGTTTTGCATGATGCATTTTCGACTTCACACACTTTCGCTTTGCTGTGCAATGCTGTGATGGAGCTGCTTGCTTTTGTTGTGTTTCACAAATTTTCTCTTGCCTTCTTTTTCAATGGTGAAAGGTGCCCAAAAATGTCTCCCAAGGAAATGCTGGCGGTGTCGCGGTTACTGACACTGGTGACACTGGTGAAGCCGAGGTGATAGTTAGTGGCGGAGATATTGATGATTCAGGTGTAGGGAGAACGAAAGGTATACAATTAAGGATGGTTTTTAAATTTACTGCTTTAATATGTACTGGAATCTCTGTGCTTCGCTTTCTTTTCTCTTGCATGCAAACAACCCGTCTTCGTTTTTTTTAAAAGGGTACACCGACGAATCCTTAACCGGATGTACGAAGACTGGTGGGTGGGTGACTCCCCGTTCCACCTCTGCAGGCGAGGGGCCGGAACTCACGCGCACTTCGTTTGTCATCGTACTTGCGGTGTAGTATTCGTAGACTCCTAAGAATATTTTTCTTTTCTCAGGGAAAGTGCCTCGTATTGTTAACAGTGAGGACGAAGACGCAGACGATTCTGGGTCGGCAACTGCTCCCCGTCAAAGTGCACTGAAAACAGAAATTGGAATATTAGAGGCTGAGCTCAACGCAAATTTGCGTAAAAGGCGCGCAGGTTTATCTGATGATACGGTTGAAAAGGCCATAACACAACAGACAAGGAAGTTGGATGCCAAAAAAAAGGCGCTCAAGGAGAAGGAGCATGGGGCCAAACACATGCGGAGCGTCCGCGCACGTCAGAAGGTGGACGTGGAAAAAATAAAGAAGGCCAATCCTGAAATTCCAGTAACGATCAGGAGCGGACCTGGTCGCCCTGCTTTGCAACATGACCAGCCTGGATTGATGGATGCAATTGCAGATATTGCTACGCAGGGGGGCAGCGCCGCTGACAAGAGACGCAGTAAACAGATTCGGGCCTGCAAAACTTTATCTGACTCGAGGGATATTTTACTGGAAATGGGCTATTCCATATCAAGGAGTGCTCTGTACCTGCGGCTGCTCCCACGTAGGTCAAACTCAAGTGATGGACGTCGCCACGTGACCACTGTCCCTGTGAGGTTGTGCAGAGCCCAGTCTGATTTACATCGCGATCATCCCGATCAGCGATTCTGCAAGGCTAGCATCAATGGTCTTGAGCAGTGGGCATCAATCCTTGGACCAGGACAAGTTGGGATCTGAAACATTAAAATAGTGGTGAATTACATTGCATGCTCATACATACTTACCTCACTGTTTACATTTTTTCCCAGGTATTTTTCCTATCACAAGACGATAAGGCGAAGGTACCGATTGGCAAGACGGCCGCTAAACTTCAAGCCCCGATGTTAATGCATTTGGAATACAAAGTGCGTCTAAGTGATCAGAACTTTGTCGTCGGAAGTAGGCACCAACTGACACCATCAGTTTATGCTGGTATTGTAATTAAACCAGATGCAATGGGTAAGCAAGAGGCGGTAACGTATTCGGGGCCCACTTACATCGCCATCAGAAGTGGAAAGCACTCGAGTTCCACGGCCTCCACACACGCGAAAGATCTAAGGCGAGTTTTCACCCTCCCTGACTTTGAGCCTTTGGCTAACAGTGCTGCCGGGAAAGTGAAACCAATCCTAATGTTGTCTGTGGATGGAGGACCCGATGAGAATCCTAGGTTTTCCAGTGTGATCTTAAATGCTATATCTCATTTTAATGAGTTTTATATTGATGCGGTCTTCGTATTTACGAACGCACCGGGAAGATCGGCATTTAACCGGGTGGAGCGTCGCATGGCGCCCCTCAGCCGAGAGCTTTCATCTCTGGTCTTGCCTTATGACCACTATGGAAACCATTTGGACAGTAGTGGGAAAACTATCGACGATGAGCTCGAGATTAAAAATTTCAAGCATGCAGGTAATTTCTTTAACTGTACTGTACTCAACGCTCTTTTAAAATATTGAATTAATTGCGATTTTCTGGCAGGAGTTTGCCTTACTGAAGTGTGGTCAGGCATGGCGATCGACGGCCACAATGTTGTTGCCGAGTACATTGAACCGAATGAGAATGTTGCGTTGCCAGACCCGGTGGAACAAGATTGGCATTTGAAACATGTGCGAGAAAGCCAATACCTCTTGCAGGCAGAAAAAAAGAAACTTATTATTATTTTAAATTATTGCGACCGGTCATTACAATATTAAAAATAACTTTTCACCTTTCAAATTGTCAAGTGTGATGACGAGTGGTGCTGCTCGCCTCGGCGTAGTAACATTCACCAGGTACTCTTCCAGCGATTTCTGCCAGCCCCGTTCCCACTCTCTCAGAACCCGTTTCAAATTCCTTCACCGGAAGAGGCTTCTTCCGAGAGGTTCCCGTCATTTCATGTAAGGCAGACCCTCTCGGTGCGGCCCGAATTTCCGCGAACGAAGGAGATTCCTTATGATATGTACTGCCCGTCACAACGTGACTCCGTTCTCGGCAGAAGCTGCCCCGTTTGAGGGGTCTACTTTGCTACCAAGGTGTCAATGACACAACATAGGTAAAAAAAAAATGAGTTACTTAGAAATACGTCATGTCCAGATGTTCTTTGAACTAAACTTCCCGAAATGTTGGTGATTGTAGGAGTGCAGTGCATGGCGGACGTGGAGCGGAGCCAGACGTCGCACGCGTGAGACCACTCCGCGTGCTTTCACAGAGACCAGGAGAGCTCCTCTGTCGTTTTTCAGAAGACACCTGCGATTGGGTGGTTATTGAAAATCTTGACGTTGAGGGAATGGCTGTACCTGAAACAGAGGGAGAGAATTCAGCCCCTATCATTCAAAACATTGATGATTGGATTAGTGATGGTACTCCCTTTGTTGAGGCCATCAATGATGACTGCAATGAAACTGATTAGACTGTTCTACTTGTTCTACCTATTTAATTCACAACCGTCAATTTTACTGTACACTAGCAAATAATTTTGTTTTTGTTACATTATTTTATCTGATTACACGTGTCTAAGTGACATTTTAAATTTTGTTACGAATTGAGACTACCTTTTAATCCACCTGTGAGCGACACGTCTTCTTCAATACGTAGCCGGACGTCCAAACGTGATCACAAAATTAACATAGATTCGCTGGATGTAGTATATTTGATGATTTTATGGCACGCCTGCACGTTTTTGTTATCCGAAAAAAAAACACGTGACTTGGGGGCAGGGTTGGGCACGTTAAATTAACGATTAACGTAAGGGTAACGTCGTTAATTATTCATTAACGTTAACGCGTTAGTTTTGAAGAGAAGCATTAACGTTAACGAGTTAATTAATGCTATCCCTTTAACGCGCTAACGCCGTTAACGTTTATAGATATTTAATTAAATATCTGGAGATGAGATTCCGTTTCTCTCGTGTCGTTTTTTTTTTAAATTATACGTGTGGCCACAGCCTGTCACTTCTCAGAAGTAAGCTTGGAGACAGCACACTCGAGAATGAGTGCTTGCTGACGGTGAATAGACGTTTCTGGATGTAGTTCCGCTCATTTATCTTCAACCTAACTTTAATCGCTATATAATGAACCTCTTAAAGCTGTTTTGTTTTTTATTTAATTTTAATTGTCACAGTGACCTGCATAATTAATGCACTCCTGAAAGCTGTTTTGTTTTTTATAGAATTTTAATGGTCACAGTGACCTGCATAATTAATGCGTCTTTTAGTATAGTGCTATTTTTTGCACTTGTTTTGCAACTTGTCATTAACAAGTTATTTTTATAATATTTATTAAAACGTAATAAGTACTTCAAAGATGAGAGTTAATTCAGTCCACATCCGGTGTTACCCCCCTAAAGACATTTGCTGTAGGTATATGAAATAAAGCCAATTAATCAACCAAATCGTTCCGGAACGCACATTTATCGAACTTCTGCGTTTTATGTATATATTCCACTTTAGATTAACGTTATCGCCGTTAATCGTTAATTTTAACGTTAACGCGTTAGTTAGCATTTGACTCGGTAACGTAATGCCGATACGTTAGTCAACCCTAGATTAACGGATAATTTTAACGCGTTAACCTTGGAGATTAACTTGCCCATGGTGTGGTGTGTTGGATAGGGATGTGGGGATATAGGTTGCAGATGGCTCGGTATATGTTCGAAACCACACACTGTTCCTTTATGTTGCAGATACGTTTGGTTTGATCTGAAAGAGTACCACTTAATATTTTTCAACAAGTGTGCTCTTTAATAAAAATCGCTCACAGGTAATACAAGATCACTGTACAAGTGTAGTACGCTGATAGTTGAAGACGGAGAATATTAGATGTCTTAGGACGTTGTTTGAATGGCTCAATCTAGTGGCTGGACTATGACGTTAGAGATGACAGTGGTCGGCGGTCAGGCATGGAGTAGAGTGGCCGCTTCCAGGAGTAGTCGCAAAGAGTGGTCGCAACGAATGGTCGCAAAGAGTGATCGCGATGAGTGGTCGCGATGAGTGGTACTGTCGTACTGAAGGCTCGCGGGCCCTTTTAAAGCCCGGCGCCGCGTCACCTGAGCGGGTGGCCTGACCGGGCCGGCAATGAGTCAATGGGCCGCTGAAGTGAAATTCAAATCAGTTTATTGGGCTCGTGCCGGGGACAGTTAGAGCAATGACAGATTTATAAAATACACTGCTGGTCAAAATCAGCGCCCCACTTTTTCCGACGCTTGCCATTTCCACGTTTTTCAAGCTAGGGTTTTGCCGTTTTGCGTGCAGTTGCCCCCATGGTTGTACTTGAAGGTCCCGAAGTGCCAGATCCGGGAGCCACCCCTTTCGGAGGGGTTGGCTGTTCGACTGCGGCAGGGTGGAAATTTCGACCGAAAAAGGTCCCAAAAACACTCTTAAATTTGCTGGAATTTCAAAATTTTTGGTGAGCAGGGCTAAATGACGGCCCTTGACAAGCTGATGTCAACATTTTTACGATCGGTCATACCCACCCCCAGCCCCACCTACCCACAACCAACCCCCACCCCCTAAAGGAGGTTGGTGTGGTGGGTGAAAAAAAATGGTCGCATTGCAAGCCCCTTGTTCCGGGCCATCTGCACACCAAATTTCATGCCGCTAGCACCAACCCCTGCCGAGCAACCCCTAATAAACCAAACTCAATTTTTGAAAATTTGCTGTTTACGGGCCGTTTATAAATTACGTACACGCTTTTAGGGGGGGGGGGTCCAGCGGTTAAGTAAAGGAAAAGCGTTCGGTTCCGACACTGCGGCTTTTACGCGTCCGTATCCACCTGCCTCTCACCGCCCACATGCGAGCTTTGCAACCCCAGCCTTCAGACGGCTCGCGTGCGGTCTGTCCGGGTTTCGATACGTCGGGCAAACGACGTCCTCTGTGTGCTAGGCCGGGACGATGAGGCCGAGTCGGTCGACGTCAAGGCTCTCGAGGACATCCAGCTCCCTGAGTCTAAACCGCCCGCACCCCCCACAGCCATGCCGCCTGGCAAACCGCTTCCAGCAGGCATATAAAAGCCGCCGGTGATCAATGAAAACTTGTTTGCACTTCATTCATATCTTTGCAATCGGTGCAATAATAACGGTTTTTATTTAAACTGTTATTTTTTATATGGACTTTACTTCAACTGACTTTTTTTTATTGGAATCCAACTCTCATTGAAACACACCTTTTCGTATGAGAATTGACATAATTCTGACAGAACAAAGCTACCGACAAAGGCTCGTTTTTATCGAAAAAGCAATTTTCCTACGGAAAGCAACTGATTTTAACGATCGTAATTTCCACGCATTCGGACCTCGTTTGAAAAAAAAAGTCCTTAAAAGTACGTACATCCGGGGGGGGGGGTCACACGAAATGTACGCCAGTGTACGAGGGGGGGAGGGGGACTGAAAACTAGCGAAAATCGTGTACGTAATTTATGAACGGCCCCTTAGGGCACTTATCGGTGTGCGAGGGGTCCAAAAACTTCGTCACAGATGGACTAGGGGTGGAACATCAATCTCCCGTCAAGAAATCCGGCGCTTAAAATTCGCAGCCCTTAGCATGGGGGTTGTCACCCCCAGCCACCCCTTGCTACCCCCGGTAGGGATGGAACTGATTTGGGGCTGCGAATCATTGAGGGCACTTCTGATGCACCCCTCTCAAATTTGCAGCACGATTCGACCACCCGTTTGTGCTCCGGACCCACAAAACCATCAAAAATGCCAAAACCCACTCCTAACTTCAACCCCCCACATCACCAATTTCGGGTGGGGGTGGAAACCCGGCTGGCGTGACGCCGGCTGGTCCCGACCCTTACCTCGATAGTCTTAAGCGGAAAAGTCGCTGCGGCAAACGGATTACCCGTGGGGAGCGATAAAGTGAGACCATTGCATTCTTCGCCCGGCCTGCGCTGCTACCGAGCGCCTGGTAGGCAGGCAAATGACATGACTGACGCGGCGGCAGGGCGCTCGCATCTTCCGGCGTACTCTCTCTGGATGCCGTCTGCCGGCCGGGGGAGCTGCGTGGGCTGCCTGCTTACAAGGCGCTCGGTGGCAGCGCAAGCCGGGCGAAGAATGCAATGGTCTCACTTTAACACTCCCCACGGGTAAACCGTTTGCCGCAGCGACTTTTCCGCGTAAGACTATAGAGGTGAGGGTCGGGACCACCCGCCGTCACGCTAGCCGGGTTTCCACTCCCACCCTAAATTGGCGATGTGAGGGGTTGAAGTTAGGAGTGGGTTTTGGCATTTTTGATGGTTTTGTGGGTCCGGAGCACAAACGGGTGGTCGAATCGTGCTGCAAATTTGAGGGGGGTGCATCAGAAGTGCCCTCAATGATTCGCAGCCCCAAATCAGTTCCATCCCTACCGGGGGTAGCAAGGGGTGGCTGGGGGTGACAACACCCATGCTAAGGGCTGCGAATTTTAAGCGCCGGATTTCTTGACGGGAGATTGATGTTCCACCCCTAGTCCATCTGTGACGAAGTTTTTGGACCCCTCGCACACCGATAAGTGCCCCAAACAGCAAATTTTCAAAAATTGAGTTTGGTTTTTTAGGGGTTGCTCGGCAGGGGTTGGTGCTAGCGGCATAAAATTTGGTGTGCAGATGGCCCGGGACTAGGGTCTTGCAATGCGACCATTATTTTCACCTGCCACACCAACTCCCTTAAAGGGGTGGGGGTTGTTGGTTGGGGGTAGGTAGGGCTGGGGGTGGGTATGCCCGATCGTAAAAATTTTGTCGTCAGCTTGTCAAGGGCTGTCATTTAGCCCTGCTCACCAAAATTTCTGAAATTCCAGTAAATTTAACGGTGTTTTGGGGACCTTTTTCGGTCGAAATTTCCACCCTGCCGCAGTCGAAACAGCCAACCCCCTCCGAAAGGGGTGGCTCCCGGATCTGGCACTTTAGGACCTTCAAGTACAATAATGGGGGCAACTGCATGCAAAACGGCGACTTCCTAGCTTGAAAAACGTGGAAATGGCAAGCATCGGAAAATGTGGGGCGCTAATTTTGACTGGCAGTGTATGTGAGGTGAAATGTGAATATCCGTAGCATAACGCTGCCGTGTGGTCTAACCGCGGCATCGGCGGACCTGACGCCACGGTGGGCTGGTTCGTCCAGTGAGCGAGGGCTGTGCAGAGCGCACAGAGGCCTCAATGAAGTGCAAGGTCCAAATTATTTCGTAGCATGCGCTCATGGAGAAGGCTCAGAGCTTTGCCAAGTTTGCTCTCTTGTAGCTAGTGCTGTCAAAATTTCTCTCCTGTTCCGAAGTTGATGCCAGTTCTGAGCCTAGGCAGCTCAGCTCCCATTTTCATAACGACAGTTTTAATTTGACCGCCGTAAAACTTTCGGTAATAGGGAACCTGTGTGAGAGTGTGATCCGGTGTGATGAGGGGAGGGGATCCCTTCACAAACCTCGTTTGGTTCCGTTAGGGTTGTTGTGCGAGAGTGTTTCTTCGTCTAACGGATTTTCATTTTCGGCCCTTTGGCATTTCCCGTATTTGAGTGAATAGTCAGTAGTGGCAGCCCTATACCGTGCTGCTCCACGTTTCCACCGCGCCGCGCTCGCCGTCGAGTTTCCACCGGACAACGCGTGTGTCAGCAAAACGGCCGGTCTGGGCCGTGGGTCATCGCCACCGCCAGGCCCTGTCCGTCCAGCCCTAGACACGACGTCACGACGGCCGTGCACGGAGCTACTCCACGCCAGGGCGATACCCCTCGACTCGTCCACACATTCCGTCATACGCGTGCACTTTTTTCTTTGCCCCTGGGAGGTAATAAAGAAGAAATGGCATTTTCTGGATCCGCGCCTGAACAAGCTCCACGTGCTTGCAGCATGCCTCATGAGCTCATAACGGGCATCCTTCGTTTAAGAAACTCTGACAAGCATTCGTTTATCAGAGTACACCGTCGCTCGCTGTAAAATAAAATAGATCACAGTACTTGTCTTATCGCTTTATTCCACAAGTAGTTAGCAAGTAACAAGACAAAAATCTTGACCCAAGTTATGCCCTTACGAGCTATTACGCCCAGCCAAAATAGCCTTATGTCCAAACATACCATATTTCCCACCGGAATTCGGGGAAAACGACTACCTCCCACTAAATTTGAGAAATCGTAACCATTATTTGAAAATTACAACGCAAGCTCTACGAACGCAAGAGCATGCCTTTCTTTAAGTGCGGTGCCTACCACAGTTTGGGAAAAGCTTGTTAACTAACTCTTGCGTTTTTAGTGAGGTGGCTGTTCTCTCCCGAAAACGGGGTGAGTTAAAAATGTTTAGTATAGAGTATGGAAATTATAAATTTAATTATTACACTCCGCACGAGCAGCTTTGAGCCTCGCTGGCCTAGTCGGCCTTTGCCTGCGGCCAGACAAGCCCTTCGATCCAGGAAAGGTAGTGGTGCACCCTGGTGTAGACTGCTGACACCGGGCCGCACCCTAGCCGGAAGGACGATATGCCCACAACCTTGTACATGCAGTAGGGTGTGTCTAGGTAAGGTTGCTTGGGCGTAAGAACCCAGCCGGAGTCGTCCTGGCATGCAGCGTGACCAGAGCCCCTGACATCGGCGGCGCACAGCTGGAACTCGGTCAGGACTCCCTGCGGCAATGCAGTCTTTTCGGAAGAGCCGTACGCCCTGGCGCAAGTGTCGTCGTCCAATATTTTCACGGCCCCCATCTGAAGAGAGGCAGTGGTGAATTTGTTGTCTGTTGAACAGAAGAAAGCAGAGGAACAGAATTTTAGTTACTGTAGGACCGACTTTGTGAACCGTAAAGTGTCTACAAGCCACCGGCAACCGGCACGGAATGAGGCATGCACGCCTCCCAGCGGGCACTACGGTCTACAACTCGCTCCACCGTGGCCGTGATCGTGCACAGCGCCTCCAGATCAGCGCACAAACCCGGCAGTAGGGTGGTCCAGATGCGCTAAGTGGGGTAAGTTGTTATGGCCTGACTGGTTAAAAGTTTTATTTAGGCATTACAAAAATGTGTGCAAAACCGGAAATCTGTCGGACAATATTTAGGGGTTGCGCAGGGGTCACGAAGTGCCTTCATGAACAGTAAAAATCAATGTTTTTGGAATTTTTTTTTTTAAATTTATGATTTTCTACTGTTCATAACGGCACTTCGTGACCCCTGCGCAACCCGACAGATTTCCAGTTCTGCACACATTTTTCTATGCCAAAATGAAACTTTTAATGAGTCACCCATAACAATTTACCTCATTTAGCGCATTTGGACCATCCTAGCCCGGCCGCGCCAACGCGATGTGTGAGTAGATTGTGCCACTCTGGCGGGCCACAAGCCCTGTGACTGTGATTGTGATCCTGTGTGAGACCGTTGGGGGCAACCGACTGTGATCGAAATCCGCTGTGTCCAGGTCCATCTCCTACGAACTCGAGTACCGGGCCCAATGCCCGAAGGTGCGCATTTTATCGTATCTCAGCAACCATTCCTTGCACTGCGAGGTTTTCGTGTTGATGCCCTCTTTTTAAAAATATTAATAAATTAAAGGAATCCTTCCAAGGCGTGTTGTCATTATTAACGCATTTTCAATTTTTATGTAACGGCGTCACGTTTCATTTTTATCGGTAACGCGTTATATTTTTCGAAAGTAACGGAACACGTCACACACGAAACAACTTGAACAAACCTGGTCATCACACGAATATCTGTCACGTGACGAATAAACGCCGTCAAGTACGGATACAGTGTCGTGATCATTGAACCGCCACAGCCGAGAAGGTGGGTGGGGGAAGTCACTCTTCAGAATCGTGTACACCTCCACTTTCACCTCCTTCACTTTCGTCACTTTGGGCAACTTTCACTTCACTTTCGTCACTTCAGACAACTTGAACTTCACTTTTGTCACTTTGGAAAACTTTTCCCTTACTTTGGTCACTTTACACCACTTACATTTACTTTTGTTACTATTGTCACTTTCCGTTCACTTCTGTCTACTTTAATATCACTTTTGGTCATATTTTTGTAAAGAATGGGACCTCAGCGCCTGGAAGGCCTACACCCGGGTTACCGCCGTACACGTACGTTGATTGGGTTGCCTACCTTCAGGGGCTCTCACTACGGAACCGCACGGTCACTGTATTTCAGATTGCAATACGAACTGTTATTGCAAACAATAGCGATACAATCTCCACAAGACGTAATGGGCCCGTTATCACAAACTTTTTGCAATACACTGTATTGTAAAACTTTTTGCGATACATGCTAATTTTGCAATAACGACCACATTACATACCATAAGAAGTGTATCACTTTTTTTTTGGCAATAACCACGGTATTGCAATTTTGAAAACGGTGGTTTTACGTCACTTTTATCAAAGCAACATTCTTCCTCGGTAAATATCGTGTTGTGTGAAACACAACCCCCCCCCCCCCCCAATTTCTTCCTTCTATCCTCCTACGCGCCTTGCGCTCTCCCTGCTACCCTTTCCTACGTCGAACGTGTTTTTGTGGTTGTGCTGTAGCACCACAAGGTAGTACTTGAGTACAGAGTGAAAGCGTACCTGTCGAGTGTGATATTTTTTATTCAACGTAACATTTAAAGGTGGGAGGGGTTGATAAACCCAATTGGGTATCAGATCGGTCCGTGTGACGACTGAGTGACGCAAATTTCAAATTCATCACGACTGCCCGCCACCTCACTGCAATGTTGTTGCGTTTTTGACAACCATTGAGTCAAGTGCATCACGGGAAGTAGAAGTGGCCGAGCCATTCGAAGGAACTCCATTTTTTCCCCATTTTTTTTTCATTTAAGCAAGCGATCACACCCTTCGCTTTCGGCCACCGACTTCCTGTCCCCACCCTCCCATAGGTCGGCAGCACGCGTCCCTGCGGCGCGATCAGGCGCGGTCCGCACACCGCGCCCTCGGCGCTGCACCACGCCGCGCCACGCCGTGCTGCTGGACAGACAGACCGACGCAGACGAGACGGACAACGTGGCCCCCGCCGCCTTCCCCGCCACCATTCCCCACTCCCCGCCGCGCCGCTCCTTGCCACTGGACAGACAGGCAGGCAGGCAGACAGACAGACGCGGACGATGGGACGATACGGGAAGGCTTTTGGCCGCGTGCCTGGCAAAGGCTCCACTCACCACGTTCTAAAGGGCTCCAGCCGGACACGATAGGTTTCTGTCTCGGGCCCAGGGTGCGCTCGGTGTGCAGGCACGCCGGCCGCACAAAACCGCTCATTTCGGCCGGCCTTTCCAGCCGGAGCAGCCCGATGTCGTGGTAGCGGGCGGGAGGCTTGTAATCGGGGTGCCTGATGCGCTCAGCCACCAGGATCCTATTCCCGGAGGTCCAATCTTCTTCCGTTGTCCGGTCCAAATCGCCGAGTAGCACCCAGGTCGCAGGGACGCCACCCCTAGAGTCAGGGTGGGTAATCAAGCCACAGGCACAAGCCACATTCATAAGAAATATGCACGTATGGGCATGAAATATTTGTAAAATACTAGGACACGACGTGCTGTGACTCCGCGATGGAGACAACACGAATGCGTGCGTTTTAAAGTCATCCCCAGATATACAATTTACATACATCGACTGCGCATTGAATTTAAAAATAAATCGGAGAGAATAAGTTTGTTAGAGTGGTTTTGCTCAGAATGGGGAAATCGGGGTACGTATTAGACACGCGCATGAACGGAAGGAAGCCAACATCAAGTGCGGCACGCCCCGCCGTCGCCCCCAACCTTCTACGCCTCCTCCGCTCTGCCACCCGCTTGCGCAGCTACGAAAACTTACCTTGAGTATAGGCAATGAGCTGTTGTCATCACGTAGTCAGGAGAAATGAGCGATCCACTACAGTTCCAGGTTGTGTCGTAGCGCGCATCGTAACCTATTAATGCCTAAGGAGAAGATAAATGATATGTCATCACCAACAACAAAAGACGTCTTGTCCAGGTTGGCCAGCACAGAAACAAACGATGGGAGAGCAACGACCCAGGCGGAGAAGTTTAATTTTTCTTTCGGTTGGCCGGCTAAATTTTGAGTCAGGTTCGACTTTGATGAAATGAACATCCAGAGCTGTGCGTCCCATCTCACAGCCGCGAACTTTAATTGACAAATTTTCCAGTCTTATATGCCTTTTCAGCCCAAACAACATTTCGACGTCAAAACGAATGAGATTTTTTTGAAATACTCCCATCCTCTACTATCAATGTAAACGGAAGTATTTTACCGCGCCTACGAATCTGCCAATAGACGTTCAGTACCCCATGGAACATAGGGGCATCCGTATACCACGTGACCCAAAATAGGCCACTTTTAGACCCTTTCCCCGCGTGACCTGGCTAACCTAACCTTCCCATGTATTTTATATAGGTGCGTGACCTGTGGCTGACCCCCCCCCCCCTTCCTTCCCCCGTTTCGGTCACGTGGTATGTGAATGGCCCCTTCTTAGAGCTTACAATCACTACAACTCACGTCTGTACGTTAAGGAGTGTGATTGTAAAAATGACCCTTTCAATTCCAAAAACGCATGGCACGTGGAATTTTTTCTGTGATTCTCGCGACTGCTATCAGCATAAACCGTTTTTTAGGCACGGAGTGAAACGGAGTTGCCTTATAGTTTCGTAGCGGATTGGACCTTTTTTTTTTTCTTGGAAGCATAGCCACATATGATGGCCCTCTGACCGAAGTTTTTCAAACTCTCCAGATTATTGACGGGTACTCGTACAAGACACGCTGACGTGTTTTTACACTTCAAAAATATCACACACCGTTTAAAAACGAGTTTTAAAGTCGGCTTTCTCAGTCCTTTCAATGGGGAAATTAAGAGACAGAGCACCTCGTCAACAGGTACCACAAGTCCAAAATCTAAACGATCTAAAAATTCAAAAATCTAACAGAACTACGGACAGCAGTCGTATTAAATAGTCTAGCGTGTTGTTACATTCAAAAAATATCATAGTGATCAGAAAAACCACTTCAAACTTCAGCTTGCTCTCTCCATCCAATGGTGATAGCAAAAGACAGAGCTACTGTTACAACGCCTCTAGACGAGCTATGCTCGACTCGTCAGCAGGCTGCATCACCAACCTCTGCCTGACTCAGTATCATTCTGTCCTTCTCCAGAGCACAGCCAAATCGGACGTCCTTCTTTTTTGTTTCGTAGCGTTTGCCGGGTACCCATTGTCGATGTGGCGAGCCGAGCCGATGCCAGCCGAGGCCCCGCTAAAAAGGAGGCGACCGCTTGGGTCGCCGCTAGGGTCAGGACCGCTTGGGACCGGTGGTGGGGACAACAGTGCGAGAGCCTTGCAAAAGGCTAGCGCTAGGCGGCCCGCGTATGAGAATGCAAGCGTTATACTGATCGCTACCTAGACGCCCTAGCTCTTCAACTACTCCCTCTCCCTCTCGAAGGAGATACAAACCACCCCGAACGAGGGGTCCCAACTAGCCTCAAAGGTGTACAAAGATTTTAAGTCAAAAGACTCTTTTTGACTTTTTTGACTTTTTTTGACTTTGTTGACTTGCGCGTTGAAGATTGACTTCTTAGATTTTCTTGAGACTTTTCTTACTTTTTTTGTACTTCTGTGACTTTTTTTTTTACTTTTTTCGACTTTTTTGACTTTTTTCGACTTCTTTGTATGTTCAAATAACGAATTTTCCTTCTTAATTTTAGCTTTATTTTAGCGACTGTTCCGACCGCTATTGACTTTTATCGACTTTTTTGACGTTTGTTTGATTTTTTGAACAATTTTTGACTTTTTATGACTGAATTTGACTTTTATTGACTTTTTCGACTTTTATTTATGTGAGCGACTGTTTCGACCTCTATTAACTATAGTCGACTTTTTTGACGTTTGTTTGATTTTTTTGGGACTATTTTTGACTTTTTTGACTATTTTTGACTTTTTGACTTTTTTGACTCTTTTTGGACTTTCCGTGACTTTCTTTTGACTTTTTCGGCCTTGTACAATGACTTTCCGAAGTTGGGACCCCCTCGACCCCGAACCACCCCAAAACTGAAACAAGGCTCAACCAAAATCCTCATTCTATGAGTTTAAAAAAAAGAAAGCAAACAAAACCAGAACAAAATATAAACTTAACTTCTATAACCACCCCTAAACCACACCAAAACTGAAATAAGGCTCAAGCAAAATCCTCATTTCATGAATTAAAAAAAAAGAAAGCAAAAAAAAACAAAAACAAAATATAAACTTAACGTCTATTTTTTACTCGTTCTTTGCTCCCTCTACTACGACTATAACGTGGAAGCAAAAAAAGAACAAGTATTGCGCTCGCCCTCTCAGTTAAGACCCCGATTCATCGCGAAAACTGCGTAACGGAGGAATTCTGTTTTGGGGGCGATTTGGTTGGGCGATGATCTAGTTTCGAAAATGACAAATTAGATTTCCGAAAAAAAAATTAAATCCCTATTTAAATAGGAAGCAGATGATACCAACTCTAAATGTCGTCCAGTTTCTTCAGGGTTTAGGAAGGTTTAAAATAAAGTTGAAATGAAAGCAGAACTTATCGTTTGTTGTATTTTGAGGGAGAGCCGAAGATATTTGAAAGAGAAGAACATCTCCTGAGGCAAATTTGGTAACCGGATAGTTAATTTTCGGTTTCGGTAGAGGCCCTTGGCCAAGCGAGCGAAGGCGAGGCCATAGCTGAGTGCAGGCGGAGCCGAGTCGGCGGCGTTCTGGACAACAATGCTACCCGAGCAGTGCGCGACAGCGACGGCAGAACGCGGCCCCCCCGTGCGGTATAATACTTCTGCGTGCTCGCCTCCTGCCTCTGCATGAGAGTACAAGCCGCCGATACATTATCTTTACATTATTGTTATTATTATCTTTATATTATTGCTATTATTATCTTTATATTATTGTTATTATTATAGTTGATGATAAATGTATCATCTGCTAAAAATACAAAACAACTCTTTTTTAGAGACCGCAGATCGGTGGGAGTTTGTCATGGGACCATCCGTCGCCCGCAGTCAACAGTCACTTTTCGCGTACTCTGCAGGGCTCGCAGAGTAATAGATCTGTGGCTAAGTCCAGTTAAGATGCGAGAAAAACATAGAATTTAAAAAAAAAATCACAAATACTGATTGTGCAGAAATGTTTTGAAATATGATAACCAAAAACTTTAAATTATGAAAATTTTGAAAAACCTTATTTTCTCTCCATACTCAAAGAACGAGTCTGTCCAAGGACACTAAAGCGTTCTCCATGCCCGTCTTGTTTAAATCAGTACGGGCCTAAACTGACACTGAAGTATGCATTGTTGTGCCAACCGAGGTCGGTTGATTTATATCGATCGATATTTCAATATCGATTTGGACATTGATTTCGACGATATGGATTTCGATTTCCATAGTGATTTCGACATCCGACTTTGTTTTTGAATTCGATTTCGACGTCGAAATCCGCGGATATAGTTAAAGGTGCTAACCTCGAAAAAGTCCGCACACGAATTTTAACAGGCCTAAATTTTACTCTGGCGATGTCCGAAAAGCGGTTAGCGACTTGTTCGTCCGATGATCGACGTTGTTCGGGTTTTGTCTGCCAGGGTAATTCCACGACAACTTGCATTTTTGTGTTATCGTCGCTGTAGTGACAGGCATTTGAACTTTTCGGCTTGGCTCATTCGGTCTCGTCTTAGCCTCTACAATTGTGGTATCGCTTTCAAAAATTTCAGTTACGTATCCGTAAAACTCACTTGAACAGCCCAAACGTGACCTCCATATGTGTAACAATCTCCAAGTTTGTTCAAACTCCGTACTGTTAAACAAAGTTGGATGTGACTTACTCTAAAATACGTTCTGGAGATCATTACTAGAATACCAATCTTTGTATTTAGTCCCCCCACGCATGTCAAATCCTATATGCTTCTCACTCACACAACAGGTCAAAGTCCGTGTCCCCGGAGCTAACACAATGCCCTGTTTGCAACGTTTAGGTTACGTTTTTTTACAGAAGGTAATACGTAAGCATAACGAAATGTCTCTACTACCAGGGTGGCCACACCTCTGGAAAACCTGGAAAAATCAGGGATTTTTAAACTGTCTAGAAAACCTGGAAAAGTCAGGGAAAATCAGAAATTAACGTGGAAATTCACGTGAAATGAGACGCGTTTAAAAGACTACCGCGCAACCCGCATACGCTGCGTCGCTCCCCCACATTTGTCCGATGACGTGGCATTTACAATTACATTTTACCTGGAAATAAAAAACGCCTGGAAAACCTGGAAAAGTCAGGGAATTTCGCTGTCAAACGTTTGTGGCCACCCTGACTACGGACTATAAATATAAAAATGCTAAGTGAATGTCCACATTTGACAGCAAACCAGTCCCAACAGGAAACTTTTCTGAATGTATAAAATTTCCTTGCTATTTTGTTGACCTAGTGCTGTCAAAATTCTGCAACCAGAAGACGACGAAAAAACAAAGGCGGCGGCGCGGCGTGGATTGTGATACGACATACCCTGTCTCCGTGCCCTTTTCCTCCGGCATGTCGGCCTGGCCGTCACGTCACGAGCTGCTAAAAAATGTATGCACGATTTAAGCATAAAATGCTTTAAGTTAAGAATATTTTATGCTTGAAACACCCAAAATCCAACACGCATAATATGCTTGATTGAAGCATAGTATGCTTGACTGAGGGATATCATATGCTTGCCCCAAGAACACAATACGTGCCTCAAGAATCATATGCTAGTGTCAAGCATACAGGCGGTTAATGTACGCAGATGATTCTTCAATCAACAAAATCCCACAAGAATACAAGATTTGCATCAAATTAGCTTTAAAACTAGCATTCATTTTTGAGGGTGTCCTCCAGGTCGCCTACACGAAACAGCTGGCCGGCGGCCGGCTTTCCACCATATTATAAGTATGTATTATTGCCTTGTTTCAAGTACTGACATGGCCACGTCGATTACGCCGCCGCCCATGATGGAAATTTTATCGGCGCCCATCGCTAATCGGACTTTTCCGGACCACCTTATTCTTTTTCGTCCGTCCCGACACGTTTCGTCAGAAACGTTACAGGAGCCGACTATTCCGATGCCGACTATTCGGGTGAACACCAACTTATCACCCACAAAGAAACTTCAAATTTGAAGGATGGACTGGGATCAGCAAATTCTGATTTTAGTGAGATCCGTATGTGAGACCTATGATTGATTCAAGAAGGTCTTAAAGGAATCAAAATATACCTAAATCAAGCATGCATTTTAGAGGTTGTGATCCGTAAAAGTATAACAGAGGCGCCGGATTATCCGGCCTGTCTATATATTAGCAAGGCAACAACTCTGGTTTATTTAGTTAAAGCAACCCGGCGTCATCGATCAGCTGGCCGTCACTATCTCCTCACTTGAATGGAAACTGAAAGAAACATTTTAATTTTTCGAAGAGATTGGGATATTACCATATGTGGAAGTTCCCTGGGCTCGGGCCGCCAGCGAGTATCCCAGCCGATCAGGAGAGGGTTATCGGTGAAGCATAGGTCCGTGGTGACCGGGCCGGGTTCCGCAAGTACGAATGACTCTTCCTTAGAGTAAACGTAAGAGGCATATTCTGTGCATTCTGTTGAAACACCAATTCGACCTCGTTACAACAGCAACGAAAGACTTGGACAGGCGTAAGGGGAAAATCTATCTCCTGTCAGAAGTTTTTCAGCTACGGGCTACACGCGGCCATCGATACACGCTCATATATGCACATTCATATAACTCTGGATGTGATGGACTACAATGCAAATGAAAGCACACGTCAGGTTAATGGTCACCAATTCTCTTTAAACTTTTTCCCTATTTTAGTTCCAGACTTAAATCAGACCACCAAACATTTTTTTTATTTATTTGGCTCAGAATGTATTTTAGTTTTACACGATTTCAGTCTTGCTTGGAATAAGCAAAAGCTTCAGAAATTTTTTTTGAGTGAATTGTTTCATAATCTAAACGTTTGTTTATAAACACAATCAATCGAAAGCAGGCCTAAAACTGTGCCAATTTGGTACCATGTTTATACTCTTTTTTATATAATTCCATGAGCTATCTCAACGATATTTGGCCATCAGGAAAGAAGAGTGAATGCATACCAGTCATTGTCAACCAAATCCAGTCATGGTCCACTACTGCCCTTCACACTGCAAACGACCCACCAACTTCTAAGAATTCTCCCAAGTGTCACGGTTCGTCAAAAAAGGAATGAATATGTACTGTTTGCCATGGTTCCTTTTGACATCTATCTCAGTTCCTTCGCACATCGAAATTAAACGGAGACAACTGAGACCAGACTGCGTCCATCAACCAGAGGCCAATTAACAGGCACCTTCCCGCTTGCAAGAATCAGACGATGCTCAGACCATACGCATACCAGGGCATGGCAACGATGTGATGACTAGTAAAGCGATGCTGGCCGCACCCGTTTTTTTCTATTTATTCACATTCCAATAAATTTCTACTCTATAACTTCGTAAATTATAAAGGCCTCTGGCCTATTTAGAATGTACTGACACATAGTTTCCTTTAAAATTGGCAGCGTACAACAGCGTCCAAATTAACAAAATGGCAAAATTTGCTCTCATTCTTTTAGAACGTGTGTATTTCCTGGCGTCGGCAATAAGCCTACTACGACTCATAAGTACTACATTTAAAAATAAAACAAGCTCTGCAACTTTGCATCGTCTGGTTTGGACATGCTAAGGAATAGCGATGGACACATTTCGACTCATATGCACTCTCAAAAAAGTTTGCCTGATTCAAGCATAATCCAAAGCAATTTTCAGGCTCAAACCGCAAATTCTCTGCCAAGCATAATATGCTTGCTCCAAACATGACTATGCAAGATTTAGAATTTTATGCTTGGCTCAAGTGTACGTACCCATACTGGCGCCAAGCTTCGTTATGCTTGGAACAAGCATAATGTGCTTGTACTTTGATTTAAGAAACTCCGCCAAGAATATTCATTTAACGTTCATTTTGCGTTAGTTCAAGTATTTATTTTTGAGAGTGCAGGCGGCCAGCATCGCTTTAGGCGATTCCTTCTGTATTGTCAGTCCCCGCGCAAACGAGGTACACTAGGTTCAGAATAGAAAGTTTCAAAACAGTCCGAGAGCGGTGTAAAAAAAACAACAACAAAAAACATGAAAATAGTGCGTCTGCGTGCTCGGGAGAACAAAAGCAAAACAGGCCAGAGCCGGCAAGGATCGGCCTGGGAACGTCGAAGTCCGACCCGTGACAATGATCACAATAAATGAAATTATCGAAGCCCAACGTGGACCTTCATCATCGTCGATCTGCCGACGAGAAAAATTGGCGCAGCGACCGTGAGTGTTTGTATACTGAGCTATCCAGGTGCAGTTCCCAGTGGCTTTTTTGAGCTGGGTTTCGAAAAGTCTACCTGTAGTTATCATACAATATTATACAATCCCAGCTATGCAAATTTTTCCACCTGGTTTTTCTGCAACCCACATGTTATAACATTTCTCCTGGGAACTTTCTCTGGATTTTCTTCCAGCTGCGGTAATAGTTTCCAGGTGTGATGCAAAATGTAGCTGGTGTCTTCGTATTCCCAATTCTAGTAAGGATTCAAGGTGTTATAAAATTCTAAATTTTCATACCAATTGATTGAAATTTCATGATTTGGATCAGGTTCGATTTCAACTAACGGCACCGTGATTCAAATCAAGAGACGAATACATGGTACCACATATAAACAGAAAGTTTAGTTGATTATTCCCAGCTGGAAGGTGTCGTCAGCTGAAGGTTTTCTCCAGATGAAAATTGATCGGAATTATACCTGGATTAAATACGATTCCCAGGTGGAAATTGTTCCAAATTACACCTGGGAAATAGTTCCAGAGTCCACGGCCCAGCCGCAAATTCCGACAGGAAAATCCGACAGGAATGTGATTTCCTATCGGAGTTCATTCTCCGATCTTACGCCATCCCTGACGGAATCAACAAAATTCCTATAGGAACCTTATCGGAATTTGCAGCTGGGGGGTTCGCCCGGGTTCGCCCCCCCCCCCCCCGTTTTTTCGGAAATCGACAGAAATGATGGGAAGTTTCCGTGGAAACACAAAAGCTTGAATAAAGATTACAATTTTACAGTAGTTACTTTTAACTGAGGGCAATTGACCAAGTTGTTTGATAATAGAACAGAACATTACAAAATCAGTAAAAGTGTTCATTGCCAATTTTATAACGCCATGCACCGACCCGTACCCCCCCCCCCCCCCCCCCCCCATTCCTTCACGCCCATGAATATTGGTACAGCGTCACTTTCGTATAAACATAGTAAAATGAGGAAGCGAGAGTAAAAAATGATGATGCAAACTGCATTGCAGTCCTAACTTACTTTTCTGTGCGACACGGCCAGGTACGACAGAATCGACCGCAAGACCAGACCGTGGTTGGGCAGTCGCTCCAGTTTCGTTGAAAGGAAGCATCAAGTTCGGCTGTTGGTATCCTGGGTAACAAATTTGCTCCTCAGTATTACAATTTTTTTATTTTTTTTATTTGGGGGGGGGGGGGGGGCAACCCTAGTGAGAAATGATTGATCGATTCTATGTCGCATCGTCGTCGACGCGACGAACATTTATCGATGATCCGCAGGTCGCGTTCTTCGATGTATTTTCGGCGGTCTCTTAAATTCACAAAAACATTGGATTAAAAGCTTAACAAAATATCGCCGTAATCGAAATCTATTTATTCTTAAATATATCAGAATTTAAACTGGTCTCAACGTCGATGCAAGACAGGGGTTGATGAAGTATGAAGTCACTGGGTCCGCATTTTTTCCCACACAGGCGCGAGCGCCCGATGAGGTGTCTCTAAGGTCACGAACGACGTTTCCGGTTCTTGAGTACTTAGATTGAATAAATACTTTATCATTTTGTATTCCAAATGGTACATGGCGCTTTTCAAAAGGAATTCGTCTGTCTTTGTATGGACGCCGTGTTTTACATCGATGCAGCAGACATCGATGCTACGTCGAAATTCGACACAAAATCGCACCGAATCAATGTTCCAGATCGATGAAATTTCCGAGGGGTCCACAATTCGACACAAGTAGTGTGCACATTTCGAAACAATCAGTCACAATCATCGGTTAAAAACCATCAAAATGCATTAGAAATGTTTGAGCTACAGACTAGGGCTAAATACGGCCGTAAATCGCCATTATTGTCAGACGTGGATTTTGAATTATCTGCAAGTTAGTTGCGACAATCGACACAAGCAGTGTACACTTTGGGGCGGAGTTGTGGACCTCTCGGAAATTTCGACTTATCAACGTCGATTCGATTAATAATTTCTCACTGGGATTACATGTTTAGGTGAGGTCCTGTGAAAGAAAGAAGTAATACCGGCTTAACGTTTTTGGTCGATCTAATCCAAAACCGGAGTATTTGAGTATTTGACCTCTATTTATTGAAAAACTTAAGCAACTATCAATGGTATTTTGTTTATTATAATTTTGTTTTTACAGTGCTTTACCTTTCTTTGGGCTCGTGGGCACTCCATTTGATGCCATCCCCGTCAACAGCAGTAGCACCGGTGGCCACAGCGAAGCCGACATGTCCGTATAGATGAAAGTGCAGTCCACAGTGCTAGAAGACAACGTACAAAGTGATGACAGCGTGCTGTTACACTCGGTTGCGTTGGTGGTCTTTACAGTGCCTGAAGGAGATCCCTGCTTCCTGCATACTCCGGTGGAGCTGCCAGACTAAAGTCGGAGAACGTGTGGCGGCCTGGTGTGGCTTCCATCTCAAAACAGGTTTACAGAGCCCCCTCCCCCTGCCGGCGCCTCTATATACACACCGTACCACGTCGTCCCCGGTCGCCTCTCTCCCTTCCATACTCAAACGAATCCTTCTGGAAGCAAATAAATAAGGCGTTGCCTCGAACATCCTTAGTAAACGGTTACCCGTACAAATAAGGGGTAGATCAGCGATATTGTCTCGAGCATGTCTCCACCGGTGAAACCTTTGTGACATATTCGGACCCATCAGGCAGACATTTTCGAGTCAATGCAGACTGCCTCAAGGAGGTATCACCGACGTCCTCATATGCCGTCTGTAGAGACAATGATGAGAGATTTTGCAGACTTTCTGAAGACATTCGCCAGAGTCATGTTAGAGACACGCTGCGTCCACGAGCCATCCCGCAGACACCGTCGAATCCGAAATGTCAACATCCTATTCAACTACACCGCAAAACCAAAAATCCGTTCGGAAGACCAATTCTGCCCGAACCACACCCAGAGAAACGAATTATTGATTCAAGCCTAGAACAGCGCATTCATTATAGCATCCAAGATTACAATTCTTGATCTAAGAACATCTCTTGATCTAAATCTCAGATTGGCTTGATGCAAGAGAATATTCTTGTATGCTCTTAGCCGAAGTGTGGCTGACTGAGATGGGTTGTATACGGAGGAGTATAAGTATTATCTGCTTATATTACCTTATTTTTGATAAAAATTTGGAAAACTGGCCAAATTTTTGTTTTTAATATATTATGTGTTGTAATGGGCGATAATGTAAGTATTATGGTGTATTATACCTGGTCTTATTGGAGCGTGTCCGAAGTAGTGTATGAGTCGGCC
Organism: Odontothrips loti; assembly: GCA_038380765.1. NCBI lineage: Eukaryota > Metazoa > Arthropoda > Insecta > Thysanoptera > Thripidae > Odontothrips > Odontothrips loti. The sequence goes on from CM076255.1 coordinate 3,636,607, forward strand.
ACCCCCTGCTCTTAGCCTAAGAATTTGTTTCTCTGGGTGCTGGTAAGTGTTATGATCTAAATTTTACGCTCTTACTTTATGTTTTGTTTTTGAGTTAACTTACACATGAAATCGTGGAGATAAGGGGCATGAAGCGCCGTATTAATTTGACCAGGCCAAACTCCTGTGCGAAATTTCCTGCCAGAACGACGAATGGCGCTTTCAAGAGTGCGGCATTCAGAGCTAGGCAGGAAAGGGATGGAGGGCTGGTAAAATTCATACCGGGCCAAAAACTGTTACCAGGCCAAACTCACGAGAAACTCCTCTGCGACAAGTGGTGCCGGAACGATGTTTGTTCGAGCCGGTTCAAGTTCACGGGTTTCAATGTACGAATTCAGCATATCCCGCTCTCACAGGATGGCGACAGAAACTGGCACGTCAAAATTTATTACTGTAGAATTATAGAATTAAATTAGAATTAAATTAAATAGAATTAACTTTACGAATGCCATGCAAACGGTAGTGGACAGTTCATGCGAAAATGTCCTGCCAGGATGGCCAGCAACCTCAACAACAAACGCGAAAATCATTAATTCCAAAACTTACTTTCGAGATGCGAGACGCCGGTAAACGAGGTTATGTCGCAAGCCGAACACACGGAGTGGATGATTGCCTCGGTATTTTGTAGCGCCTTCCCTGCCCTCAACAACTTTGAGCGGGAAAGAACAGCACAGCGACCCGTTGATTTGGCTCGAATGAGCGCAGCCGAGTCACGCTGTATGGAGCCGAGCCGAGCGGGGCCCGAACCTCCCGCACCACCCGACCGCACCCGAATGCGCAAGGAGTGGGGGAGTTGATTCAAGCAAGACAGGATTGATTGCGATTGCGACATTCAGACAGGATGACACGAAAAAGATAGAGACATAGAAGTTTATGTCGCAATCATTTGACATGCTGTTCCCCAATTTCCAAAACGTGTTTTTAAATCTTGGTGTTCGGGACCAATTTTTGCAATTCGATTCCAAGTTCCGAAAAAAATTAGGAAGAGTTCCCAAAAATTAGTGTCTTGTGTCACCGCCATTTGTTAGTTGCTTAGGATAACATAAGACGCACTACACGCATCAAAATGACCGGCCAGGGTGCTAAAATTCTAGCAAGGTGCACAATGTTTAAGGAGAATAGATTCAGCTAGATTCTTTGCTGAAGTGCTACATGGGATTTGCAAAACCTACTTAGCAGGTCCAGGTCAAGGAATTAGCACCCGCGCTAAAAATTTGTACTCTGTTTCCTGCAGCTACCGAGTAGCCACAGTTCATTCCCAACTATGCTTCCAGCCATCTAACAGTATAATTGATTCCGCGCTGCGGAAACTGGTTACGCTTCGACCGGAGTCGAACCCGGATCATTATCTAGCGGAGTCCAGCACAGAAGCCACTGAGCCACCGAGACAACTACATGCGGGACGGTCAGACTCTCATACGGTGCGAGGGCCCGGACTAGCTGCGTCTTGTAGGTGCAGATCGAGTCATTACTTGTGCAACCTGAGTTTTGCAGGGACGCTAATCTGACTAGATTAATGCGCTAGCACCAAAGCTACATTAATTACCTGAACAGGACCTCGGCAAAGTGGCGAAGCAAAACAGTTAACAATTTTGTCCCACAGCTAAACCTATGCCAGCAGAAAACATTAGCACCGGTTTTACTTTCTTCTTTTGTTTGCGTGTGAGAATCGTATTTGACTAATCAAATTATTAGTAGGAGACCCATTTAGTATGCTGTTGCAGCCCTTTTTACAATAAGCGCACTTAGTTTTATCTGAAAAAAGGGGGGGGGGGGAAACGCCGTCTAGCGCCTGGAGGGTAGACAGCAGTTTTTTCGATTTTTCCGATTTTCACTATTAATATTACTGACGGAAGTCGTTGTAGGATATACTAAAGAACTAATTTATTGCAACAGAGCAAGCGAACAAAATTGGAGTCGAGTCGGTCTCGACTCGTGACAGAGTGGCGAGGCGGACGGCTGTCCAGCCCGAGCCGGCCTCGCTGTGGTGCGGCCCCCAGGCGCTCCGGCCGCACGCTCGCACGGCGCGCATTTTGAATGTTGCGCGGACAGTGCAACTATCAAAGGCGAGTGTACTTAGTGCATGGAGTAGCTCGGCCAGGTCTTCCTCGAATAGCCTCCACTATCCACTAAGGTCCAAAACCACTATTTTAGATATTGATGTTGGCTTACCTTCGAAAATGTTCTAATAGTAGAGGTGATTAACGGCGCCAAAGCGATTTTTTGTGCGACTTGATCTTCCGGATCCAATAACACCTTGAAAATCCGAAAAAAACAGGAAACACAGTGAAAGATAGGCAACCCGCCGTACACCGATAGAGGGGCTCCAGAACCACCGGGAGCTGTTCGCGAGGTCAGTACTTACCCCAAAATTAGCATAAAATAATGCGCAAAATGGTCAATTTTAGCTATAGTGTGGGTCGGAGAGCTGCATCGGTCTGATGAGTAATACCATTAAGCAAAGCAGGGCAATTATGAAAGCCTCGCCCTGCTGTATATAATGCATCACCCCTCCCTCCCCCCCATCTCGCATTCCTAAGACAGCCTAAAAACGCGCAAAATGGATGAAATTCACTAGTTTCCCTGAGCTCTGTAAATGGAGGTCTAAGCGTCTTGAGACGAAGTGGCAAAATTGTTCCTGTTTGAAATTTGCACTTATGGAACCATTTTCTGTCGGTTCAATAGTCCGACCACCGGCTCTGAGAGTGGCGACGGTTTAAATTGGCGGCAACAACGTTGTCACCTACTCCTAAAGTTTAGGGAGTCCTTGGTAAGAATGGCTTTCTTCGCTCGGTGCGGCATTGGTGCGGCATTGGTGAGGCGAGGTGGTTACCAATTTAAACTGTCGCCACTCTCAGGGCCACTGGTCGGACTTTTGAACCGCCAGGAAATGGTTCGAAAATTCAAATTTACAACCAGGAACAATTTTGTCACGTTGCCTCAAGATGCCACACCGAGCGGAGAAAGCCATTCTTACCTAACTAACTTCAGGGGTAGGTGACAAAACTGTTGCCGACAATAAGGGGGCATCCATATACCACGTGACCTAAAATAGGCCACTTTTTGACCCCCCCCCCCCCCCCCCCTGTGACCTACCGTGACTTTCAGGAACCCCCCCCCCCCCCAAGTCACGTGGTTGTTTTCGGATAACAAAAACGTGCAGGCGTGCTATAAAATCATCAAATATACTACATCCAGCGAATCTTTATTAATTTTGTGATCACGTTTGTACGTCCGGCTACGTATTGAAGAAGACGTGTCGCTCACAGGTGGATTAAAAGGTAAATATATCAGTGAAACATTTTTACTTGTAGTGGACAATTGAGAATTTATTCCTACATAACACTATGTAAGTAAAGTTGTCTCAATTCGTAACAAAATTTAAAATGTCACTTAGACACGTGTAATCAGATAAAATAATGTAACAAAAACAAAATTATTTGCTAGTGTACAGTAAAATTGACGGTTGTGAATTAAATAGGTAGAACAAGTAGCACAGTCTAATCAGTTTCATTGCAGTCATCATTGATGGCTTCAACAAAAGGAGTACCATCACTTATCCAATCATCAATGTATTGAATGATAAAGGCTAAATTCTCTCCCTCTGTTTCAGGTACAGCCATTCCCTCAACGTCAAGATTTTCAATATCCGCCCAATCGTAGGTGTCTTCTGAAAAACGACAGAGGAGCTCTCCTGGTCCCTGTGAAAGCACGCGAAGTGGTCTCACGCGTGCGACGTCTGGCTCCGCTCCACGTCCGCCATGCACTGCGCTCCTACAATCACCAACATTTCGGTAAGTTTAGTTCAAAGAACATCTGGGCATGACGTATTTCTAAGTAACTCACTTTTTTCTACCTATGTTGTGTCGTTGACACCTTGGTAGCAAAGTAGACCCCGCAAACGGGGCAGCTTCTGCCGAGAACGGAGTCACGTTGTGACGGGCAGTACATATCATAAGGAATCTCCTTCGTTCGCGGAAATTCGGGCCGCACCGAGAGGGTCTGCCTTACATGAAATGTCGGGAACCTCTCGGAAGAAGCCTCTTCCGGTGAAGGAATTTGAAACGGGTTCTGAGAGAGTGGGAACGGGGCTGGCAGAAATCGCTGGAAGAGTACCTGGTGAATGTTACTACGCCGAGGCGAGCAGCACCACTCATCATCACACTGGACAATCTGAAAGGTGAATAGTTATTTTTAATATTGTAATGACCGGTCGCAATAATTTAAAATAATAATAAGTTTCTTTTTTAGTACCTGCAAGAGGTATTGGCTTTCTCGCACATGTTTCAAATGCCAATCTTGTTCCACCGGGTCTGGCAACGCAACATTCTCATTCGGTTTAATGTACTCGGCAACAACACTGTGGCCGTCGATCGCCATGCCTGACCACACTTCAGTAAGGCCAACTCCTGCCAGAAAATCGCAATTAATTCGATATTTAAAAAAAGAGCCTTGAGTACAGTACGGTTAAAGAAATTACCTGCATGCTTGAAATTTTTAATCTCGAGCTCATCGTCGATAGTTTTCCCAGTACTGTCCAAATGGTTTCCATAGTGGTCATAAGGCAAGACGAGAGATGAAAGCTCTCGGCTGAGGGGCGCCATGCAACGCTCCACCCGGTTAAATGCCGATCTTCCCGGTGCGTTCGTAAATACGAAGACCGCATCAAGATAAAACTCATTAAAATGAGATATAGCATTTAAGATCACACTGGAAAACCTAGGATTCTCATCGGGTCCTCCATCCACAGACAACATTAGGATTGGTTTCACTTTCCCGGCAGCACTTTTCGCCAAAGGCTCAAAGTCAGGGAGGGTGAAAACTCGCCTTAGATCTTTCACCTTCTGACGTGCGCGGACACTCCGCATATGTTTGGCCCCATGCTCTTTCTCCTTGAGCGCCTTTTTTTTGGCATCCAACTACCTTTTCAACCGTATCATCAGATAAACCTGCGCGCCTTTTACGCAGCCTCTTATATTCCAATTTCTGTTTTCAGTGCACTTTGACGGGGAGCAGTTGCCGACCCAGAATCGTCTGCGTTTTCGTCCTCACTGTTTTAACAATACGAGGCACTTTCCCTGAGAAAAAAAAATATTCTTAGGAGTCTACGAATACTACACCGGAAGTACGATGACAAACGAAGTGCGCGTGAGTTCCGGCCCCTCGCCTGCAGAGGGGGAACGGGGAGTCACCCACCCACCAGTCTTCGTACATCCGGTAAAGGATTCGTCGGTGTACCCTTTTAAAAAAACGAAGACGCGTTGTTTGTATGCATGAAAAAAGAAAGCGAAGCACAGAGATTCCAGTACATAGTAAAGCAGTAAATTTAAAAACCATCTTTAATTGTATACCTTTCGTTCTCCCTACACCTGAATCATCAATATCTCCGCCACTAACTATCACCTCGGCTTCACCAGTGTCACCAGTGTCAGTAACCGCGGCCCCGCCAGCATTTCCTTGGGAGACATTTTAGGGCACCTTTCATCATTGAAAAAGAAGGCAAGAGAAAATTTGTGAAACACAACAAAAGCAAGCAGCTCCATCACAGCATTGCACAGCAAAGCGAAAGTGTGTGAAGTCGAAAATGCAACATGCAAACCTTGTGGAGAAAAATTGAAACAGACCGAAACCAAGCGACAAATGAATTAAATTGTAACCAAAACGGTAGCTACAAATAAAAAAGATTCACGTTTCAGGCTAACCGCCTCTATTATAATGTTATATTTCCTAAAACCAAAACCGGTAAAGAAGGTTCAAGAATCGGCAAACTAGTGAATCCTACACCGGAGAGTAAGAAGAAGAAAATGCTGAACTTCCGGTCCCTTGGCTGCGGAGGGAAACGGGAAGTCACCCTCCCTATGCCCTACGCAGGCGACAGGCCGAAAGGTTTCTTTGCTACTTTTAAACTTCCGGTTTAGAGTTCACTAAAATACCCGATCGGAAATTAAACAAAAAGCAATAGAGACAAAATGCAAAAGCAATGAGATACTCGCGTATGCAACCGGACTATAAAGAAATAATTATCAGTCAGGCACTGAAATTGTTACTTACTTGTGACCAGAAGTTGGGGAGAGATGCCGTCCGCTTTGCCCCTTGCCGCGATAGCTCGGCGATTCGCTTTTCAACCTCCGCCGACAGCTCTGCACCCTTAAACTTGCTTTTCAGTTGGGCCTACTCCTCATTGCACTGCTGCGCATTTTTTTCTTCCTTCCCCTAGCGAGAGTTTCCTAGCCCTGGGCACAACCCGACGACGCCGCGTTGAAGAAACGTCACGACGTGCTTCGATTTTCTGCGTTAATTCGTTTAAAAATTGTGTTGCTTTGCAGTCACGTGACTCTGTGCTGACCCACCCCCACCCCCTTTCCCCCGTGACAAAGCGTGGCTTTTCGGTGACCCCTCCCCCCCCCCCCAATAGGTCACGTGGTATATGGATGCCCGCTATCGGGAGCTTCTGAGCAGCGGCTTGCCGGGGCGGGCTCGTGAGTCGGCTCTCCCTTTCGCTTCGTTCCGTTCCGCTCAGATCAGCGGTTTTTCGCTTGTTGTGGCCAAACCATGCGTTGCCGCCTCAAACAACCTTAAATGATTTTGATGTCTCATGTCCAGAGGTACGAACATTTCGCGACCTGCGATAAAGCGAAAACCTTAACAATACTCTTAAAACAGAATTTGATAATATTTCCGGACGTTTTGGCTGGTTAAGCGCCGGAAACATCTCACGCGAAATCGGGAAAATATTGCGTCTTGGTCCGATGAAGCGAAATCGGGCCCATGGCGCGATTTTTGTGGCGAACTCGGGCCAAAGACACGAAAATCGAGCGAAAATGCCATTTATTTTCTGCAAAAATACTGGTAGTTCGTAAAAGAGGGTTATAGGCGCGTTCCATATCAGTTAACCGCCAACGGCGGCATATCCCCTATCAGTCTTGCCACAAGTGAGGTTAGTACTGCTGGCCAGCCGGCATTGACACGAATCCACCTTTATCAAAGGCGACGGTTACTGTGAGCGCTAGGCTAGGGCCGATTTGAATGCGATAAATCCTGATAAAATCGTTGGACGTTACCTGGACGTCTACCCGCGTCCACTGAGCGTCCATGGCGTCCTTTGTTGTCATACGCTAGTCCAACTGCGTCCAATGTGGACCTACTAGAGTCCTAGAGCGTCCATGGCGTCCACTGTGGCCGTCTTGGGTCCTACACAACGTCCTGAACGTGTCCTGAGCGTCCAATGTGGACACTTTGGGTCCTAACAGCGTCCATTGCGTCCAGTGTGGACCTACTCCTGAAAGCGTCCTTACTTGTTAGCGTACAATGCAGCTGCCGTTGGGTCCTGCTTGTCGTCCACTGCGTCCAGTGTGGACGTATGCCAACCTATTCGAGTCCTCAGAAAGTGCTATGTGGATGCCATGGGTCCTGCTCGGCGTCCGACGCGCCCTGTGTGGACGTAGTCGAGTCCTGGTATCATAAGGTAATGGATCAGCTGTACTGAACTCACAGGATAAAGCTGCCTCCTTAGCCAAACGAGTCACAGAGGATGTAACAGACTTTCTAGAGTACTTAAACCTGATAGCTAATGTCTCTAAGAGCAACTTCATGCATTTTTTGAGGTATCATTTTGAAGGTCGTGATCCGATGACAAAGAAATGTTAAAGGTTTATTTTTGTTGTGTATACATTTTTAAAAGAAATTTGTAATATAAAGTTTTGATAGGTTATAAAACGCGAAGGGAGAACATAAACTGAATTTTTTTTTGTAGAATTTTGAGAGAGGTTAAGCATCTATCGAATTTCAATGGAAATGCTGAAAAGTTTCATACTTTTTTTGTGAAGAAATTTTTCTTTTAAGTCCCAAACCTTGGAAGGACGTTGGTGAGGTGGCAGCTAATGGAACTAAGATGACAGATACAGTGTCGCCATCTAGCGGCGAAACTAGCGCCACTAGCGCCACTAGCGCAACTAGCGCCAACTACGACGGGAGCACGTAGCCAAGGGATAAAACAAGGTCCTGTCGCGATGGATTGTCGGAATGCGAAATAGCTACGAATGAAAGAAACTGGCATTCCAACCCAAAGAATGATGGTTCGAAGTCAACATGGCAAAGAAAATTTCCTTAGGAATATGAGGGAACCGACATAATTGTTCAAGACAAAAAATCAGAGATGAACCATTTAATATATTTAGGGCTGAACCTGAATTATAAACTTACATGGCATGAGCACACAGAACAGGTCAGCAGCAAGATGAAATCAAGACTTTTTGTATTTTACAACAAAATATAATGTTGTTCATTTTCTTGATTGGAGTGTATGTTGGTATTGGTGATCCAGAACTCGCGTCTCTATCCAACTGTGATCGCAGTTGATGGCAAGGCCCGATGGCAATTGTTAAACGTGTCAACCCACAACTCTGAGTATGGTTGCACTATGTGTCTTATTAAGGGTGTGCGGATTGGTTCCACTGTGCGCTACCCTAACAAAGAGCATGAAGATGTGCCCCATTATGAATACCGCACTGATGCTGGAATGAGGGCTGACATGGCTGCTGCTTTCGACAACCTGTTCATTCTCGACAACCTGTTCATGGACACAAAGGTTTAACACCCCTGATGGCCTAAAACCACTTCGACTTGGCTCGTGGACAGGCCTTTGATGACCTTCACAATTTTTATGAATGTACTGCTGCTGTTTTGACAGAGTTAGTAATCAAGGAAGTCAGAAAAGTTGATGACTTGGGTGAGGAAGTGTGCATGGCTGTTCTGGATGCCAGAATGAAAATTATCAAGACTCCAAGCAAAATATCAAGAAAGCCTAATGATTGTAAGATGCAGAACAGTGCTCAAATGAAAGGATCCCAGTGGAGAAACTGGATGATATATTATGCAGTTCGATGCCTGCAAGGTCTAATTGAGCAATAGTATATTCTTTTGTTTCAGTGCTTGTCAAATGGAACATACTTATTGACTCATGACTGTATTCAGCCTGAAGACCTCATTAGAGCAAAGAGAGTTTTGAACCTCTGCATGAACACCTTTGAAGAAACATTTGGCGTAGAAAAAAACCCGGCTTAACATCCATTTCTCTAAACATGCCATTGAATGTGTTTAATTGTGGGGATCATGCTGGGCATACAGTACGGTTAGCTTCGAGTCGTGGAATAAGCAAATAATGGACACCGTAACATCTCCCAATGGTGCAGCTATTCAGATCATTACGAGACACCTCCTTGTCATGCACTTAGATTTGGCAATGCAAGATCAAAAGTCCTGACATCAAAGATGAAATGTGCAGGATTCTTGGAAGAAAAGTTCACTCTCACTGTCGTCTTGTCAGAGATCATATTTATGTCATGGGCCCATGTAAAGAGAGGATTGTCACTCCGGAAGAGACAGCAGTTTTGCTCATGGAAAATCTTCAGACTGACACAGTCCATGTTCACAAGAAGCTCTTGCTGGGGGGAGTTCATTATTCATCCATCCACACTTCTAAACCGGAGTCGAAGTGAAACAACACCGTGATCTTCACTCATCAAAACACTCTTTGTACTAAAGAAAACATTGTTACTTTTGCAACTGATCAAGAGGAAGTTGTGGCTTGTTTGTGATGGAACATGCTGTCCAACCGTCTATTATTGACTATTATCAAAACATACCGTTCGGTTAACGAGGGCGATTCAGTGCTTGTAGCGCTGGAATTTTTGAGCCCGAGCGGAGCGAGGAGCTCTCTGCATCGACTATTCCGCTTTTTTTATTTTTCTGCCCTCAGCAAGTGTCGTTGTTGCCGCATTCTGCATTCAGTTTCATTTCACTATCGCTAGATGGCGCCACAAAAATGAGCGGAGCCATGCTACCGTTCTGGCAACTTTAGAAATTTAAATTCAGTTCAAAAACATTCAATAATGTTGTGCCCACATTATACTTTACACCTTCCTTATCATAGGATGTAACTCAACTCGTGGTAACTAACTGCATATTAAGACAATGCGCAACATCTCAATGTGGCTTCTTCATGTTTCAAAATGACACATTGGCATTGCACGTAGCGGGCGGAGAACCTAAAACAATTGTACCAATATGCCTATAAAAAGAATTCCCGTTTATTTTACAGTAGCAGACTTAACCAATCTCCCCTAGTCCAAAGTTGCCCATGTGATCACATCAAATCCGGTTGATTTTAGAGTGGTCCCTAGTTCAGTGGGTAGGCCTGTTGTCGCCAACTCGGCTGTACATTCGTATCGTTCTGCGCTTTGGTTGGCGCTTCGCACCGCGGCAGTGGCTTGTGATGGTTGGCCACGAAACGTCTCGTAACAATGTCGGCTTGGTCGCGCGGTCAAATGGACCGCTTCACCGTGCAGCGTCACCGGTTCCAAAAATTAGACCTGTCCGTTTTCATTTCAATTTTTTCGTCACTTAGGTTTCAAGCTGTGATTGACTATTATCAAAACATATAGTTCGGTTAACGAGGGCGACTCAGTGCTTGTAGCGCTGGAATTTTTTCACCCGCCACACCAACCCCCTTTAGGGGGTGGGGGTTGGTTGGGGGTAGGTGGGGCTGGGGGTGTGTATGAGCACTCGTGAAAATTTTGACGTCAGCATGTCAAGGGCCGTCATTTAGCCCTGCTCACCAAAAATTTTGAAATTCCAGCAAATTTTAAGGTGTTTTTGCGACCTTTTTCGTTCGAAATTTCCACCCCGCCGCAGTCGAACAGCTAACCCCCCTCCGAAAGGGGTGGCCCCCGGATCTGGCACCTTGGGACCTTTAAGTACAACCATGGGGGCAACTGTGCAAAACGGCAACTTCCTAGCTTGAGAAACGTGGAAATGGCAAGCATCGGAAAAAGTGGGGCGCTAATTTTGACCGGCAGTGTATGTCGCAGACCTCTTCCTGTAAATTAAAAGATTCTACGGTGCAGAATGACGTTGTAATAAGCCCTGTTACTAAAGACAATATAATTTTCAGTGTGCAATCATCACCTTCACATGTGATTGATGAGGTGAGTGATTGTTTTTCTGTATGTTTGATATTAATCTTATCATATAGCTCATGCTAATTTTTCTCTTTCAACACAGACAAACACTGTTGATGAAAATAAATGTACTAGTGGGCACCATGTCGCAGAGCTCTCCTTCTATACTGATGTTTAATAACGACACTGATAATTCACAGGTTTGTACCTGTTAACTAATTTTTAATTTTTTTGTAGAAAGTTTTCTGAATTCATTGGGTACAGTTATGTTTGAAAAACTGAACTTTCCCTTTTTGTCATATTTTTGTCAGGGAAAGTTGATGCCAGAGATGGCCATGAATAAACTCTATAGGTCATTCCCTGATTTGGAAGATTTCCTGAAGAGGGAGGATGTAAGTTTCATGGGCAGTGTATTGAACTGGGCAATTGAAATGAACGAACGCGTGTCGTCCGGGATGGCCTACCCTTCGCAGGCGCTTTGCCGTTGCCGTAAGCCTTTGTCTAGTTTCAAATGGCGTCTTCCGTCTGGGCAGCCTCGACTTTTGCACGCACGCATGTTGTGCGGGCTGGCTTTACTCACATGCGCTTGGCGTTGCCATTCGCGGTTTGTCGCTCTTAAAAATTCGGACGAACTTAATGGACGACGCGCCTAGCTCGACGTGCCCTACAAATTTGCCTCCTGTCACATACCCGGCGAGTGGGAGTTCCCGTATTAGATTCATTTCTTGTGTTTTTACCGGGGACCTTGAGTGGAATGGTGCCGTCACGCGCGTCCACGAAACGCGCTGTTCAGTCTCGTGGGCACACACGCCCTTTACCGAAGCACCAGACGCGGTTGGGTCCTCCCCTGCAGCAATTTGCAGTCAGTCACGGCTACGGGGGTCAGTTATTTAGGTAATCCTCCGATGCACTATCTCCGTTTATTTCTCTCTCGGACGAAATGCGTTAGACAAAATGACCGGAAATACCAGAGATAACGTGGTAGAACAGTAACTTACGTTTGTCGTGAGCGGAATGTGAAAAGGTGGGGGTCACAGTTGAGACAGTGTTGGACGTGGTTGTATACAGAGTGGACTTGAGTGACTGGACGCATGTGGAACCGGTTTGACCTAGTAATGCCGAGTAGTAGGGATCACTAAGGCCCATCTTGACGCATCTGGACGCCCGTGGACCCATCTGGACGCCCGTGGACCCATCTAGACGTGGTTACAACCGGGTAGACCTAGCGGGGACCTCAAGAAGCTTTCAGGACGCAAGTGTATCCATCTGGACCCGATTGTACATAATTTCAGGGGCCGCTCGGGACAACCTGGACGCACCTGGGCCCGTCTGAACGTACCTGGATCCATCTGGACGCACCTGGACCCATCTGAACCCATCTCGACGCACCTGGACTCATCTGGACGCACATGGACCCATCTGGACGGACCTGGACTCATCTGGACACACATGGACCCATCTGAACGCACATGCACTCATCTGGACGCATGTGGACCCCAGTAGCAGTTGCTTATAGAAGCCTTCTGGACGCATGTGGACCTATCTGGACCCGATTGGACGCGGTCGGACCAAGTCGCATGGGCTGCCAGGACCCGACTGGACCCAACTAAACCTTAGTCATGTCTGATACGGACCTAATGTGGACCTGTACAGGACGTTACGTGGAACGTCCTGTCATCGTCCATTTTGAAACACTACGGACGTGTGTGGACACGGCATGTCCAGGCTCGTCCAGGGATTCAATCAGGTGACAGGAACCTAGAAACTGATTAGAAAAAAATGTCTCCATCCAAAACGACAGTTCACTCCAAGGTGAAGTACGAAGCAGTTTTAACATGAAGGTATAGAGGTCAGAGGGACCAAAATGATTTGCAAATTCTGTAACAAAAGTGTAAGGCGGTCAAAAAGTAACACTGTAAAGATACATGTAAAAGGTGATTCCGAAAAGAAGGCTAAAGAGAAATATAATTCTAACAGAGTCACCAACCAACAATGGAAGAGGCAATAATTGGTAGCCAAAAATGGAAAGAAGAGAAATGCGAATTCAAATAGGGTAAAGTTGAAGCATTTCTAGCAGCCAACATCCTATTATTAAGCTTGACAATCCTGTAAGTGGAAATACTTTCCTTACTCTTTAATGCTACCTATAATTGCAGCAGCTAAACCTGTACATTGTTTTCTATTTTAGACACTCAGAGCGGATTATCAAGTATATGAAGGACAGTGGGGGACCTGCCTCGTTCTACGGTACTGACGGAAAAGTATATTCCTGAAGTCGCCACAATCCACAAAAACAAGGTCATCGAAGAATTGAAGGGGAAGGACATTGCTTTTACAGGGATGAAACAACTGGCAAGGCAGGGAATTGTGTGTATAATATTTTGTTCCAAACCCTACACCCAGCTGCAGAACAAAAGCTGTACCTTGCATCCTCCACAGTTTGGGATGCTGCTGATTCTTCAAACTGTGCTATAGATCGTTTGGATAGTCTTCAAAAATACGAGAAGAACATAGAAGAGGTTGCAGTATTTAATGCTGATCCTGCGAGGTACATGAGCAAATGTTTTAAAAACTCTAATGAGTCTACATAATAAACTTCTTCACGTGCACCGCCGGCCCCACAAGCTGCATCATGTGGGTAACACCTTTCAGGACTCACTGCCAGAACTAAATAAAACCACAAAGCATGCCAAGAAAGTTTTTTATAATGCTAGGAAGAGAAAAAAATATAACCTGCTGTTCCTGCAAGAAAAGTATCCTTGCGAGAAGTCGAATGGAAAGGATTTCCCTCTCCAATCATTACCAGATGGAGTTCCTGGAAGAAATCTGTAAATTACACTGGAGAACATTTAGTTGATATTTTGTAATTCCTGCAAACCCTGACTGGAGCCGATGCTGCTGACCACAACCTTGGACACTTTGACGAAACGGAAGCAGATAAAACCAGTAAGAGCATTCAGTGGCTTCTAAGATCTCACTTCAGCAGAGATAGTGAAAGTGAAAGTGTATGCAGAATTTGTGACAGTAAAGGGTAAAGGAGCAGAAACTATTATCATGCAGTTGTAAAGCAAGAAAAATCCTTCTGGACATTTAGTTTGTCAAAAGCCTGACAATGTTGAAAGGGCACTTGCACTGATAATTTCAGAGACCAGTGGGTGGCTGGAAGACCTTCCACCTTCCATATTTGTCCTCCATTTCATGATCTAAAAGAGAGTAATACATTGTTGTTCCGCAATATGCAGCTTAAGCTTGCAGAGCTGCTCTTGTGAAGTACTGCGAAATTGACCCAGCTAGAAATTTGTTTTTCAGTCGAAGCTTTACTCAGTCGAAGCTTTACTCAGTCCAAGGTCCTTGGGAAGATCTCAGCTGCCAACTGCTATGATAAAGGACCGCATTAAGAACTTGCCATTAGTCAAGAAACTGTTATCATACTCCTGGGTTTAGTGAGGTTAGAGTCACGCACCAAGACTACTAGGTGGGGCTCTGAAGTAACTGGTTTACTACAGGCCGGCGTAGAAACTAACAAGTAGAGGTTAGGTTTCCCTCGTGGTGGATGGAATGGTATGAGCCCATAAGCTGCCGATCACGAACTGCCGTTCTGGAGCCACGCTACCCCGATGTTTTGGATTAGCGCGGCTGGGCTGCATGCGCCCGGTGCGCGTCGGCCTTGTGAGTCATTGGGATGAATGTCTCATAGTGAACAAAGCTGTCCTGTGAGGTCTTATGACAGACAAGCTGCTCTTATGAAGATGGTTCGCGAGGAACCCGCAAAGTCCATCAATGTGGTCAGCTTGCAGTTCGCTCTTAAAGTAGACCATCTTGAATTTCCCAATGCCTGCTCGAAGGCCCTGTGGTGTGAATCCTGCCGGCAAACGCAAACTCGCAACGCTCCATCAGCAGATACATCATGGTAGTTGCATGACAAGCGCCACAAGCTGAAGCCTGTAAACGGGGAGACACTGACCATTGTGTACTCCAACACGAGTGAATATAATTATTAAGAGAGCAAGCAGCCCTCAGGAAGAAGACGACAGGCAGATGATGATGGATCCTTAAGATGGACAAGATGCAGAAAAGTGGGACATTGATGTAGCATTATTCTAAAACTGAAATGTGGATTTATGACTGCTTTGATTTGAGGTGATAATATTACAATATTGTTCCGACTCACATTTTGTGATTTTTGCTAAATAAAATAAGAAAAATAAAAATATTATGTCAAGCAGCAACTTCGTGAGTTTTGTTGTATACCTCAGCTCTTTTTATCTCAAAACACTCCTAGGAATCAAGTAAATCGTCAGTAAAATACGTCGCGCTAGGTACTCTTAGGCTACTAAACACTGAAATTTAGCATTTATGGAGAAAATAAAATATTTTTGACGATTTCGCGAAAAACCTAAACCCTTGACGTCGAAAAAAGGTGTTGACTTGAAGTGTTACTTGCTTCTCACACGTCGTCTTCTAAGGCGCCCGCATGGCCGTCATATGTAAGATTCATTTGAAAGGCGACAACAACGGACGTGGATAACGCGGACAGAGCCTGGAAACAATAGGGATACTAAGAAATTGCAGAAAAATAAATCAACCTTCACATGAACACTTCTGCAAAGAATTGATTCATAGCCTGCCGCAGAAATCAACGGCTTTGTACGAAACATAGGCCTCGTGGCCCACAAAATCTTCGTACGTATTACTTCTTCCTTTCAAAAAATTATGAAGAAAAAATACTACTACACGTCGCGAAATACTGCTGGGCCCGTAGTATCACTCTTGTATAAATTTTGAACTTCCATGAGGTTCATTTTGCTTAAGTTTTCTTGCGGTTACACATCTGATAAGTACTATTATACTCCGTGAAATACAGCAAGGAACAATGTATCATTTGCCTCGAATTTCTCAGTTTTGGTCGTATCCGCACAGTTTTATACCGCTTTACTCGTTATGCGACGCTTGTTTCGATGATGAAGTAAATTTTCCATTTTGAATACAATGTGAAAATATGATTCGGCAATGTAGTTGATGAGCAGGTCTGGTGTATTGCGTGCGAGCGCAAGCGGCACACCAAAGGCTGCCGCGGTCTTATGTGCTGCGTATGATGTCCGATTTCGGGTCGTTTTCGATCGTCTTGTAATGGCCCTTTTTAGAAATCTCCTAGAACGTATTTTATCTCGAAAACCCGAGGGTCCTAGTCGATAGGGAGGATAGTAGTGTACATTATAATACTTGGCAGCAAAGCTGCAGGACAATTCACGTGCGTGTCTGGAGGCAAGTTTTGTGTCCTAAATTTTGTGCGTAGGAAGAAAGTCATAGTGGCTCTAATGCGCAACTTAAAGGCTGGGGATTATTTGACTCGCATCGCATTTCGCGAAAAATTGAACGGAAATGGGCGAAAAAGTAAAATTACTGCATTTATGAGTCAGCACGACATTTCTGCATTCAAAAACGCATAAAAAAAATCTTCGCAAAATCTATGTTGAAACTACATATTCTGAAAGCAAATTTCTCTCTGAGTTCAAATCTGCCCCCGGGGTAGGGCTGTGCGGTTAACCGGTGATTTTTTCGGTGATTTTAATCACCGGATCACCGAACCGCGTTTGCAAAATCACCGGTTAACCGAAATTTTAAAATCACTGGTTTGCTCCCGCTTACCAGTTTATTTCCGATCACCGATTTGTCGAAAATCATCGGTTTACCGTACATCACCGGTTTGACGGTCGGACGGTAGGCGGCGGAACGGAATCGGACTGCAACCTCTACAGAAAGCCAGTGTCTCTTCAGTTTTGCTGGCCTAGTAATAAGCAATCTGAGGACGTGCCTCACTGAAGAACACGCAGAGTGGTTAATTTTTCTACGCGTAAACAAAGATCTTGTTCAAAAGCCGTGAATTCAATAAAACTTACATATCTACAATTTTGTAGTATTTCTCTGGACACAATATTATCGTATTTCTCTGCTATTTCTCTGGATACAATTTAGTTCTATTTCTCCTGAATATATCAGAAACTAGTAAGGGAAGGTGGGGTCCCCTGTGACAGTTTTTGGGAAATGGCCACCAGCCTGAAACTACGCATTCTCATGTCTTAGGAACTGCTCATATGGACGAAGGGGTCTCTTGGCGACTGATTTCCGTTGCGTTTTTTTAATAATCTTGATCGGCTGCGATGTTATGCTGGTTTTTGTGACAGTGTGCAGTTGTCACATAGGACCCCAGGCCTGTCCACCTTGTGACAGTCCATGTACTCCGTGTGACAGTGGCTATTTCTCACATGAAGTCATTCTACATATGGGTATAACTCCATATCAAAGTTGGTCAAAATAATGTTTACTTAACAAAAATAGATACAATTCAGATACAAAACTGTTTTTATGAAAGTCTTGTTTATTATGGTTCGATGGCTGTCGTCTGCTTGACAGCCATATCTATAACCTCTGTACAACGCTAAAACATTTGTAAGCGTCATAGCAAAAATGTAAGATAGTGAAAGGAAAACGAAAATCTCTAAAAGAAACAGGTGTCACAAGGGACTACACTTCACGTGTCACACGGAGCCCTAAGGGGTGTTTTTTAGGCGGGATGCCACTACAGCTTAGCCTGTTGTAGTAGAGTAGCGGTTCCAAGCTGACACAGCCAACACATCAGAAAAGAACCCCTCGCAAGAAATCGATCGTTGAAATATACTTGAACGGCGAAAAGCGAACGCAGCGTGGAAAAGAGACAATTTACTTTTACCTTGTTTTTCGATGTCCAATCTTTATTGCCGCCGTACCAAGCCGTTAAAAGTTGTAGAGTCACCGCCTTGTGGACTTCAATGCCCTTTCTTGATACCTTCCTTAGAGTCTTCTTCACTTCGTTGGCAGACGCACCGTTTAGGTGAAATAGCCACTGTCACACGGGACCCCACCTTCCCTTAAGCGTGGTATTTCCCTGAAGACAATAATTTGCTCAGATTTTGTCACTTTTTATGATCTTGTAGTGAATGAGACTCAAGAAATAGTCGATTTATAAAAATCAGTAAGTTTGAGTAAAGCAGGTTTTTTTTTATAAAAAAAATTAATCACCGGTGTTTTTGTACCGGTGTTTTCAAAACCACCAGTGTTTTTCCAGTCACCGGTGTTTTTCCAATCAACGGTGTGTTTCTAATCACCGGTGATGACTTCAACACTTTTCACCGGAGCTTTTACCGGAGAATCGAAACACCGTCACCGTTTCGAAAATCCAATCACCGCACAGCCCTACCCCGGGGCTAGACTGTTTCACGGATCCGCTTTTTTACGATAGCGAAAACGGGGTGCCACCATTTTGTTCGAATGGGGTATAGTATTAACTGTGCAAAATTTCAAATCAATCGGACTTCAATTACCTGTGCCGCACACACCTCGAAGTTTTACAGGGGAATGTTATGGTAAAGAGTATCTTAAAATGAAAAACTCGAATTAGTTTTGAACCGTTGCATATAAAGAGTCCTACAATATCTCATTTAGATCGCACAGATTTTTGCTATCGATTGCACTTCACATATTGTAATTATCGCCCCCGGCTTAAAAAATAATATTTCAGAGTTTCCCTTCAAATCTCAAAATTTCAGAAAATTATTTCGTAAACAGTAATAGATAATGAAAATCTGTGAAGTGCAATCGATAGCAGACATCACTGCAATCAAAATGAGATATTGTGGGACTTTTTACATGCAACGGTTCAAAATTTATTCGCGTTTTTCATTTTACGATACTTTTTACCATAGCATTCCCATATAAAACTTGGAGGCATGTGCGACACAGGTAAATGAAGTCCGATGGATTTGAAATTTTGCACAGTTCATACCATACCAAATTCGAACGAAATGGTGGCACCCCATTTTTCGTTATCGTAAAAAAGCGGATCCGTGAAACGGTCTACCCGGGGTCCCGTTATTTTAGTACAGTTTTGGTGGTTCTTTGGCATTTTTAGTGACGTTCGGTGACATTGTCGTACGCGGCTCGCGGCGGAGCGGCGGTTGGGCACATCACTTCACGGCAACCCGATAGCGTTCCATACGCATGGCACGAGAACATTAAGAGAATTTTACGAAGTTAAATGTAACGTGTCTCTACAACTCGACTCCCAAACTATGTCCCCCATAAAATTCATGAAAAAATTTGCAAGCAATTATCTCGTCTTAGTATAAAAAATCAGTTTTCTGAGTGTAGGGTTTGGCATGTTGCGTACATTTGCCTTCCGTTCTGTGGTATGCTGGATTCGACAAACCTCCTCCACAATTCCAGAACGCAGTTCCTAGGGAATTCAATCATGCCAAAAGCTGTCCGCAGTGAAATGATCCGTTTTCATACTTGTCTGAAATGTTTTACCAGGTCCGTGGCACATAATTGGACGAAGTGTGACTTACAGTGACTGTATACAGTTTCCACACTGCTAGGCTTTGGACATAGACAAATTTGTTCATAGCTATTAATAAATCTGTAGTCATAGGTTATGCATTAATACTAACGTGCGCCTGAATTTATTTATGTATGATTTATTTTGTACATAGTAAAGAGTGCCCGAAAATTCATGCAGTTAAGTGCAAATTCATACCTATGTATGCATGCACTATATCATCCAGCACTTATTATGCATACCTGAAAAAGAAAAAACGTGTGTAACCATGGAGTCAAGCCACTAACGTAGGGAGTCGCAAGCTTCGCCCGGAGCGCCACCAGGCCCGGGGAGATCTCTCCACTGCCTACCGGTGGAACGCCCTGAAGTCTCAGCTTCTTTTCCCCTTCTTTTTCTTTTAATGTTGCCAACCTTCAAACTGCTATTCGGTCCTAATTTTTCACCAATAGGTGTTTAAATAGCAATTTAAACCGTTTTGAGGAGGTGTTTTTAAGATTGCAATATGTCATTAAAGAAATGAGAGCGTTTAAGATGGATGAGATTACGAAAACAGTTACCGCTAGTTGTGGTTAGGTTTGTAGTGATTTGATGAAACCGGGAGCAAATCGTGGCTGTAAACAAACCAACTTCGATCACTTTAATGTTAATTTTGGGTAATAATAATCTGCTGCCGTGATGTTTACTTGCGAGATTTGTGGGAAAGTGTACAAACAAAAGGGCTGGTATGCTAAGCATACGCTGACACACAAAGGTAAGTTTCCGTATTGCTCAGTTAGATACAGGCAGCAGTAGGCTGACCCATGGAAGCAAGAAAGAAGCAAGTGTAGGTAGGTTAATATTCTGAAACGTATGTAATTTACTGTTTTAATTAGGTGCTGAGATTACCACCACCCATGCCACCACTAGTGATGCGCTGAATACGCCCAACCTCGTTCCAATTCCCTGTGACCAACCAGTAACG
This sequence comes from Odontothrips loti, assembly GCA_038380765.1. NCBI lineage: Eukaryota > Metazoa > Arthropoda > Insecta > Thysanoptera > Thripidae > Odontothrips > Odontothrips loti. Next base: position 3,656,939 of record CM076255.1, read on the forward strand.
TCTTCCAGCCTGCAGCCTGCTATGTCTTCTACCCTCCAACCTTCAACGTCTTCCAGTCTCCATCATTCAACACCCTCTAGCCTCCAGCCGTCAACGTCTTTCAACATACAAGGTACAACATCTTCCAGCTTACAAATTGTAACGTCTTCCCAAGCGCAACCTTCATCTTCCAACTTCCAACGTACCAGCCATGCTTCATCTTCAGGTAACTTGCCGTCCAATTCCCTGTTTATTAGCACTTGGTGTGAGGATGATGAAGTGTTTAATTTTTTTGTAATTGGGTTTATGTTTTTTCAGCATCTAGTGATGAGGAAGAGACGTTGCAGGCTGACATTGCAGCAATTCAAAGCATGACATGGGATGACCAGTGGTCTGGCACTGATGAGGAGGAGGAGGTGGATTCCTATTACCAGCTGGTCACTGAGCCCTGGCGAGAAGATGAGGAAGAGGAAAGGCGCCGGGCTAAGCTAGCAGGAACGGCTGAGGTGACTGTAAATCCTCCTGCTAAAAGTACCCCTCCTGTTCTTGTGAAGTGTAATGTTTGTCCAGCTACCTTCACAACACTTGATGGGTACACTAAGCACAAAGTGAGCCATGGGATGCAAGGTAAAGCCTATTCCTATATCATGGACTGTTTCCAGCATTTCTAATTACTGCATTAAGTATTCTTATGCATCCTTGTTGTATTTGTTTCAGCTGCTCTTTTTCATCTACCCTCTTTTGAGGACCTCATTCGAGAGAGCCCTTGCTTTGCTGAAGCAGTACTAATAGAGTTGGAGTCGTCGAAGCTAAATTTTGGATTTATGAAGGCATTGAAGTTAATCGCATCAGAAATGAAAAACCGCCTGCACGAAGAGCAAATTACACCGTTCTTCAGAATTTTGTGTGACAGACTGTACAATGTTACTCTAACCCAAGCAGGATATGCATCACCAACAGCATTTGTGAATGCCCATTTTGTTAATTCATCTGCAGCTTTAGTTGATGGTGCCATGAGATCTTCACTGTTAGAAGTACTGGTCAAAATAGGCTGTGCAGTTGAGTGTGATGTTTGCAGTGAATGTAATCGTGAAAGTAATTTATTATGTACCAAGCTTTATTCTAATTTTCTGACTTCCTTTGCAAACAAATTTTCAGATAAATTGTTAGCTTATGTTCTTCATGTTATCAGTGACAAAAATAGTGCTGCCTTTGTGTCTTTAGAGGAAAGGTATGCTGTAACGTGGCAGTCCACAACATCAGTTGATTTCAAACAAAATATGCATTACATTGGAGGGAGCAATGTTAAAAGTTTCTTGAAGAATGCCCTGAGAGTGAAACATCGCAATGAAGAATGGGAACGAGTTATATCAACAATAAGAGAAAAGTTTTTAATCAATGAATTTTCAAATGCCCCTGAGAAGGAGTTGATGGCCTGGGCAGAAACTGTAGACCGAGGAAAACTGACAAAGATTAGTGAAAAGGCTCTTGAATTTTTTGTTCAGCTTGGGACAGAAGTTAAACCTTTGGAAAGGCTGGATGGCTCACTGGTGAATGATGAAGTGATTGAGAAGATTAGCAACTCCCCTCCTTTGCTTTTAAGGTGGGATGAGTTGAAGGGCAAGCTAACTGAACGTGAGTCCTTCAAACTTCTGCACGCCCTATGTATGCATTTTTGTGTCACCTGGAGAAATGGCATTATTGGAAGGCGACATGACCAAATGGCTGCTGAAAAAGAAGCTGAAAAATTTGGAACAAGTGGGCTTGCTTTCAGATCAAAATTGGGAGGGAAAACATCAAAATAGCAGGTTTACCTTCTTAATCTTTGTGTATTGATTTAATTGTGTAAGATTCTGAGCTTCTGATGGCTGTGTTATTTAGCTCTACAATTTTGAGACTGTTTGAAAGTAGGCGTTAGTAGAACTCATTTGTGATTTGATATAATGTGTGATTAACACTTTTTTTTTCGGGCCGGGGGTTAATGTTTGCAAATGTGCATTTTAAATAAATGAGCTTGCTTTCATTTTGAAAAGAATTGCTTGACTTTATTCTTTATTGACATTGTTACTCAGGCATTATCATAACTGAAAAGGGGAAAAATTTCAGTAAGTATACTCACAAGTACTCAAGGCACATAACTGCATGACACAAATGGCAACATATTTACAGCTTGACTCCTTTACTGTTACAACTATCTAACAACTAAGCTCAATTATTACACAAATTCAGCTATTACAGAACAAGGAACTGAGTAGTATTACAGAGCTTGACTTAATTTAATTATTCATTAAATGATGGCATAACTCATCCATTACTGTCAGATGGAAAAATTTCAGGTATTCAAACACATGACAGTACCTGTGCAACACAAATTGCAACACATTTACAACTTGACTCCTTTTCTGTTATTGATGTCTTACAACTGTGGTCAATCATTACACAAATTTAGCTTACACATAAAAAGGAACTAAGTAGTATCACAATGCAATGTATATATTTACAATGTGTCTCTCATCTCAATGCATTTTCCTCCCTTACATTACAACAACAGACTGATAGTAAAACACTTAACATATTTACAAGATGGAAGCCAAACCATTATCCGAGAATCATTATGGTATTAAAACCTGAAACCACTGGCACATAAGAATCTGACATGCACGAGTAGAAAGTCACTGAGGAAGTGGAATTATAGCTCTTCTCACTGTTTTTTTTCTTTTAGGCAGAGGCGTTTCGTCAAGCTCACACTGAGCAGTCTCTGTGTTAGCTCCTCTTCTCTTTAAAGATAAATTTCTCTGCAGGTGGATAGAATTTTCATTGCGCAGATACGTAACCACATTGGGGTTGCTGTTACCACCAGCTGCAGCTCTTTGCTTCGAGAAGTGCTGCTCCAGCGGATCTTGGCAGAAAACTCTTCCGTTTATAAATTTGCATCCTTGTTCAAGTAGCCACTTAATACAAGCAGGGAGCGACTTGCATATCATCTCCCATGCATCGAGAGTCTGCTGAGACAGGATCATAGCCCTCTTCTCTTCTGCAGATTTGCCTTTGATAGAATCAACCTCCTCCTTCCACTCCTCAGAATATCTCCATTTCTTCTCATATTCTTCAAATCTTTTATCATTGACATTCATGTATGGCTTCAGGTTAGGCTTGTTACAACGGATATCAAAAAGTTCATTGAAATTACTTAAAAAAACTCAGCTCTCTGGTTTCTGGCCATTTGAGCAATTGGAATTGTGATGAAAGAGAATTGCTCATGACGCGAGTGCAAAGGGGTACACTCATCCTTGAATAACTGTTCAAGTAGACAGATGCAGCAGTGAGCCTCGGAAGCTTCTTGATGGTCTGCTCTGACTTCCACTTAAAGACCCTGATGATGGGCTTCCAAGTTAAGCTCTCCCCATTCTTCTTCATATTTCTTGACTTCTTTCTGCCTGAATTCTCCAGGCAGTTTCTTGCAGTTTTTAAGGCATGAGGAGGATCCGGGATGAAGAAGATGGGTCTTTCGGGATCCCATGGATTGTGAATGTCCAATATCAGACCATTTTTAGTTTGGGTTCTAGGAAACTGCATTTGAAAACAGGCTCGGTTAACAGCACTCCCATCACAAACAAATGCTACAACAGCTATACCTGAGTTCTCAAGACATCCTGTCACTTCCCATGTATATTGATGTAGGTCCTCTTTGCTCAGGGTTCTTATGGGGTACGATGCCACACAAGATTGAACTCTGCTTGCAACACCTCTCACCATGAAAGTAAGAATTTTCTTAGCAATGGGAGGACTGTTGACAGGAGTTTGCTTTACACTTTGAGCTTCAGCTTCCAGCTTGCGTTTCAGATCCAAGAGTTCAGTCTGCACCTCATTCAGCTTTTGATACCCAATAATTTCTCCAGTGGATTTTCTCTGAGCAAGGTTATCAGACACTGCAATTTCATTGAAAAGAAGAACATGGAACTTCTGATAATCGTAAGGCATAGACTTCACTTCTTCTGCAATTTCATTAATGAAATCTTCATTGACTCCCGCTTTGGCTTCGTAAATGTGCGTGTAGTCCCATAACAACCTATCTGAGGGAAGCCTGATAAAATTTCGCGCTGAATTTAGAGATGTCTGAGAGCAAAGTTTCAACTGCAAGGCAAAACGGATCATAAGTGGATGCCATTTGATCCCATGATTCCCCTTGGCATTCCGTGCTTCCAGCTGCTGTTCCAAAAAGATTTAAAAAAATCTATCCTTAGGATCTTCCGACTGGCTATGTTTCAGAGTTTCGAGGTGCCTTTCAAGAGTTTTACCAAGAGGCACATCTAATTTCTTATTTATTTTGATACCTTTCTCTTCAATTAAGGCATCAACTTGCTGCCTGAGGCGGGTGATCTTCCTTTGCAAATTCCTAATGTCCTTTGCCTTCTTCTTGTCTCGTGCATCCTTCTCAGCTGATGTTAGGCACTTGGCAGGTTTGAACTTATTACGAGTTCGCCTTTCTGATGACCAAGTTGCCGCCTCTTTGCGTTTAGATAACTTCTTTGATATCTTGTAACACTCAGTGCAGAATTTTTTGGGCTGTGTTACAAGGTACTCACATTTGTTACTCCTTAAAGTTTTTTTGTAACGAGATTCATGAAATTCATTATTATCAATATAACAGGTGTCAAGGCTGCTTTTCCACCACTTCTGATGCCGTTCTTCATACACACCAACACAAACCTCCATTTGGCGCAAGTGACCAATGAAAGAGAGCGTTTCACGAACAAACTTTTCAGGATCTGTGAGTTCATCAATTGAAATATCATACACTTTATGGGACTTTGGCAATTCACGTCCATGAGCGAACACACGAATGGAACCACCAAATGAAATGTCGGCTGATCGCTGGGTAATGCGTGCTGCATCACCAGAAATACAACTAACAAGCAAGCTACCTTTTTCGATGTCCACTCTCCACTTTGGAGGCATGGCTTTCGTCAGTTGAGCAAGAACACTATCTTGGAACTGCAATTTAAAAAAAGGTAATTAGTTTAAGTCAACTCCATTACATGCCTGTGCTTGACACTATGAAATTACTAAAATACGTACTTCTTGCAAGGGAGCATGTGCAGGTGAAAGTACTGGTACCAATGGCTCAATCATGGGCTCAACCTCTCCAACAGCAACATCCGCCATATCTGACTGAATCTCAGGGGCTACCGCAATAAGCGGCTGAGAATCTATGGGCTGGAGAACAAAAAACAAAAAATTACAGTGAAGTGTAATAAAAATTGTATGCACCATGTCAATGGTTACAAACTTAGCGAATACCTCAAACAAAGGAGCAGTTAAAGGGATTAAACTTGATCTTTCTTCAGCCTCCTCCACATCAGACAAGGAATGTAATAAGAGAGTAGTTTGGACGGGTGACTCCCCCAAGGACACATCTCCACAACGCTCACTGCATAATTCCTTGACAGAAGATGCAGGAGAAGGGGGCACATTCCGGGTCTGTGGCTCGGCAGGAGAGTACTGAAATATGAATTGAAAAAGATGACTGTACCAATCAATGAAACCCAGCAAAACCTAAACTTCAGTAAGATATAAGAAGAGCTTACCTGCAAAGCGTTCCTACCAAAGTAGGAATGTTCCACGAATGGATGATACTCCTCCACAATGAACACACCATCATCATCTTTATCACCTTGAACATCTTGAGCATCTGGAACTACTGTATCTGCCACCTGAACGTAGAACAAGTACTTTTAAAAACAATGGTCACCACCACAAAGCCACAAACAACTGCAACTTTCACTAGAACGAACCTGTTTCTTCTGTTTATGTTTTTCTTTCCAATACGACTTGACAGTCCATCTCTTTCTTACGCTGGTCTTCGGCATGGCTCCTGTGTGAAAGCACATGAAACATTACTGAAAAGCGTACATAAAGCTTACACTCAAATAGGTTATGGTCGAAATAAAGGCTACAAAGGCGTTCTTTACGGGAAGTTTTACTCAAGTACATTGCCTAAAAGAATTACAAAGCAAAACAAAACACCACGAAGGCATTATGATAGCGAAATACCACTGTACACAAAATAAAATTGAGATAAATAATAGCCCCAGGAGCGACAAAGCTTGCGGTCGCCTCATTTCTTTAACACCTTTATCACATAATGAATTGATTCCCCACCATAGAAGCGTTGTAAAAGTAATCTCCAAAGTGTAAAGACGAGGGAGTTCCAATCCAACTTACGATTCTCACCTTGAAATAGAAGTATCGACTTATTTTCTTCGTCTTCATCATAGCACCGGCTACTGTTGGGACGAAGCGACCGCCATCTTGGCCCTGCAGACCTCCCACCACCCCAAACTCCCACCTCTCTCAGCTTGTCTCTCTCACACAATCGCCCAGCAGCTAGTGACATGTTAAAAGTTCACCCGCTGGCGAAAATCCTTTCACTCGATCACTAAACTAAAGTGAACTTCGTTAACACCAATCTTTCGCTTATCGAATGGATACATCACTCTGCCCATTTCGCCGAGTTAAATACGCGCAAATCGTTTAAGAACGCAGGGACGCCCCCGGACCTTGCGACTCCCTACGTTAGTGGCTTGACTCCATGGTGTAACTGTCCATAAATTCTGCACACAGAGCTTACGTACAGTGGTGGATACAGGGTCTGTGTCCGATCAGCCAGAGTAAGACGGAATCGGACTGCACGCCGGGCGAGCGAGAGAGACAGAATGAGGGAGCAACAGGTACACAAGTTGCCCCTCCCTCGCTCGCCCGGCGTGCAGTTCGAGTCCGATTCCGTCTCACTCCGGCCGATCGGACGCTGAGCCCATACAAGCGTGGTGTTACAATAAAATCAAAAAAGTGCGCATCCAGAGAAAAAGATTCTTGTGCTAAAGGCATTCAAGAATATTTTCTAGAATAAAGCCAATCATAGAATAAAACCAAGAAAAAGTACTTGGTCAAGAATAATATTCGTGAGTGCTTTTACACTGCCGGTCAAAATTAGCGCCCCACTTTTTCTGATGCTTGCCATTTCCACGATTTTCAAGCGCCTTGTAAGCAGGCAGCCAAAGCAGCTCCCCCGGCCGGCAGACGGCATCCAGAGAGGGTACCCCGGAAGATACGCGCGCCCTGCCGGCGCGTCAGTCATGTCATTTGCCTGCCTACCAGGCGCTCGGTAGCAGCGCAGGCCGGGCGAAGAATGCAATGGTCTCACTTTAACGCTCCCCACGGGTAAACCGTTTGCCGCAGCGACTTTTCCGCTTAGGACTGTCGAGGTAAGGGTCGGGACCACCCGCTGTCACGCTAGCCGGGTTTCCACCCCCACCCGAAATTGGCGATATGGGGGGGTTGATGTTAGAAGTGGGTTTTGGCATTTTTGATGGTTTTGAGGGTCTTGAGCACGTACGGGTGGTCGAATCGTGCTGCAAATTTGAGGGGGGGGGGGGTGCATCAGAAGCGCCCTCAACGATTCGCAGCCCCAAATCAGTTCCATCCCTACCGGGGGTAGCAAGGGGTGGCTGGGGGTGACAACCCCCCTGCTAAGGCCTGCTAAGGGCTGCGAAATTTAAGCGCCGGATTTCTGGACGGGAGATTGATGTTTCACCCTTAGTCCATCTCTGACGAAATTTTTGGACCCCTCGCATACCGATAAAAGCCCTAAAAAGCAAATTTTCAAAAATTGAGTTTGGTTTTTTAGGGGTTGCTCGGCAGGGGTTGGTGCTAGCGGCATGGAATTTGGTTTGCAGATGGCCCGGGACTAGGGGCTTGCAATGCGACCATTTTTTTTCACCCGCCACACCAACCCCCTTTAGGGGGTGGGGTTTGGTTGGGGGTAGCAGGCGCGGATCTAGGGGCGGCTCTAGGGGGGGGGGGGGTGATGTACCGCTTTCTGCCTACTTTCAGGCGGATTGTTACGCGAATTGCCTACCTTTCGGGCGCCCCTTGGGCGCCGTAGGGGGGGGGGGGCGATCGCCCCGTCGCCCCCCCCCCCCCTGGATCCGCGCCTGGGGGGTAGGTGGGGCTGGGGGTGGGTATGACCGATCGTGAAAATTTTGACGTCAGCTTGTCAAGGACCGTCATTTAGCCCTGCTCGCCAAAAATTTTGAAATTCCAGCAAGTTTAAAGGTGTTTTGAGGACCTTTTTCGGTCGAAATTTCCGCCCCGCCGCAGTCGAACAGCCAACCCCTCGAAAGGGGTGGCTCCCGGATCTGGCACTTTGGGACCTTCAAGTACAACCTTGGAAGCAACTGCATGCAAATCAACAACTTCCTAGCTTGAAAAACGTGGAAATGGCAAGCATCGGAAAAAGTGGGGCGCTAATTTTGACCGGCAGTGTAGTAAACGGTTTTCTAGGCTTAAAGCAAAAATTCGTTTCTCTGTGTGCATAAGAATTTACAGTGTTGCATACATAGGAAAGCTTCGCAACTTACCTTGAGTGCCGATTCACGGTCGACAGTCATCAGCCCTAACATATTGCACGTGAATGTCTGGCGTCGCAGGCTGGCGATCAAAGGAGTAACCTATCCGAGCAGACACAGAAAACACAGCTATTGAAAAGTTTCAAAGGAGGACGACCCGCCTGCTAGTTTTATTCATCGACCTATTGACACGTGTGTTCGTCTAACCTCACGCTGGGCACCAGGAGCATACGAAACAAAAGATTGCCTTGCCGTGTGTGTATACGCCGCTCCCACAATACTTGCCAGCTAAGGAAGAAAGAGCAGCCTTAGTTCTGACATGCATGTAATACGGGCCAGAGGCCACGGTAGTTCACTTTGTGTCAACCATTCTAAAGAGAGCGTCTTCCGCTCTGAAAATTCCAGTGCACCGTATACCTTTTCGGCCGGCCAATAGTGGGCGTCAAGCAGCAGCCACAGAATGGCCCAGGCGGGCAGCGCCTCGCCCAGCAGCAGCGCTGTCCGCAGGGCCGCTCGGCGCCTGGACCTTGTGATGCGAATGAGTGCCTCGGACAGGGGAAGCAGCGCGACCACAAACAGCCGCGGCAAGATGAGGAGCAGCGAAGCGCCGTGCACGGCGACCGTGTCTCGCGTCATGTCCAGCAGCAGGTGCTGGCGGACGCGGAGGGCGCGCCACGCTAACTCGCCGTCATCGTCGTGAGTAGTCGCCCGCCGTTTGACGTCGCAGACCCCCCTATCCTGGCTCTCACGGGGACCCCTGGCCGGCGACGGCTCGGCGTCAGAGGCGGCCACTGCTGCATCCCGCCGAAGGTCTTCAGCTACTGCGGCCAGCACTGCCAGCGGCAGCACCATGCGCGCGCACTCCAAGGCGTTGTGGGTCTTAAGCCAAGCCACTTGGGCAATCCAGAAGGGCGCTCCTTTACCAATGTACAGCTTGAACAGCACGAGCGCGATGTGGCAGACGTTGAGGGTGACGACGGTGATGACAGAGGCCAGGATATGGCGCCAGCCGGTCCCAGACACGGGGTGCCTGGCGCAGTACGCCCGCACACAGCGAACTAGGTCACACGCGCGACCGCGGCTGCGCAGTGCGGTCACACTTCTCGTGGCGAACGTAATCATCATGGTCATGTGGAGGTAGCCGCTGTGCAGAAGCACCCAGATTCAGTACACGCATGGTCCATTACACGCAATTACGATTTGTATAACTTTACGGTTTTCCTTCTCAATTGCGCCCATTCATTTAGGGTCAGTGTGCATGCAATTAAAATACAGCATGCCCTGATACGCAGCAGATAATCTACAGGAAGGGAAAGGGGGCTGAAGGGACACGCACAGTTCGAAGAAAGGATTCGTAGGCTAAAATTAAGAGATGGTCGAAATGAGTTGAAACTCGGCAAGTGGCACGCAGCCTTCGGGCACCAAAAGGCACAACTGACTCTAAATTTGGCAACTTTTTTCCTACAATTTTGCATTGAATGTGTGCGCCTTACAAGTGTGTACCTAAATGTGACCGAGCCATCTGAAGCCAGGTACATAGGCAGGTTCGGCAGCTCGCCGACAACGGTCAGACTTCCAGCGAACACCAGTGAGAGCACGGGCAACCACAACGGCGCGGGCGTCAGTCGCAGCGAGGCGTCCTTGCCTCGGGACACTATCAGGGGCGTAGCCGCGTTGCCCAGGATCCAACAGAGAGCGAGCCACAGGCGCTGCGGCAGGCACATGACGCCTTACCTGCAAGGATGCTTTGGAGAATTTATCCGGATAAAGCAAGTTTTGACTGTTATTTAACCCACACAGCAGATAGAAAACAATACAAGCGTGCAGACCATTTCCGTCAAATCTGCATAGACGTGCATCCAACGTAAGTACAGGGTGTCCCAGTCCCAGTCACCTACAGTGCAGTAGGTTGGGCTGCCTGCGCTCCGATCTCCAGGCGCAGCACTGCTCAGACGCTAGCTGGTGTCTGCGGGGAGGAGGGGGGGGGGGGGGGGCTGTGGCGCTCTCCGACCGGCCAAGTCGAGTCGGGTGAGAGAGGCGAGGCGAACGGGTCTGGCCACAGCGAGTTGGCGGAGAGGGGGTGCGGAGGGGAGGGGGTAGAATGAATGCTTTGGTTAACGGTGTCCACCTTTTGTCATCATGGCGCTGCGCCACAATTACTGTAACGAGGGAATGACGGACATGTTACTGATATATTGTAAATGTCGGAAGAACGATAGTTCCTGCAAACTTCCGACACCCTCCCCTCCGCATCGCCAGCCGCCCTCCCCTATGAGACAACTCGCCGGGGCAGACCCGTTCGCATCTCTCCCACTCGACTCGGCCGGTCGGAGAGCGCCACAGCCCCCTCTACCTCCCCGCAGACACCAGCCAGGGTCTGGCCGAGCACTGAGCAGTGCTGCGCCTGCAGATCGGAGTGTAGGCAGCCCAACCTACTGCACTGTATGTGACTGGGACACCCTGTACGTCTGTCGGTAGGCACTGTACAACTGTTCTTAACACGGTCAACTGTCTGTCTGCAGAAAGACGTCTTTTACTAGACGGTCTACAGCTTCATGAAGACTTCTATTGTTAGACCTCAGGCATCTTTAGACAGTCTAACCGTAGTCTACGCCGACAACACCTTTCGGTAGAAATATATAAGTTAAGTCTAGATGTGGACATGGTTCAGAACATCTTTATTTACCTGGACGATGAAGACACATTTTCCCTAGGTTATGTCATATCCGTGCGGTTAGAATGTGGGTCATTTTTTTTTTGCGTCATAAATCACCTTTGGGATTTCGTTCCTGAAGAATCAATTTACAAAAACGAATGTAACATACCAAAAGGTTATTAAGATTCGACTGTCAATATTTCGTATCGCGTGTAGCTTCAAAACTCTCGTGTATTAGTCGGGTCACCAAGACAGGCCTTAACGCGTAATAGTAATAGAATTTGGGCGAATTTGGCGCAAAAGGGTTCCAAACAGTGCTATTTCGGGTCACATTCTTCGAGAGCGTACAACGCCTCGGTCTCAACAAACCAGGATTAACGTTGCAATTTTGCCCCCCAAAATTAGTTTGATATTCTTTCCGACAGAATTAACTCTTCCGAATTGATGGGTGACAACAACTTTGGCCTTAATAATTCGGATGATACTCGCCGTACCCGCACTGCGTTACCGATTTCAGGCCAATGTTAGACCCCACCCCATGACCTAGCGTGGTATCGGAGATGATGAATCGGAGCTACAACAGAAATCTCGACAGTCTCACCAGCAGCACGGTCGAGATCGCATTTTTCGTATCCATGAGCGCACCGGTGCAAGTTGCCAAAGTCGGGATCGGTTAGCGTTACCGAAAAGCGGAATACACAAAATGGTACAGAAAATTTACCTTGCCTGCAGTGTTTTCGAACATATACTCAGACGGGATTCTACTGACTCTGGCAGTGCTGCCACGGGGCACTATCTTGTAAACGGGACAGCAAGCCTCGCTCTACCAGCACTAAAACCCATCGTTCAAGGCCGATCGAAGCAGTGTCCGCCTCTGGTTCAGGATTGGAGTGCGGAAAAATAGGAGCCACGCAGCGGAACGCCCCCCCCCCCCGGACTTCCCTGCCGGCTCAATGGGGGGTAATGTAACAACAAAAAAACTATTACCCTGCGTGAAATAATGCTAGGCCCGAATTATCACTCGCAAGAGGTCCCTCACTCCTTTACAAGGTGTACATCAGGGTTGTTAAAGTTAATATGAACCATTAACGCGTTAACGTTAATGCGTTTATGCGGGTCCATTAACGTAACTCGTTAACGTTAACGTTATTTGGCGAATGTAACGCGTTAACGGTAAATTAACGCGTTAACGTTTACTCATTTATTTAAAATTCATCTCTGCCATACATACAAATGACATTGTTGCTCCGTGGAAGGGAAATAAGGGCGAAAACCGTAGCTAAACCGCGGTAAAAGCGATTTTTGTACTTGCACTGCCGATATCTCCGAAACTGTAGGAGGAGATACGACGTTCCTTGATGTTTTAGTTTTTTCTGGTGCTTCTTCAATCAAATAAATATTTTTAATTTTACCAATTTTTTTTTTTAGAAAATTTATTGGTCGGCCTGTAGTAAGGCATTTAGCCCTCCCCCTGCGGCACCACTAAACGACGTCACACCGCTACCGTGGATCAGGACCCCAAACGGGTTGTTTTCAGACCCGGAACTAGCTTGAATTCGAAAATTTTGAAAATAAGAAGCGGTCTACCCGCCGGCCGCCGGAGCTGCCAGCCGGTCGCAGCATGAGAAAGGGCGTCCTGGATACGAAGCACGGATCATTGGGGACCCCGTCTCGTCCAATGAGACACCTAGCGTCTCTCATAGTTAGTTTTCGGAGCTGCTCGACGGCTTATTTTATCCCTAAGACATGTACGCGTGCCACCAGACACCTTTTTACAAAATTGCTGGCGATGAGTTTTATTAATAAAAAGTTAAATGTGAGAATTCGGGCACCCCGCCTCTCTCGGCCGGGCTAAGGCGGTGCCTTCTACGACGATCTATACCAGGTGTATCATTGGCCCCGGGCAGTTTCGGTTCTAGGCAGTCCCGCAACACACTATCTCCGTCTCTTTCTGGCTCGGCCAGACGCGTGAGACAAAGAGACGGAGATAGTGCTTTACGGCACTGCCTAAAACCGAAACTGCCCGGGGCCAATGATACACCTGGTACACTGCTAGACCTTAGGCTTCAAATTGAAGCTGGCGCGCTTCGAAATTTGAAGACCGGCTGGACGCGTCAAATTGAAGCAGATGAGCTTCATAGGGCGTCTCCCCACTACCGCCAGGGTCTCCCTCCCCCCCCCCCCCCCACCACCACCACAGCCCGCCGATCCCCGGCCCGCAGCCGGCTCGGCTCGGTCAGGCTGGGTTGGCTCGGCGCTGCACGGCGCTCGGCTCGAATTGTCTCGGCGTCGTTCGACTCGTCGCGCACCGCCTCGTCGGGTGAGTCGTCGCGTCATCGGCAAGCCGTGGTGGTGAGGGAGACTCCGGCGGTAGTGGGGAGGCGCCGTTTGAAGCTCTTCTGCTTCAATTTGACGCGTCCAGCCGTTCGAAGCGCGTGTTAGCTCCAATTTGAAGCCTAAGGTCTAGCAGTGTAACGTTCCGATGCGATTTGGCGGCGGTGGAGTGTGGAGGGAGGAGCGCGCGGCTCTCATCACAACATAACCTTCTGCTGCGGGCTGTTGGCGGTGAGGCCGTGAGAGGCCTTTATTTTCCTATGAATATACAAGGAAAATGCAGTTGACAGGTAAGATGGTGTTATTAATTGAATTAGTATTAAGAAAACGTCCAAATGTTTGTTGCGGTTGAGTTGTATTGAGTCCTATGAGTTATAACAATTGCTGTGGCTAGTTGTCTTGTGTATGTTCGCGTCTCATACATACAATTTCGTTTCTTTTATAGGATGAATGATACTGACAATGACATGACGCTTGAAGTGTCGCTCAATGACAGTTTTTTGCAAGCATTCTCGTCAACGTCAGTGACAACTTAACACACGACTCGCCAACAAACTGCTAACCAACTGCACTGTTCAAAGCTCCCCTGCCTCCACCACCTCGTACACCTAAAAGAGTTACACCTGCTAAGAGAAAGCAACAACCACAGAAACCTCCACCACCAAAAGTGACTAATGTGGCAAAAAGGGAAAGACTGAAGAAAGACAAACCCAAACTAGTTAGCAAAGATTGCGGCAAGGAGTATTTCAATATGGGCTTTTACAAGAATCACTGCCGGACATACTATACTAGGTATGTAGCTAGTAACTTCTAATTAATTGATTGATTCCACATATGCATTTTTCTAAATATAATTTTTTATGTTTCTAATTACAGTTGCTTGTGAACGTTATCCAAACAAGGAGAAGATTCAAAATGATTTGAGCCAAATTGTTAGTTCCACTTTGGAGAAAATCATTGTGTCACCTTCATGTCGAGAAGTTAATGAAACTGCTCAGTACTGTTTGGATAACCTTGGACTATGTGACAACTACAAACCTTTTTACTGAGAAAATGTGTGAAGCATTTACAGATGTCATTATTACCAAGAAATTCGTGCTGCCTTCTAAGCTACTTGGTACTTTAATTAAGCAGTGTGAAAGCATTTTATCTAATATAGCCTTTCGTACTTGTTGCACTTGGGCAGGGCAGGGAATGACAAAGGCTTGGGCGGTGTGGCTTTACTCAGGCAGGTCTGAGTCAGAGTGCACCGCTCCAAGAGCAAGCGGCTGCTTATAAAAGAAATGCAGAGGAACATCAGGAAGAAGTAAATTATATGGAAGGGGTATTGTAGTGTCTACAAGGAGCAGAGAATGGGCCAGTCGACTGGTCTTTGTTGTCAGGTAGGGAACGGATGCCTCTAAGATGGCGCCCGGCTTGGTAGCTACCAGATCAGGTTAAAGGTCTTGTTAATTTCATGCTCGATACAGCACTTCTCCCTCCGAAAAGAAAACTGTAACTTCCTTTAAGTTAACAATTCTAGCCTCTGCTTGCAAAAAGTTTTCGTTTTTAACATTAAATTGTGAAATTTTCTTCCAGTGCTGACTTGACTTTGACGATTACTTCTGACTTTTACTAAAAAACATGCGGGGTCCCCCGACAGTGGTTAGCCTCAGGGTTGCCCAGCCCTTGACTAGGACCTCACACGTAAACAAAAAGGAAAAATAAAGAGTGGGCGTCCCAACGTAGGCCTCAAGTTACTTCCCCCAGGGTACATTCCACGGGTGTGTGGATGCCGTCCCAGGGTACTCCCTCTCGCCTGAAGGTAGACCCCAGAAATCTCAAGTTAGTCACCATGTCGCTCCGTTGACCTGTAACACACAAACAACACCACAACAAAATCCACTCCTACAGCTTCCGCACCCACTGCCTAGGCAGGGCATGCCTCATCCGTCTACTCTGGAGTACGGATTGTCTTGGCGCCAGCCTGACTAGCTAAAACCCAAGTAATGGCACCGAAACTAAACTGCTTGTCTTAAACCTAGCCTGTGTTTTCCGGATTTACCCAGTACACTTAACTCATTGCTGAGCGAAGCGAAGCTCACTGTGGGCTTCTGCAAAGAAGAAAAGTTACGACCCCTCCCGGATACCTATAGTTAAGCATAGGTATCTTACTCTTACTATATGTCTTCATCCTATCTTTGGCTTGATTTAGCTATATATATATAAACATATATATATATATATATATATATATATATATATTTATATCCTTATAATATATATCCTTATATATATATGTATATATACCTACTTCATCCTATCTTTCACTATCGAAAGATTAGGTTAGGCTAGGTTAGTGGTTAGGCTAGATCAGGTTAGGTTGGTTAGGTAGGTTAGGCTAGGTTAGGTAAGGATAGGATAAGTTTTGGTTAGGCTAGATTAGGTCAGGTTAGGTTAGTTAGACTAGGTTAGGCTAGGTTAAGTGCTTAACATACAATTACTGCAAAGGATTCAAAATGTGCAGCCGCATATCTATCAGCACATGTCTGTCCCTCTTTTATCTGGCTGCAGCAGCGAGCGCAGCATTAGGCCCGGCGGGCCCTGGCTAGTAGTCCAAGTTGTGCCAGTGTCCTATGCACGTCCCTGTAGACGGCCTCCTTGGACTGGGTGGCGTTGACGACGGTCACAGGAGTGCTTTCCTCTTGCAGCATCCACTCGTCCATTCTGTGATGCAGTTGTTTCCTGTACTTCTCTTGAGAAAAACCCTTAGAATCCTTGACACTGCTTGAAGTACCCTTAGCTGTTGCTGCCGCATGTGGCCATTCCTGAATAGTAGTTCTGCAAGTGGACTGACCGTTTCGGGCTTGAGCATACTTTGCTCCCAAACTGTTTGAAACGGAAAAACCCATTTTCCAGGCTGCTTGCTAACTTGTTTGAGCAAATTAATTCCACCCAAATTCACCCACTTGTACTCTCTTCCTCCTCATAAATAGTTAGACTACTCCCAAGACAGAAAATGCCAAAACTGCACTTAAACTCAAACTGCACTTAAACTCAAACTCTCCATGATAATTCTAGTTATCTCAAAGTCTTTCTCTCTTGTATCTCATATGTCTCTATTGTCATTACTGCTCATTGAACTCTACACTGTATGATCATTTCCCCTGTATATTTTGTTTTACTCCCGCGTCTGTTCGTTTGCCTCAAGTGGTACCGGTCTCTGCGCGGCTTTTGATTCTTTTAGTCACTCCAGCTGACTTTGCTCAAAATTTGCTGCTTTGTGAACACCAGTGAAAAAGTTTTATTTTAATTTAATTGGTGCTCCCTAGAGTAAGGTGTGGTGTCAACATGGGACACAGCTCAGGACTTGTCCCTGAACAGGTAGATTCCTATGGTGGTTTGTGTAGAATGCTCAACACAGCCATTTCTGACAGGTTAACGAGACACTCTCTAGCAGCTTTTATTTTAATTGTCATTTCAAAAGATAGGAGTTTCAAAAAGGAGAATGAGTAGGGAACGATAACACAGCGGTTTGTCTAAAAACAAGAATATTATAATTCATATACTAAAGCAAATGATAAAAAAAATAAGGTAAGGCAATACTTCTAATCTTAAATGGCATTTTATTTTTAAACAGCTACTGTACAACTTTACAAGTTTATAGTCTTTAAATGCTTTTAACTCATACAACTATATTTACAGGCACACTCACGAATCCCAATACATCTGTCCTATCATTGGTGGTGGTAGGCCATCTCCTGTACCATGGATACCACCGTTTTCTTCGGCGTTCTCGAAGATTAAGGCCAAATTCTTTTGCATTCCACCTCTGCGGCATCCCTCTCCTCCAAGGTATTGCATTCTCTGCCTTGGTTGCAGCATGGACTTGCAGATCTGGTTGCCAAATGTGGATGTACTTGCTGTAGTATTGTACCGGGTGTCCAGGCTAATACACTGCAGTCGGATGGGTGGCCTACCCTTGACTCTGCAGGCGCAACGATGCAGGCGGCTCCCGGCGGGAGACAGCGAGTGTGACGAGTCGAGCTACGGCCAGCCGAGACCAGCAGGAGAGCCGGACGAGCCGAGCGGCTGGAAGTGCACACAGCCTCCCCTCCTCACACTATCCAACTCCTCTGCCAGCGCCGCTTTGCGTCGTCTGCTCCTGGCGCCTGGCTACGGCTGCCGAACGGGGGCTGAAATTGGCCCGTCCGTCTCAAATTTTGAAATATCTTAACGAACTTGTAATTAGGGTAATGTCGGTCCGGAGAGCGCTCGGCATAAATTCAGCTAGCCTGACGCCCATTTCCTCGCGCCTCGCCTTAAATCATAACCTTCTGCCATTTCTTCGTTTGTCAACACGTGCGGCTGCGCTCCCTCCGCCATGGTTGAGGTTCACAGTCAACACTGATGTCTGCTACCTCTTTAGCGTTTCGGTTTCGATACGCAAATGTTGTCTCCCGCTGTCTCCCGCCGGGAGCCGCCTGCATCGTCGCCCCTGCAGAGTCAAGGGTAGGCCACCCATCCGACTGCAGTGTATTAGCCTGGACACCCGGTACAAGTCCCAGCCAAGGCCTGACTTCTTTGACACCCTTTGGCTCCGGCCAATGCGTGATTTTCTCTACTTCGCATCATTCCTTATTCCTGTTGCAGAGAGACGGTGCCCCAGGATTGAAACTTCGGGCCTGAAAATCTCACGTTTCTTAGCTTTGAGAAGAAAGCCTCCAGCTTGGACTCGGTTGAACAGTGCTTGCAGGCGTTGCAACATCTGATCGAATGTTGCTGACTGGCTTGGTCTGGTGGCTCCTATCCTTAGGTGTGTCAGGAAGGTTTCTCGTACATCTTTCCTGTAACGCAGAGGTTGCGTTCAGTTTGATAGGTCTACGGTCTCCCGTATCAATTCTGAACATGAGCCATGGGCCTGTGCCACACGAGAAATTGTCTGGTCCGCAGTACTGCTTCCAGCTGCTTCTTCTGATCTGCATCTAAATGCTTGCTTCTGTCAACAAGATTTTGCAAATCTTCAGAAAGTTTTCCTTCCGCTGGAATGGGTGTTCTGTTGGTCACGGTGTTGACTTCCACTCCATCAAAGGGTTAAACTCCGTGCAATCCTTTGAGCTTGTCTGCTGCTGCTGACTCAGATATGCTGATGTTTTTAGGACCAAATTTTCATCCTCATCTTCACTTTCACTTTCATTTGCCTCTTCCTCCTCATGAGAAAGACCATCCTACTCCAGCGGATGCAGGGGATGGATTTCCACCGAAAAGGCGTATTTCTTAATTTCGACACACTTATCTCCCAAGCTTTGGATAGTGATTTGGAAGGGTGCAGTGATACAAGGCACAATGCCGGACTGTAAAACTGTAATGCAAATTTGTTATGCGTTTTGACGTAATAGGGTTTGATACCAACAACCTTAGCCGCGAAATACTGAGACCACTTTTGTTTGTCTTTCCTGGCTGGATCACTTCGCTGGACGTCTGTGGCCCTGCCATTGTTGATATCAACGGTTTTTCGTTTTGTTTCAGGTTCCCCATGCCGGTGCCAGCCCCGCCGTGTGGATGCAGAAGTGATGACCCAGCTTTGGACAATTCATCGGGCACCAACTCCCTTAAATTCACCCCAGGCGTTACTTGGACCGACACGGTGCTGTTCCCCAGCTGATCAGCCATGACTTTCGAGAACTGTGTCCACTTGTTTTTCTGCAAGTGGCCTCAGTAGCAACTTGGTACAAGACCCGACAAGGTAAATGAACTTTACCAGTGTGGAAATCACCTCTATTCTTTGACAGGTCCCCTTTGTATGGGTACACTGTGATTTTTCAATTGTAAAATCGTTTTTTCGGACGTATATCACTGCATCGAAGTGGTCTAGGAAATCATATCCCAGCAAATTTTCCCTGGCAAAACTGCCAACTAGGCACCATTATTGGCACCATTATTGCCATTATTTCCAGCATTGGCAAAATGATACATGGCCATGGCAGCCTGCATTGCTTCTGGCGGGAAAACCGGCAGCTGGTAATTTGCAACTTGGCCACTATTCTGACCACCCTTGTTGCTACCACTTCCCTGGTTTCCTCCGTTGTTATCGCCACCATTTTGCCCCATCAAAGCTCGACACTCATTTTTGTAATGCTCCTTCTTGGGACAATAATAGCACTCAATGTCTGTCCTTCTTGCTGTTGTTTCCTTGTGGCCCCTTCCGGCACTCATTGGTATAGTGCGTCTCTGTTTCGCAATTTGCACAATACGGCTTGCTTCTGCACTCATTGGTGTAGTGGGTGTTGGTTTTGCAGAACGAGCAAAACGGGGTTCCAGAGCTGGATTGTCTGCCTCGGCCTCTTTTTCCAGTGCCTGGACTTCAACTTCATCAGCGGCGGCGTCGTCGTCCTCCTCGTCCTCGTCGTGGCCGACGCGGCGGACCTTGGTGGCAGGCCCCTTGGAGGTGGACGGACCGATGTCCAGCGAACGCCCCCGACTTAGGTGACGCATCGCATCCTGGATGGTACCGACGGACGCGTAGGCCATCCTGTGCACCAGAGCAGGATCGTGGAGCCCCCGGATGAATCTGCGCACCAGCCCCTTCTGGATCTGGCGCTCGTTGTGGTTGGCGAGGTATTTCCTTCCCACTCTCTCCACTTCTTTGACCCAGTCCCGAAAAGACTGGTTCGGCTTCTGGACCAACTCTTCGAACGCAGCCCTGCGCTCCCACAACGACTGGTCTATCGTGTATGTGCGCGCCAGGACCGTATCCAAGTTCTGGAATGCGTGCTGCTGGCCTTGGTCGCTGAGGAGCGCAATGACGTGGGTAGCGTCTCCGCGAAGACTGCGTAGGAGCTGCCGCCCTTTCGCCTCCTCGGACCTGCTGCAGCCTGGAACTGCGCCCGGTAGATGCCGTAGCAGCCTTTTATACGTGAGTTTCATTGGTACCAACTAACATACATACATACATACAGATAGATGTCATTGTTACCAACACAATACTCCAGAGCATCGCTTGACAAAGTTTTAGAATTTTATACGCCCATTTGAGAGAGCGAAGTCCACATGAGTCCGATTTGGCTGTTTTACCACTTAGCTAAGCTAGGCCATCGCTCCTGGGTTTAAGTGTATAAAATTCTGCAACAAGGTTTGATTCAAAGGTAGCATCGCTTGACAAAGTTTCCGAATTTTAATCGCACATTTAAGAGAGCGAACTCAAGATGTGTGCCGTTTTATGGTATTTTACGACTTGGCCACGCCATTGCTCCCGTGTTTGGATGAATAAATTTCTGCAACAACTTTTGCTGGATGGACCTTTACCTGAAGCATCACTGACCTGAATTTCAGAATTTTTTCGCTTGTTTACGGAAGATATCGCTCTATCACTTTGTCTGGGTCTATCTATAGCATGCGGAGATAAGCTGAGCTCGTTTTGGCCAACACTTTTTGGCCAACTTAACGTCCGTTTCAATAAACACATTGCCCTTGCCCACTGGACTGTTAAAAGCATCGTCAACCCGGCCAGGCCTTGACAAGGCCGGCACGGCCCGACGGTTCCCTACACTGGGCCGCTACGCGCTCAAATCGATGCAGGGAGAGCATGCGCGCCGGTGCCCAAAGAGAATTCGGAAGTCCGGCGGGGCGTGGGCTCATCAAAACGTTCGATTGACGCCGCTTGATTACGGCCCGACGGTTTCCTACACTGGGCCGCTACACGCTCGCTTGTTCGAATCGATGCACGCTCTCGCTTTCTGAAGGCCTGGCGCACGACGGTGCCCCAAGAGGGTTCGGAAGTCCGGTGAGGCGTGGGCTGATCAGCACCTCCGACTGATGCAGGTTGATTAATTGACTATGGTCAAGACGGTGGCGTTCTTGGGACTGGTCCTGACGGCGTATTCCGTCTCCCCATCCCCGTTTGGTCTCAAGGCGACCAGAGACGGGTTGTTGGCGTTGGACCACTGTGCCGACGAGACCTTCCTAGCTGAAGTCGCAGAGGAGTACTTAATGGATGCTGGTCAGATCATGGTGAGTTATAGACTGAGCCGCTGAACAAATTCAATTGTGCGTTAGTTGTTCCCTTTTTTTTCTCAATGCCGTTCCCTGAAAGCGCCTGAAACATTTGGTTCAGGCGACAGAGCTGAGCAAAGGTCAACGGAGCCAGACTTGCGGGTCCGAGCCCGCAGCACTTATCCAACCGAATATTTTTTCTTGTGATTTTTGACTTGGTCCTAGTTCGAGCATGGGATGGCAACGATGTGATGCATGCTGGCCGCACCCGTTCCTTTCCATTTGTTTAAATTCCAGTGCATTTCCACTCCATACTATTGTAAAATCTGAAGGCCTCGCGCCTGGCGTATCAAGTATCTACTGCATACACGGCGACACGGACCGGTCTTAAGTTGGCCGGAAAAATTTTCGACCAAAATTTTTGATACTTTCAAACTTTTTTCGACCACGTTTCAAGTAGCCCTGAACAACATATCAAAAGATGGCGTCACGATTTTCCCCAACTTTCTCAGATTTTCGGTTGGACTTAGAAATGAGAAGAGGTGGAAAGAAAGGTGGAAAAGTTACTTCCACCCTAAAAGGTGCCGAAATCGGGCGCCTAATCGAAGAAAAAATTGTTCCACTAAACCTTGTGTTCTGTCTCTGCTACGCCGCTGCTCCGTTATTTGAGTGGAATTAATTCTGTAACTTGTTTTGCGCTCTCTTCAGACACTTCTCTCACCGTTCAAGCCAAATTCAGCATTACTTCCATCCAGAAGGTGCCGTTTTCGAGCCGCTAAAAGAGATTTTAGCACCCTTTAAGGTGGAAGTAATTCTGAATTTGGCTTTTAGGGTGAAAAGAGTGCCCGAAGAGGGCAGAAAACAAGTTTTAGAATTACTTTCAATCAAACAACAGAGCAGTGGCGTGGCAAAGATGGGACACATACATGGTTCACCGAAACAATTTTTTTTTTTCTCTTTTGGCGGCTTGAAATCGACACCTTCTGAGGTGCAAGTAATTCTGAATTTGGCTTTAACGGTGAGAGGAGTGTCCAAAAGGAAGGAGCGGAAAACAAGTTTTAGAATTATTTCCACTCAAACAACGGAGCAGTGGCGTAGCAATACCATGTTTTTGTGGTGACCATTTCGGTAAGAAAGTCCAACCGAAAATGTGAGAATGTTGCGAAAAAATCGTGACGCTTACGTTTGGTATGTTTTTCCCTTCGATTATCTTAAACGCTTTTTTTACCCGATGGTTTGGGTGACCAGTTTGGTGAGATTTTTCCAGAGTCCAACCGAAAATTTGAGAAAGTTAGGAAGAAATCGTGACGCCATCTTTTGATATGTTGTTCAGGGCTGCTTGAAACGTGGTCTGAAAAAGTTTGAAAGTATCAAAAATTTGGTCGAAAATTTTTCTGGCCAACTTAAGATCGGTGCGGCACAGGACGGGTGTTCTACAGCCTCGAGTTGTCTTATCGGATTCAGTTCGCGTCGTCATGATGTTCTTTAGGTACGGTTTGGGGACAGTGAAACAGCCTATTGTGACGATCACTGCTGCTATGACGTCGAGCGCGTTTTCTTTTTCTTGTGTCACATTCTCCGTATTACATAGTCTTAACATCCTACAAACTAAAATGAAAAACAAACTCTTATAGGCGACCGTAATACAAAGAAGCGATAGACATTTCCGTAGCTGCTGCTGACGTCACCGGACGGCAAGAAGATCAAAGTAATAACAAGGATTGATCACTTTCGCGCACGCGTAGCGGACTTGCTTCACAGAAAATGGTGTCCGTGTCCGCGCATGCGCGGCGTGGGCTGCGGTAGACCGGAGCTTCTGATTTCCTTCCTTTTTTCTCCCCGCCATTTCTGGTGACGTCAGCATGCGCAACGGAATTAGGGTTGGAAACGCCAACTTCGATTAATCGATCATAATCGACTATGTGCTACCAACTTCGATTATTTTTTAATCGACTAGTGCCCCAACTTAGTTGAATAATCGATCAAACCGGGCTGATTATGCGATTATTCTTCCGAAACTGAGATTTGGGCATTTTACGACATTTGGATCGGCACTGAGACGGTTTTGGTGTCGTTTCGTCACCGAAGTAAAATTGCACTCCGTTTCGCACTGTGTTCCGAGGCATGCTTTGCTCCGCATAGTTGGTTGCGGCTATCGCCTCAATTTGTTTGGGAAGTCTTCGGTTTGCAGTCTGTAGTATATTATTAATGTATTTGGTTATGTTCTGTTGGTATCTCAGTTACAGGACTTGGAAATTTTTAATATCCAGAAAGGTTTTATTTTTTCATAACTCCTTTCATCATTGTCAAATAAATATTACTCCTTTATTTGTTCTGTGCTGCTCTCCTAATGGAGAAATCTCGAC
The DNA here is from genome assembly GCA_038380765.1 of Odontothrips loti. Lineage (NCBI taxonomy): Eukaryota > Metazoa > Arthropoda > Insecta > Thysanoptera > Thripidae > Odontothrips > Odontothrips loti. The sequence continues at coordinate 3,680,653 of CM076255.1, forward strand.
AGAATGCATTTTCCCCCTGCCACTCTAAAATTCGTTTTTTTTTTGCTCCATTTTTACCGATTCTTGATTATAACCCATTGTAATCGAGTACGACGTCGATTAATCGAGTGGCGTCGATTACTGGTTTTTACGTAATCGAAAAACCGATTAATCGATTACTGTTGAGAAGTTTTCAACTGTAAACGGAATGGACTATTCCATTTGCACTCGAAACGTCTGTAAAACACACTTTCGGTGTACTTTCAGTGTTCTTCCCGAGCTTCAAATGTTTTTAATTGTAAAAATGTTGGAATAATTAGATTTTGTATTTGTGTTAGAGTGGCACAAAATTGTTTGTAGTAAACAAAATTAAAGTAGGTTAGTTGTTTAGCGTGTATATTGTTTAGGTGCAGTTTACCTACCTTACACGACGTTAATAAAGATTTTGGTTAAAGCTGTTGCTTGTCGTTCGGGACTCCCCAAGTGCGTTGGATGCACTATTTGTGGAGTGCTGGAATCGTCTGCTGAGCCGTCTTCACAGCAGTCAACGATCGCTACTAGTTGTCGTGGTAGTTGGTTTATCCAATACTTTAACGGTGGGTGGGTAGTAAGTAAGCGGGTCCCTTGCTCTCGGGTTGCGGGCTTGCCTACCTCGCAGGGGCATGTGTCATTTATCGATACCGTCAGTATGCCGCGTTGCTAGGTGTCGGATGTCTCGCGCGCGAAATCCGACACCCAGCAAGCGACATGCTGACGGAAACGAAAAATGACACCTGCCTCTGGGAGGTAGGCAAACCCGCAACTCGGGGGCCAGTAGACCAGCTTCCTACTGGTTTGTGTCAACTGGAATAAGATTGAAGACTTACTTAAAACGTCATGATTATTGTGTTTTACGCCTGTTTTTGCAAAAGAATGACATTCACCTCGAGCGCATTGGACAACACTTAAACCCTGTGAAAACGTCGCATTTTCTTCTAATTTCAACGATTATCAGCGAGCTAGGAGATCACACAGGTAGGATTCCTCGCTAGCATGAAGTGTCTTTCTTTCCCACCTGGTTATTCACCTTTTTGCTGCGGACAGATCAACTTGCCGAACTGTTCCAATGGTGGTGCGGACAATCGTGGATTCCAACTTCCAAAGTCCTGGTACATCTCCGAAACGTGCCAAAAGGAATGATTGAATATCTGAACAAACAGCGGTTTGCAGAGGTTCAGCACCATGCACAGAGGTACAGAGTCCTGTCTTTACTTCTTGGCTGACCGGAAGTGAAGCACTAACTTGGCTGGGGCCAAAAGAAGTTTGTCTGCTTGTTTGTCCGCACGTTATCTACAAAACGGTTTGACCCACAGCGGAGAGATTGAAAAAAGAATTTCCCGTGATCATGAGGAAGAAATCCTATTCTGGGACTCTTAGCTCCAGTGGTTTGGGAATTCGTTTTCGGCGTGGGGCGGCGTGAGCCTAAACAGCCAAGAGGCTCCAACCTTAAAAACGTATCTTCGGAGCGGACACCAGCCAGGGTCTGGCCGAGCACTGAGCAGTGCTGCGCCTGCAGATCGTAGTGGCCAACCTACTGCACTGTATGTAACTGGGACACCCTGTACTGACAGAACGCAATGATATATATACAGGAAATCTATTGCCGCTAGTAAGAGGTGCGTCTGAAAGCCATGTTCTTCAGGCATATCCACGATTTAAAGACGCAATGTTTTTCCCGCATAGTTTAAAAACATTTTTTACTAGTATACATATACATACATCGTACATTTACACCAGGTATTTTTTTAGTATAAATAGTGCTATGGGGGATCGACTTCAGTATATTTTCGTAGACCCAAAGCCGAACGTCTACAGACATCTAATTTCCAACTGGGTCCCCCGCTGGGCGCACCCTGCTGACCTGTCGACGGCAGTCATTGGACTCTGCAAGGCCCTGCGGGGCAAACATTACCTATTCCTTCTTGGTACTGGACTAAATCTGCTCTAAAGAGGCGCATCTTAGGTTAGAGAGCTCCGTCCCCCTTTTTCTTTGCCAAAAAACAAAATCCAAAATCTTTAAATTCTACAGTTAGGCCTTAAAAAACCTTCTGAGCCGTACTATTATCGAGAAAAACAGCACGCAGATACAAAGCACGCTGTCTCACCACGATTCCTTGATTGCGGGTAGGAACGTGGCTCCGTCGCTCTCTATCGGTGTGGATCCTGAAAGCAATTCAACACAGCAGGCTGCACATTTCCTTGAAGCGCTATGGATACATTGTTCGGCCACGGCTGCAGTCGTCTCTGTGTTGGCTGACGGCCACATTTCTATCTTCGGCATGCGACCCTTCAGTGACGCGCCCTCATTGTGTGGCCACGGCGCAGTGCATGTTGATCTGCTTGGCAGTTACCAAGTGAGTTCTTTAGAATACTAAAAGGGGCCATTCACATTTAACTTCATCGCTGGCAAGGGGGGGGGGGGGGCTGGGTTACGAACATATTGTGCGCAGAAGATGGGGTACTGCAATGCATTGATTCCGCAATCAAATATTATAAAATCATTGCGAGTTTCGGCGGAAAATCCTGTACGTGATTCGAGTACAACTGCGCGCACCATACTGGTGTACGCACTTGCCGGCCGCACACCTATAATCGAAGTGTGGTGTACACTGCAGCAAAAGTGAGTCGTATCGGGCGTACTCCCCCCCCCCCCCCCTAGAGCCGCCCCTGGATCCGCGCCTGGTGTCGTAAGTCATCTCACAGTACGTTCTAGGACATCCGAATACCAACTTGGATTTTACGTGTGGCACTTGCGCAAAGTTGGTATCACCACTTTTTGTGATTATCTACGGAGTTCACTTCGGTCATTATTGCAAGGGAATGACTGCGTATGGAAAATTCGGGTTGAGCCTAGTAGGTCACACAATACCATTTATAGTTGAAAACTGGAGAGTACGAACACCGTGTCGCGCCCGGACCGTTAGCATTGATTCAAAAAAAAAAAAACGCTACTGGCGCCAAAGTTTGTTGTCCGACTGTCGCCCGAGAGCAAGTATCACCCACTCTCATCGCGTTTATGGGCAACAGCGACAAGCTATTTTCAAAAATGCTGATATCCGTTGCTTTTTATTGTCATATTACTGGGGAAATGACATTTGTGCCTGCCCAGGCGAATAGAGCGTCCCGAATCGACCTCAAAAGGTAATTTCTCGGCGTTTTATGACAGAAGACGACTTTTATTTTTCTCGAAAGAAAATAACTGATGAAACTGTTTCGCCACCTCGAACACTCATCAAAGGGACTGCGCATTTTTTTTCCTCATGAATACCTACCGGAAAACCATAACGCCTCTTTACACTTTCACGCTTTTGCATCTGCGGCCAGTCCATAGACTATAGAATAGTTAACCCTCAGGTGCGGCAGTGGTGCAAATCTCGCTTGGCTGCCCTGCGGCTCTTCAACGCCATTGTCGTTCCTCGCGACCTAAGGGGCTGCGCGGTGCGGGGCAGTCTGAGTCGTGGCGCTGCAGAGGACGCGTGTCCACGGAGGCCGTCCGCGGAGGCATACAGCTACCGCCTCCTCTCGCTAGAAACTGTGATCATTAAGGCCATGATCGAGGTTAGTGAAATTCTCAGTGAATATTGACGAGAAAGAATTTTCGCGATTTCACGACTACCTTCCTGCGTTGAGCTACGCAACGCACATAGACTTAACACTAATTAGCTCCACGCAGTGGCTCTAAGGTTGGCAAATTCAGACCACAGAGAGCTGAAACGGAATGTGCAACGACAGTGATCCTAGCAGGGGTGCGAGACGTTCACATACCGTTTTGGACTGTTATTTCAGAGACTCTAAAAAACTTTATCCAAACCAATTATTACACTTAAACCGCAAATTCTCCAAGCTTAATCTGCTTGAATTTGGACAAATTATGCTTGCTCGAAACATAGTTATGCTTGATCTACGAATGATATGCCTGAATTATGTGTTGCTATTCTAGGGCCAGGATTCGAAGCTAAGCGCAAGCATCATATGCTTCATATGAAACTCCGCCAAAAATCTTCAATATACGTACATTTGCTTTAACTGAAGCATCCATATTTTAGCCGGTCCGACACTGTTCTTTAGATACGAACAGGAGCCGGGCTAATAGTCTGATGCCGACTGTTAGTTTGGGCGGACTTGTGTACAGAAAAGCTTCAAATTCGGAGGAGCTCCTTTTTACTCGTTCTTTGCTTCCTGTACTACGACTATGACGTAGAAGCAAAAAAAAGAACGAGTATTGCGCTCGCCCTGTCAGTTAAGACCCCGATTCATCTCAAAAACTGCGTAACGGAGGGATTCTGTTTTGGGGGCGTTTTGGTTGGGCGTTGATCTAGTTTCGAAAATGACATATTAGATTTCTGAAAAACAAAAAACCAAAAAACTCGTATTTAGAGACCGCAGATCGGTAGGAGTTTGTCGTGGGAACAGCCGTCGCCCGCAGTCAACAATCACTTTTCGCATTCTCTGCAGGGCGTGGAGTAATAGATAAATGGCTAAGTCCAGTTACGATGTAAGAAGGGAGGGATTCTGTTTTGGGGGCGTTTTGGTTGGGCGTTGATCTAGTTTCGAAAATGACCTTTTAGATTTCTGTAAAACAAGGAACAAAAATTCTCGTTTTTAGAGACTGCAGATTGGTGGAAGTTTGTCTTGGAACCATCCGTCACCCGCCGTCAACAATCACTTTTCGCGTACTCTGCACGGCTCAGAGTAATAGATCAGTGGCTAAGTCCAGTAAAAATGCGAGAAAAACACAGAATTTTAAAAAAATCACAAATACTGATTGTGCAGAAATTATTCGTAAATATGAGAACCCAAAACATTAAATTATAAAATTCTCGAAAAACCGTATTTTCCCTCAAAACTCAAAGAACGAGTCTGTCCTAGGACGCTAAAGCGTTCTCCATGCATGTCTTGTTGAACGTAGGACTTATCTCTTTGTGTCTAATGTATTGACCGTCGAGTGCACTGATTTCAATCGTAAGTAGCCACAGTATATTCATTCAATATTTAGACAGTGAGAATAGCTTTCAAATCTGTAATTAGCATTTCTTGGTCAGCAAGACCTTCACTTATTTTCGATCCAAAAATGCTGTTAAGGTTTTTTTTTTTTTTTTTTTTTTAAGTTGTTTTCAAGGGCGAAGCAGCACGGCAGAAATTGCATCAAACATCAAATTTCGTGATATGTGAACAGTCACACCTACCTTTCATGCCTCTCAGGCCAGTTTGCCTCCTATCTATACCTGATTGTAAAATAATTTCACTGTTGGGAAGGGGGGGGGGGGGGCTGTAACAACCCTTAATTCTATAACATACTGATGAACATGCTTTTGTTCTATCTCTCAATAGACCTTTTATCCGTACCTAGCGCGCGAGCTACCCTAATGATGTTACCTTGAAAAGCTAGATTGATTTTAGTAAACATTAACAAAAGTGCATGGACTGATGATTCATGAATATTTTGAGACTAAGGTGAAGTCGTCTATCGCTACGGTTCCCAAAGTACAGGGCTCACAAAATTCCAAAACGGCTACTGGATAAAAGGTCTATGTATGAAATAAAAGTAACTTAGTGATTTCTATATTATTAACCTTGCTTCATTTACAATCACCATAATTACAAGATATAAGAAGTGTTGCGCCGAAGCTCACAGGCCTAGAACAACCAGTGGAAATGGCTCGCAGTACATTTGAATCTAAAAATAATGAGTATTAAGCTCTTCACGATTAAACTGTGACTCAGGAGTATGCCCCTTGGCTCAGTGGTGGAGCACTTACGGGTCGTACCCATACTACGTACGTGGCCGGTTTAGGGGGGGGGGGGGGGGGTCACCGCTTTATTACGCTCGGTCGTGGGGGGGGGGGGGGGCAAGGACGTAGTCACGTAGCATTTACTCAAATAGCGATACAGACATTTCGTCCTAAACACTCAGTTCTCGCGTCAGTTATAAGCTTGCCGTAGGCGCTCTCCTTGGTTGGCGTTCTGCACACCTCCATCTGCCAGAGGACGCTCTGCATTGAGTCAGAGGCGGAGACCGACACCAGTAGAAGCTCTTAGTTTATCGCGTTATTCTGCGCCGGTCAACCAGCCGTGCTCGTGCCATTCGAATATTTTGCGTTTAGTCATATGGATACGGGTGAAGTTTATGATTTGTATTGAGCGCGTGTATCTCGGCCTCAAACCAAACAAGAAGCCAAGATGGAGTATAGAAGGATTTAAAACAAAAATCCAAGACCCAGAAAATTTATTAAAAACTATTACTTTAAGCGGCCGAAGCCGGGTCCGCCGGGTTTGCTCCTCCGCCTAGAAAAATATATATAATATAATATATATATAATATAATATATAATATCAAGCCAAAAGACGAAAAAAGAAGATTTCCCTGATTTTCGCACTTTAAACGCCGATATCTCGAAAACCGTAAGAGATACAGTGTTTCTTTTGAAATTTTAGCCCTTTAGTTTCCCACTTTAGCCAGATTGACCTAGGAATTTTTTTTTGGAATTTTCAAAAAACATTGATATTTACTGTTTATGAGGGCACTTCGTGACCCTTCGCGACCTCTAAATGTTGTCCGACAGATTTCCGGTTTCGCACACATTATTTTAATGCCAAATTGAAACTTTTGACGAGTCACCGCGAACCCACTTTGCGGATTTTGACCACCCTAGGGTCGCTGGCGACGTTTTCTCAGGATTTTGGACGTCGCCATCTTTGAAACGATTTCGCGACCTTTTCCCGTGGGCCGAAAAATCCCGAATTCTTTTTAAAACTCATGTTATAGGTCAGGTTAGGTTAGGTTAGGCAAATATTAGCACTAGCCGTCATGAGATTTTAAAACTTTTGTTCAAACGGACCACTCTATCCTCCGCCTCTCGATAGCTCACCACACCACCTCCCCAGTCGACTCTTCCCCGTGCCTGAGTGACCTGAGACGTGCTGCGCTCTCTTAGCTACGTCGAAAGGCCGTGATTTGGTATGGTGGGAAGGTTTGAAAGGTTGCGTGCGATATACGTTTTAAAATATCATGGGATAGTTCAACAATTTATAAGATGGATTTATTACTTATTGTAAACGTCTAGAATCCACGTCAATCATTAAAGAACGAACAATTAGTTAAAAATTTCTTAATATTTCCATATATTTCCAAAATTTACATAAATTTTTGAAAGATTCGATCTCTACTCGCCACATTACGCGCAGAACGAAGGGTACCCCCAGGGGGCGTTCATTAACTACATAAGGGCATTGAGGGGGGAGGGGTCCGACATATCTAACGTGCGTGCATTCGTTCCATCAGAAGGTTAGGTTAGGACCCTTACATGGGAATGGGGAGGGAGGGGTCCTCTATTCCAAAAATTTCCCTTACGTAATTATTGGACGCTCCCTTGGTGTCGGCAGTCTAGTCCTGTCTGGACCTTCAGCGGCAGGCCGAGCTGGCCAAATCCTCCTGTCGACTGAGGTTTGATGGAGAGACGGGCCAGCTTCTCTGAGTGCATAGCCGGTATTCATTATACGCTTGTGAAATCTTATCTAGTCCTTACTATTCTCTTCCCTAGGCAGCAGCGCGTCACTGGAATTTCACACCAGCCTTAGATCTTACGCCGAGCATGGACACGAGGAAGCTGGAAAATGGTTCGTTTTCCGGCCGGCTAGGCCTCCTGGAGCAGAACGAGACCGACCTCGCCTTGAGCTCGTTCGCGTTGACGATCGATTGTGTAGCCACATTTCGACCTTCAGTCGCCTACCTCATGGACTCCGCTCAGGTAACATTGCTATTTACTTAATCGACGCACTGAGTTGCTATTTCAAATTCATGATTTCATTATACAACGGGATGACAAAGAATCATTTCGTTCTTGAAGTTCTACATGCGTTGCGGGTCGAGCACACTACGTCTGGCTAAGTGGAACCAGCGGGTCACCATCTTGTCGCTGTTGTTCGCATCGCTGGCCGCGACGGTGTTGGCGCAGACCGTATTGACCACGCTGCGGGCTAGAGGCGACGGCGTGATTGCGAGCCAACGAAGACGGCCATGCAGCAAGGTAAGGCGCTAGGTTAAACATGAAACGCCTCACGGGTCAAGTGTGTCCACTGATGATCTTCACGACCGTACGCACACCCGAAAAAATCGTTCTCGATCCAAGTACAGAACAACACTCGATTTCATGTTCTCGGCCGATCTTCTCGATCCACTCACAACCGCATCATGTAGCGTTGCCATGTTCTGTCCTACGCAGAGTCGAACACGTGGCGTAGTAATCAGAGTGTGAGACTCAGAACTCACAGGTTCAGGGTTCGGATCTGGCTCAGGGCGGCAATATTTTTCTTTAGAAGATGACCTGTATCGTTGTCGAACCCATTTAAAGCACTCGATAGGAGCTCAATGCACTCGAATAGTGGCAAGTAAATTATGAAATCAAATGTGTCGAGAACATGGTCTGGGCTTTGTGCTCTCGGCAGAGCTGTCACACCCGAGTACATTTTGTGCTCGAACAGAGAGAAATCGATTCGATGCAAGGGATTTTCTGGGTGCAGAATGTCTGGATGCATGATATCTTAAGAATTGGACGAGTTTCAGTTCTTAATTTCAATGCATGACCGCCTGCTCTTCTGGATAGACAAGTGCAGAGGCTACTAGGGGCCATTTAGAACGTGGTCAGATTTTGGCCATTTTTCGACCCCTCCTTTCCCCCTTGTGACCAGGCGTGGCTACGGTTTACAAGTGCTTAGCAGGAAATCTTTCTTTTAAATGGAGTGTAATTTAAAAATATTCGTTATGCGCTTAACTACTTAAAGGAGGTACAGCAACAGGCCACGTGGCAGGAATCGAGCCCCCTTCCTGTGACCAGCTGACACCCCCCCCCTTTCCCCCCTAAAACGGAACGACCACGTGGTTTTTGAACGGCCACCCTGCGTAGATTCAAAATAGACCTTTTCACCCGAGTGCGCTGCGGCTGCGACGTGGCAACGCCGCGCGCAGCCGCCGCACCCCTCCCCCCCCCCCCTTCCCACCGCAGCCTTGTTCACATCCGCGAAATCGCCGTAACTTCGTTATTCGGGCATGAAGAAAGAAACCGAAAACCTTCGACACCCAGGAGGATCTATTTGAAAAAGTTTCTTCCTCTTCCGTGCCTCGTGTCTTCCCTATCTCCAAAACAAAACAATAGGCCCGGTCTCCCCTGCCGGAAGCAGAACGTAGCAGAACGGGACCGAGACGTGCCGCGACGTTTGTCTAGAGCAAGTACCAGAGAAGTACACTTCGCCCGGTGTCTTTGAGACAAATTGAATGCAAACATGGACATTTCTGGTCCTCTCCAACTCTTGGAGGATGATGGTGTACCCGGGGCGAAACTGGAGAAGACGGAAGTCTCAACATCGCCTTCAAAGGTTTCAAAGCGACGGCTTATGTGTCGCGGCCTCAACCAGAGCGGCGACATAGAGGCTTTGAGGAAGCAGTAAGCCACTTATTAAACATTCTTTGGTCATGTGTTGTGTGGTCTATTGAACGTTTAAATTCCATTAATTTTCTTTTGCAGAGTTCTGAAACGAATGGCGACTCCCTACAGCCACATTCTTATGTGCGGAGTCGATGATGGTGTTTGGCTTGAAATGAGAAGAGTAAATGTATTGAATGAAAAAAAAAAATTGACAGTGAGTAGGTTCTCAGACTCAAATAGCTTCATACATTCTTTTGCCATTTCCTGGATGTGCCATCTTTGTGTTCTTTTAATTTTTGTTATAGATCCCAGCTAGACCTATCATGCCTGCTTTGAAGGGATGGCAGACCTTTCCAGGGTACGATATACCTGCAATGTTCAATGAGGGCCACATTTATCAGTACATTGTGGAAAGCAAGGCATCAACCATACCACTGATTAGGCCAAGTATTCAGGAAGATAATGAAGACGATGATGAAGAAGAGTCGTGTGAGGGCACCAAGGAATGTTTTAGAAGAGGGCGAATGGACCTGAAGTCAAAATTTATATATAGTGCAAAGGACTATTTGAGATCTCCACATTACTTTATTAAGGCAGAGGTGAGGGCATCGCAGCGCATGCAGATAAGAAATGTTACAGTGGCCATATCATGTCAGTCTGGTGCAGTGGTTGACGCCTCATGCACCTGTAAGCAGCAGACTCTTCGCAGGTGCTCGCACATTGCTGCATTGTTGCTGCACATTGACAAGTGGGCGCAAGAGAATGGATACAGAGGTAAGCTCATTAGCTCATTCCATGTCGAGAGATAGAGTTGCTTTTGTGATAATGTGGTAGTGAATATTTGGTCTGCACTCATGTTCCCGCTCCAACTTTCTTTCAAATGTTACTTTCAACCTCTTCATAACCACCAGGTTTTTGGAAGTGTCCATTTTGTGTTGAATCTGCAAAAATACCCGGCCTTCCCTCCCTCCCCTTAGTCACAATACGATCAGTATTGCATTCCTGTGTCTTCCATCACATCTTGGATTTTATGAAATTTCATCAACTTTGTCTTCTGTATATTGTGACTCGCCCACTAATTTCTGTTCATCACACCCCCATTGCTAAGCACACATGTGAGTGTGTTATATCCATCTCACCAATTACAAGGCTTAAGGCAAAGTTGTTTTTTTTTCTTGTTTTTTTTTCTTCTGCTATTTCAGAACTGCGTGCACAGGGCAAAAGGATATCTTCTGTGAAAACATAAATAAATAAATAATCTTGTATGTTATTAATTTAAAGGAATTTATTTTCTTCAGGTTTTCTTATTTTTATGCTAATCACAACAATATTATGCAGATGCTGCATAGTGAGTTATCACAATTTAATCAATGGCTCCATCTCCATTACACTATTCCTCAGGTACTGGTGTTCTTCCCACATGAGGTTCACCCAAATTAGTTAAGAATGCACAAATAAATCAATCAAACCCCCCTATAGCGCCATCCCGATGATGATGATGATGATGATGATGATAACTGACTCATGTCAATGTTTGGGTAGAACGGTGCCAGATACGATTTTTTTCATGAGAATGGACCCTCTTTCAAATGACCTCAACACTTGAGGAAAACTGCCAAAAATGTTCCCAGGTGCTGCTGCAGGTGCCGGTGGGCAAAACAGGGTCTTCTTGGACAGGAACTGGAACGGGACGGAAAACTGCCTGAGGGTGTGGTATTTCAAACATGAACTTTAGATCCAACCCCACCTAAAATGACCCTAGGAACCTATGAAAAGGTCCTGGAAACGACCCCAGGTGCTGCTGAAGGTGCCAGTGGGCAAAACAGGGCCTTCATGGACAGGAACTGGAACGGGTCGGAAAACTGCCTGAGGGTGCGGTATTTCAAACATGAACTTCAGATCCAACCCCACCTAAAATGACCCTAGGAACCTAGTAAAAGTGCTGGAAACGACCTCAGGTGCTGCTGCAGGTGCCAGTGGGCAAAACAGGGCCTTTTTAGTCAGGAACTTGAACGGGAGGGCCAACTGCTAGAGGTTGCAGTATTGCAAACATGAACTTTAGATCCAACCCCACCTGAAATGACCCAGGGAACAAAGTGAGAATGCTTAAAACAACCCTAGGTGCTGCTGCAGGTGCCGGTGGGCAAAACAGGGCCTTCTCGGACAGGAACTGGAACGGGAGGGCCAACTGCAAGAGGGTACTACATCTTAAACGTGGACGAAGGAACCAACCCCAACTAAAATGACCCTAGGAACCCAGTAAAAATGCTGGAAACGAACCCAGGTGCTGCTGCAGGTGCCGGTGGGTCAATCAGAGTTTTAAGTAGGAAGTGGCACGGGAGGGCAAACATCTAAAAGGTGCGAAATTTTAAACTCGAGCATGAAAACCGACCCGTCTTAAACAATCCTAGGAACCTGGTCGACCTCCGGCGCTGTTGCAGGTGACGGCGGTCACAACGGTTTTTTTTTCGTTCCTTGTCCTACCACTGGACTGCTTGAAATTTTAAACACTTTCAAATTTCGTACCCAAGGGAGAAATAGCAGAGTGGAGCCCTGGACGGGGGTCTGGGGGGCGGAGCCCCCAGCGAGCAAAGTAAAACATGGTCTAGGACTGGTAACATGGTATTGTGAAAAATTTTCAGTATTGTCCAGCATTTTAATTTTCTAATGATATGTTCTACAAAAATACTAGCTTCAGCAATATCCCTAGTACTCTGTTCTTCTTCAGGAGTGAAGGCATTCCTACCCTTCAGGAATGGAGGATGGATTAAGACAACCATATCTTCATCACACTCTTCCTCAACAGTAAAACCTCTGTCTGCCAATACCACATCATGGGGTTCCAAATAATCTCGTATCCCACTCTCAATGTAAATCTCCTTATCGGATTTAGCGCCTTCAAATGCTTGACTGATAAAAGATATGCCTCCCCAACAAGACATTCCAACCAGGAAAAGCATACCATTGCCACCATTATAATCATAGTAAGTGTTACCCTGCATCTCGAAGTCTTGTGCCCTCTCGATGACCACTTCACTGGTATCAATGCAAACCCTGAAATTTTCATAAGGTTTAAATATGTAAGGACGCTTCTCTCTTGTTTGATAATGCCTGCTTACAAACATAGCTTTCTTCAGTCGAGACAACTGTTTGTACATGAAGATGATCCAGGTGTTCACATAACTATCAAATTCGAATGTGCATGGATGTGAGCAGAATTCACAAATGTGATTACTTCTTGTGGTCACCTAGAGGTCACCTAATAGTGACGGTCAAGTATGACCCCAGTTTCTGGGAACCAAAACAACTTGATCTTATCAGACTACATAATGAACTGATTGTAGCAGATTACTTCTTGCAGCGCACCTGCAGAAAACTTCCACCATGTGATTTAGAAACTGAAAATATTGAAGACTGACCTGCATAGATTTCCTAAGCTGTTCAGAACAAATCTGAGTGGTTGACAAACCAGCATTGCATGTTTTGTAGTCACTCTTCCAGATACAACGACAAGAGGTGTTGCAGGAAGGGAACGAAAAGAAAAGTATAAGCACTCTAGTTAATATTTTTGACATTAACAGATGTATAATATTTACATTGCTTGTATTTCACAACGGAAATGAACTCACATCAAGATGGTGGTAGACGGGCACCTGCTGGATGTGAAGGCCACCAGCGACAGAATCCACATTATCCTGAGGGATAACCGCATGGCTGACCAACGGAATATCCTGGACATTATAGATCTCATTAGAAGCAGAGATCCTGACATCCATTGGAATGACTGCATCATGCACAGGGTTGACAATAGAGTCATCCATTTCCTGTAAATAGTGACACAAAGACTCAGTTATGTTGGGTCTGTAGACTACTGTTGTGAAGCTAGAAAGAATTTCCAATTAGTATTTGTACTGTTGTAACATTTCTAAGCATTGGAAACAGCTGTGAATATTTTAATATTTTAATTTTAAATTTGTATCAATGTCAATTTCTGATAAGTAATTTTGTACTTTGGAACAATAGGTTAGGACCGAAAAATAAGTTGTACTTAACCTCATCCCAATCACAGAAAGGTTCAACCTCATCCCAATCACATAAAGGTTCAAGTTCTGCCTCTGCCTGTCTGTTTGCGTTACCAGCAGGATCTTCACTACCAAAGACCAAACATTTCTTTGCTGATTTCTGAAAATAATAAAAGTTAGAAAAATAAAATAAAGACCATATTAGTTTAGGTAGTGCATCGTCATATTTAAATAATAAACAAATTTGATTGTTCTGAAACAGACCTTTCCACTGTTGCTTACTTCAAAACACGTCAACCATTTGATTGCAGTCCACCTTCCGGATGGTGAATTGAAAACCTGTATACAGAATTAATTTGGGCCATTTATGTCGCTGTTACATGAATTTGCATACAGTAGGAGATTATTTTCAAAATAGCATTTTTGAACCATTAATTTTATTTAATAAAATTAGCATTGAATATTTATTTCTCACATATGAAGGTGTTACTCACCTCTACTTCTTTAGCTTCAGAGCACACAAACCATTTATCCGAAGGGGACTTAACAACTTCGGCACTCCCTATCCCCGAAGGCAAATTTGCAGGACAATTTTCTTCCTATTCAAAAAGTAACTAGTAATTGAATGATGTATGCTCATATATTATTTATAATTGGCAACATTACACTTACATTTGAGAGCATCAGAAGGCCACCTGCAGCTTCCAATTTTGAAGGCGAAGGGAGACTTAAAACCACACTGCCCAGCATCAGCAGCCCTTCTGCAGCATCAGCTTTGAATGGAGTGCCCCCAGAGCATTCAGTCGGTTCAGGTACAGAAGCAGTCTAAACATATCACACAGAACGAAAGATAATTTCAGATAAAAATGCCCGTACATTTACTTTCATTGTAATCAAGACTAACCTGACAATCGTTTTCTGTATTGCATGAAGCCTCATTCCGTGCGAGCTCCAATTTTTTTCTGAGACTTGCCACCTTTAACCCTTCTCTTAAAAGCCATTATGGCACATAGGTCACGGAGTACGATTGGATGGAGCAACCGGCTTCGCGTACGCTCCTGACTGCCGCGCGCGACGGCAGTCGCTGCCTCCCCGGCCCGCCGCCGCGCGGCGCTAGCGTCGCTACGGCGACTCCCTTCGCTGCCACTGCGCTGCGGAGCATAGGCCGTGCGACGCGCGGCAACCTTTCCACGGCCCTAGCTCCCTCGGTTTTGATTTTAGATAGGGGGTGTGAGTGAGCCGATTTTAGTACAAAGTCTAAGCTTTCAGAAAATGTGCGTGTCATCACGATCCGATAATTACAAAGCGAACTAGAGCACCTCAGACGAAATACGAAACTGTCGTCTGCCTCTCTGCTTTGTTTGCGTCATGTGGATTGGTCAGTGTCAAAACAATACCATATTTCAACTTGCATCGCAGCTCAGAATTATTTACTTATTATTTACTTATTATTGATAGAGAACTGAGTTTTTTTTTCTTCCTTTCAGTACAAGCTTTAGAATGAAAATCTCAGGAATATCACAGGCAGCAAATGTTAAATACTATAAAACAGAAGCAAATGTGACAATAGTACAAAAACAAGAATTGGGGTTATGTAAACCTTATTAATAACACAGGTACTTAAATACTTCAATACTTTAACTTATGTAAGGTGAGCTTGTTTTCTGTAGCTTTTCTGATTCTTCTTAATTTCCTTATTTTTTTCATTCCACCTCTTAGTGATAAAGTGCATCCTTGTAATTAAAAAAAACTTCATAATTGATTTGGTTAAATCATGGTCATGGTAAGCACAGCCAATTTTGGAGACCTTGGCATTTTCTAAGTTGTCAAGGGCCAAAAAGAGAATATTTTCTTCAAGCTCATTGTTAAGAGCTGCGCGCACTACCTGCACTTCCAAGGTTCTAATAAGTTCAACCAGAGCATCTGAAGGGTACGTATAATAGCCTTTGGATATAAGTGTTATGAGCATGTCAACATCAGTGCGCTCTGATTCTGGCTTTTTTAAGATAGAGTTGCAAGCATCACAATCTTTAACAAATCTCTTTGAATACTTTGCAATAAAACCAGAAACATATGAAACTGCAAACTCATCAACACTCTCCATGAGATAATCGTGGTCGAGGTGTTCAAATATTTCTGGAATGTCATTAAGGTTTTCACCTGCAAAGGAAGTTTTGAACCAGTGACGCACAAGGCTATTATAAAGTAGAGTTTATCAGAAAATAATATTGTTAACTACTATTGAGAATAATCTCATCCAATTTTTTGGACAAAGCTTCATGTCTCTCTTTTTTTGATTTTGATTTTAGGTCTTCCAGAGTTATCAATGTTGTGATCATCTCACCACCAGTAATATTGCTACCTCTAATTGACTTCACCAAGGAATAAATAGACAAGAGCCGGAAAGGTTGGGCAAATACTCTTGGTTCAGGGTGAGTATTCCCACCACAGGACTGCCTCACAAGTCCGAAGAATCTCTAAAAATAAAAAATAATTATACTCACTACTGCTGTTGTCTTTGTTTAAGTAACTAATTTCTTATACTTACTTCCAAGGCATCCTGATTGAATCTGGCAGTCATAACATACTTGAATTGACATGTGTTCATTAAATATGTGCTTAGTGCCATGGCATTTTTAAGAGAAACAATTAAACCTATGTCAGTTGAATCGGAAAAGATGTAATTCTCCTGATGCAGAGACTTCTCTGACTTTCCCCTTGGTTTTTTGCCTTGGGCTTCAAGTAGAGCTATACGAGCAACCTCTGCTGCTTTTAGTTTTTTATGTAGCCTGGCATTAGCCCATTCTTTTAGTTTTAGAAAATAATCCAGAAAGTCTTCAATGGCCTGTAAGTTTGGGACAAAGGTTTTGTTTAAGACTCACAGCTCAGAAATTTTTTTCTTATTTTCAAGAAAATAATTAATACCTACTTTATACTCAGGAGTATTCAATTTCAAAGCATTTCGTGGCCTGTTAGAATTCATGGCATCAGCTAAGTCATTTATTTTTGTGCATATTTTTACAGATGCCTCGCAGTCATCAAGTGCATCAACTCCCTGCAATTTAAAACTCTCCATGCCTGCAGCAGCTGATCTACTCCAGAACTGCAAATGATAAGAAAGGGTATGGTAATGTTTTATAGTAAAAAAGAGAGATGATATCTAAGAAAAGTGTGGTTTTGTAATTTATTTTTAAATATAATTTTCAGTTTCAGATTCTTACCTCCCATGCCATACGACAGTTCATTTTTTGCCAGGGATTGGGATTAAGGTGATCCATTGTCAGCTTGTGGCATTCTCTGAGCCCCACCTGTCTTATGGAGTCTGCTTGGACAACCGCTTTCCAATGGTCTAGCTTGACATCACCGTTTGGAGTCTGGAAAGAAAAATACATGTATCTTATTTCCACTGACAACTGATACATGTAATTGTATAAAATTATCACATACCAGAATAATCTTTTTGGTAACCAAACAGTTCCTCATGCACTTAAGAAGGTGAGGAAAGTCAGAAAAAAAATATAACTTTCTCTCAGGATTGCAGGGATGCTCAATATTAGGGTTCTCTTGGGAGACTCCAAATTTTGTCCACATGGACCTGTTACATGCAGCACCGTCATTAACAACTGCATCCACCAGCAGATTGCTCTTTTCCCAAAGAAGTATGCCCTCTAAGAGCAATTCTGTTAGCTCTTCATCTGTTGCATTCCCTCTTGTCAGAAAGCAGCCAATGGTTTGGACCCACTTTCCCATGAAGGGCTGAAAGGACACAACAAGGGCATGGTCCCCAAGATTTTTTGTCTCTATTGTGCTCATTTTTCTCCTGTCTCTTTTCCCTATTTTTCTTCTTCTTCTCTGCATTCGGATCAGTAGGTAGTTTGCCCACAGCTTCATTCACACTTTCCTGGAAATCTTCACCGAAGGCTTCTTCTGTATCTTCTCCCATGCCCTTAAAACTACCAACTTTCAGAACATCAGTCTTGAAGTAAGCCCCTTTAGTTAATTTGATTTAATCAACCATCAAAATACCTGAAATGGAACAGAAAATAATATGAAAAAAAAAAATTTCTTGAGAATGCTAGTTTACTTATGAAGTCATGAAATAAGACATAATTTTAAAAATTCTAACCATGACGCTGCTTTGCTGGCATACCAGTTGTTTTTTCTTTCAACATTTCAAGGGTCTGGGGTTGGTACCCAAATGCACCACCATAATTTTTTAGATAGCCATTTATAGTGGATAGAGAGGGCAGACGCAGTATTTGATGAACCCTTATGTGATTGTAGAGCTTTTTATCCTTGATCCTCATCAACATATACTCATACACCCACTGAGTAGTGTACCGTCTCCCAGATGGCCCCTTTCTCTTTGCTGCATCAAAACAAGCTTTCACCGCCTCTTTTTGTGCAGGTGGAAGTTTATTGATGGCATCATTTAATATGTCAACACTCTTTTTCTCACATTCTCTTACAGCATTTTCGACCTTTATCTTGTATTGCTTATTCTGCAATATAGTAGTTCAATTAATTAATTTCTGTATCAGCTGGGAAGAAGTACATAAATTTTTCTGGATTTGAAACTTACCTTACAGAGTAATTTGACCTTTGATCTCCGAAGAGATTGAACTTTACTTTTATGCTTTGCTAATTTATCTTTCTGGACTTTTTTAAGTTTTTCTTGTCTAGCAAGCAGTTTTTGATGTCTTTCCCTCTGTGTTTTGCAGGCTTTGCATCTCATCGCATATTTACTGATGCCCCCTTCACAAAGAACACTAAACTTTTTGTGTTCCAAGCCTGTTCCTTTAGAAACCTTGAACATATCTACTCTGTTCAAAATTTTTTGAGCACCAGGTGTAGTGATTGTCTCAGGAAGGTCCATGCAAAAGGGTTTCCCTGCAATTTTTATTTCTGGAAGATCACTTCCCTTGAAGGTAATTGTTTTGTTAATTTGAATGTTGCTTGGGTCTATGTGGGCTATTATCTTCTCATGGGTGTTCACAGTGTTGCAAATCATCCAATTAGGTGGTAAAATTAATTTTGTTACATCCATGCAAGACCAGGTCTCTGTACCTATTTGTTTTTCTGTTTGCAGATCTGATTCACTACTTTCAACATTTGCACTTTGAGTTTCATGAGCTGACTGAACTATATCATTGCCTTCTGGATTGTCTGTTGGGGTACTTAATGGTTTAATTTTCTTGTTCTTAGTAATTAATTTTTGATCACTACTCCTCTTCTTGGGTGAGCACCTGTGATTTACTTTGGGCTGATAAAATTTTTTGGGTAGTTTTCAAACAGTGTTATGATATCTTTCTCTAGAAAATGAGCTGAACACACTTTATGTTTTTTCTGGAGTGGTTCATCCCTTTTAATCAAATTTTCCCACTGTTGTCTTGCCTCCTGTAAAGAAGGCGTGCTAATGTATTTTTTTTTAATATAAAGTTTTTTTTAGATCCTGTTAATTTTCACTATTCCAACAGTCAACTTTCTTTTTGGTTTAAAATGAAGCATGTTCTCTCACAGTTTATATACATGCAGAAGAATTGTGTGTTTAGTTTTTGTAATTTATTTTGTGCTTTCCATAACATTATGAGAAGATAACTGTACTGTAAATATTTTCCATAAAGTAGAGAACATACTACATTACCCTACATAAAAATGAAAGGGATAACATTTGTTGGCAATCAAAAAAATTACAACTAGAAGATCCGTACCATTCTAAAGCTGATCAGAGTGTTGAAAGAAGGCTGAACAAGAAATTTTCCTACGCACCTGCTGCCCAAGGTGCATGCACACCAATGCCTTATCATTACAAGGACTATTTAGATTGATATAAAGATCAATTTAAGATATAATTTAAGTGATTTTATTGTATGGATCTCCTATATGCTGCAGGCTTCTGTCTAAAACCAGTATCTTCAGAAGCCCACAGACGATGTTACCTCAGAGGGGGGCTGGAAGAAATGTAAAGGTGGAAGATTTTGCTCCTTGTAACT
The DNA here is from genome assembly GCA_038380765.1 of Odontothrips loti. Lineage (NCBI taxonomy): Eukaryota > Metazoa > Arthropoda > Insecta > Thysanoptera > Thripidae > Odontothrips > Odontothrips loti. Next base: position 3,700,108 of record CM076255.1, read on the forward strand.
TTTCTGTTGGCCTTTTGAGCCGCCAGGACATCTTGGCACGAAACAATACGGCATTGTCACGTCTTTGTGCCCCGAAAGAAACGTCTGGTGTTCGTGTCAAGGTACCGAAAGGTTATGCCAACATTTCTCAAACGTTCACAAACATTCAAAAAATCGAATTCTAGCGCCTGAGACAATTGCCGGCAAGCGGCGGCAAGATTTGGAATTGACGCAACTCGAACCTTCACTGTCTTTCAGCTGTAGTTCGCTTTGTAATTGTAGGATCGTGATGACACGCAAATTTTCTGAAAGCTTAGACTTTGTACTAAAATCGGCTCACTCACACCCCCCATCTAAAATCAAAACCTAGGGAGCTAGGGCCGTGGAAATGTCGCCGCGCGTCGCACGGCCTATGCTCCGCAGCGCAGTGGCAGCGAAGGGAGTCGCCGTAGCGACGCTAGCGCCGCGCGGTGGCCGGCCGGGGAGGCAGCGACTGCCGTCGCGTGCGGCAGTCAGGAGCGTACGCGAAGCCGTTGCTCCATCCAATCGTACTCCGTGCATAGATTAAACAACACGAAAACTGCTGGAATTCCTTTAAAAACACAGTACTGCAAATAAAACGCATGCTGTGAAGACCGCACGTACAGTTGACATTCACAGTTATCACATGAAAATGGCCTCGAGCAGTGATATACATCGACAAAAACATTGAATTTACCTCAGAAACTCCGAAAGAAAGTATACGTCTGCACAAACGTCGCGGCAGGTCTCGGTCCCGATCTACTTGCGGCACGGAAGGCCGGGCCTTTTATTTTGTTTTGGAGATAGGGAAGAAACGATGCACGGAAGAGGTAGAAACTTTTTCAAATATTAAAAAAAGGACCTTCTTAGGTGTCGAAGTGTTTTCGGTTTCTTTTTTCATGCCCGAATAACGAACGGATGTAAACAAGGCTGCGGTGAGGGGGGGGGGGGGGGGCGGCTGCGCGCGGCGTTGCCACGTCGCAGCCGCAGCGCTCTCGGGTGAAAAGGTATATAAGAGAGTACCGGCACAGTTCGTTACATGGATGTTTTTAATTAACAATACAACTGAATGTGGAACTGACTTGAGGTGACAACTTTTATCTAAATAATTACATAAAGCATCCACAGCTGTTTCAACAGCATACCTTAAGCAGTAAAATTCACGGGTAAATCGGAGATCTGATGTTGATAGCATTCTAGCTTACTTAACAGAAAAGACCAACAAAACATGCTGCAAAAGGAAATAGAATATGAATGGCCCCCATACCACATTGTATGATTACAAAAAATTCTTGAAAATGAACACACTCAGCCGCTAGCTGCAAATCATTAGAAACCCCTTGAACATGAGTGATCCTGAGACTTCTCAGGAAGCTTCAAGGTTAAAATTCTTGATAAATTATTTTGTATGAAAGAAAGGATAAATTAGTCAGTTGTGAAATACAGTGTGAGAGCCATAACAACCTGAATGTAACGAACTTTAGGACAAAACAAACCTGAATAGTGATACCTCCTCATAAAAGGCTCATGGAAGGAAGCCCCTGCTGGCAGGCAATATACAGAGACTGATAACACGGCTGTGCGGCGGGCTGCCTACCCTCCAAATGGCAGGGTACAGTATCCTTACTGTTTTTATTGCTCCTTCCAGTCAGGGCAGACTGAAGTACAGAAAACAGTTCGACAGAGCTACACAGGAAAAGCCAAGAAGGAGGCAGATTGGCATACCTTATTGTATGCTTTAAGAGGAACCCCAGGAAGTTTCGGAGTTGAGGAACTAGGGGAGCCCTACAGACAACAGAAAAAATTATTACCACTGACAAGGGAACGTTATTAGGTGTGACACTTCGTTTTCGCTCTACCTCTGCGAGGGTGAAGGGTACCATACTACATTTCGATTCCACCCATAAGTTGCGTCGCTAATGTTGCACGTCTCCCGGAAACCAGGGGTAACGTATCCCTAAAAATGAAAAAAAAAAAAAAAAAAAAAAAAAAAAAAACCTTGACGAAAAGTGCTCCCAATGCCATGAAACATCGGGAAATGACAGAATTTTCGATTTTCGAGACAACAAAAAATTTTCCCCTCACTAAAGCAGCGTTGATGACATGAAAAATATCAGTAAAATTTTCAAAAAATCGATTTTGACGAAAAGCGCTCCAAATGTCATGGAACGTCGAGAAATGACAGAATTTCCGATTTTTGAGACAAATTCTTTTTTTAGTTTTTTTTAAATGGTGTCGGACGAGCCCCAGCTGCTACTTCCAACACCAGGAAGGGAACGAATCAGTTAAACAGTTTGAAAAGGAAGACTGCTGACTCATCTTTTGTAAAACTTTCAACAAAGAAACCCAAGGTACTGGTTCAGCTTTGCTTAATTTGATTTTCATATCCATGGCTAGACCGAGACTCTCAATACTATATTTGTTATGCAGGACAGACCGCTAAAGTCATCTGGAAATGATAACCCGATGCCAATGTCTGTACCAAAACACGCCCCCGTCTCTGACACCACCAGCAGCAGCTCTGACGATGGACAGGTACAAATTATTTCACTACATTGGCTGAAAACTCAAACATGTGTTGGTTCTATCTGTTTATCATTCCTGTGATGCAGAGTGACAAACTTCCTGGGCTTGGTGAAACTGTCAATGGGGCAATGGTGTACAAGAAAGGATTCGATCCTAACATTCTTGAAAGCAGCCTCTGTTATGTTTAACTATTGTGGTTGGAAATGCATTGTCTCAATAATTGTCCTATCTGTCCCACAGGACAACCCTTCTACGTCTTCAGAAAATGAAAAGTTCCCTCCATCCAGATCTCGACAAAAAATATACACATCCAGCAGTTCATCTGAAGACGAAAACAAGGTATGAATTATTTCACTGTGTGTGTTCAAACTTTTGCGTGCGTTGGTTCTTAATATAGTACAATTGGTTTGGTGTAGAATCCCAAAGATTGTGAAGATGATGTGTTTCATCCTAGTCCAAGTGCTGCAGAAGTCACTGACACGTCATCTGGAAGTGACTTAGATGAAGAAGCAGTGAAACTTATGGCCGAGGTATACTTAATGTTCTGTAGTCTTCGAATTACAAATATTTTTTCTGTTTTAGTGATTTTTTTTTCTTCTTTTTGTCAGCTTGCCAAGAAAAAAAAGTTTAAAGATATGCTGGACTTACTCCAGTTGACCAAAAATAAGACTGATAAAACTGTTGCTCCCTGTGCTCGTTCTGCTAACAAGGGAACGTTGTTAGGTGTGACACTTCGTTTTCACTACCTCTGCGAGGGTGAAGGGTACCACAGTACATTTCGATTCCACCCAAAAGTTGCGTTGCTTATATTGCACGTCTCCCTAAAAACAGGGGTAAAAGATCTCTAAAAATTAAAAAAAGAAACTCAAAAAACTCAAAAAATCGATTTTGACGAAAAGTGCTCCAAATGGCATTAAACGGCGAGAAATGATGGAATTTCCTTTTTTTGAGACAAAAGAAATATTTCCCTCACAAAAGCAACGTTGAGGACTTGTAATATTTCAGTAAAATTTCCAAAAAATCGATTTTGACGAAAAGTGCTCCAAATGTCATGAAATGTCGCGAAATGAAAAATGGAGAATACGTCTTCTAAAATATCATTGGCAACTAAAAATTCTGAAGTATATCTCTTAACATTTTCAAGGACAGTTTGCAATAATTCTTGAACATATTCTTGCACTTGCTTGATAGCGGCATGAGTTATGTTGCCTGAGTTACGAAGTTTCAGGACAAACATAGCAGCTGCAGTTTTAGGATCATCACGAGGGTTTGTCCATACATCTTGAGGAGCCGGGTCGTGAGCTTCAGCATCAGCATTATCATATGCATCAGAATTTGAAACTGAAGGGCGGCGTGATGTCTGAGAAGAACTGGAAGTAGCACGAGACCCTACTGTACTAGAACACTCTTCTGAGCCATCATCATCATGACTTCTAATGTGACGGATGAGGGATGTCTTATGAACAAAATTTCTTTTTACGCAGACCACATGTGTATGATGACAAACGTGGATGACTTCTCAGCAAGTGGTTGTCCACATCGTCAGAGCTTTCAAAAATTCGTGCAAGGTCACAGTGTATACACATCAAATGTCGCCTACGATTCATGATGTACTCTGAAACAGATACGAACTAATAATGAATTTCTGGAATTTCACTGTGCAATCCAGAGATTAGAAAAAAATAAATGTAAGCAAAATTTAAACTCACAGGGTAATGTAAATTATATCAAACACAAAAATTCTCAGAAGGACATGCGTCCCAAACAAAAGCCACACCTGACAATGGGAGAAGTAGCTATCAACTTGTCTAAAAACAAATTTGTATCAAAGGGGATAGAAACTGAAGTGTAAAGCATAAGCAGTATTCCAATTCCAATAACACAACTCACCAGCTCACTAAAATGATGCTGCAAAAAAAAAAAGAACAAGACACATGGAATAATGAGCTCACCAGAGAACAGGAACAGATTATCAAACAAAATTGACACCTGTGAACAGAAGATGTGGTTATCTACTTGTAAAAACATACATTATCATCAACAGAGATTGGGTTTAAACTGAGAAACCAAAGTGTCAAGCTTAAGAAGCATACTTCTTCGATTCTTTTATTTTTTGAATAATTTCTGTTGGACAAATTGTGAGCAAGCCAAAACCAAAACAAATGGAAAAATGAGCTCAGACTTGCTGAGAACATCAGAACAGGACACGAACAGAAAGATCCAGAGACTGCACTTCCCCTTCCAAGTTTCGGTAGCAGCTGCCTAGTCTGCAACTGAATTAAAAATTTATCTCTTTATTTACATTTGTCGAATTATTATCCGTTTAAAAAAAAAGAGTGGTATGAGATGAGTCGTGCACCTCTCCTAGGTTAGGTTATTTGAATTTTTCTTTTATTTCAACTCTAGGGAGTCAGATACCGAACCGCTGCCCATCGCACTAGTTAAATATTAGAAATCCGTAAGAAACTTAACTGAAATTGCCCACAGGCGTCATAAATTAGACTTACCGTGGTGTTGGCTGAAACAGACCGTCTGTTTTCAGGGGCTACTTTTGCTGCTGAGGTACCTGACATGCGTCTAACTTAGGCGCAGAAGCGCAAAAATAGGTTTCGTCGGACGTGAAAATCGTAAAGAAATCCGTACGCTGTCACTAGGACGAACCACTTTTCGTTCACGAGCATATTTTCTGCTTCGAACACTTCGCGGACAAGAGTATGCTAACGTTGGGTTCTGAGCATTCGTGGCGCACCGCACAGGAATTGTAGTTGAGCAAAACACTGCAGGAAGCGCTGCGGGCGCTTGTGCGGCCGATTCAAAACATGGAGAGGAAGGGGAGTCACGGATCGTTGAGAAATCAGCAGCCCACCTTGTATCGTACACCAGAAAGGAAAACTTTTCAATATCTTGGAAATAAATAAAGACGGCCAACGACAATTTTCCAAAAATGGTCGTCGCAGCACAACGACGTGCGCGACGTTAGAGAGCAACCGATGGGTAGGCAACGCATCGGACGTGCGTGTCGTGCGGGCTCGTCTACCTTGCGTATAGCAGGCGCCATAGTTTCGCACACCAGGCAAAACGCTGTAGAAAGCGAAGCTAGAGATCACACGGCAAAAATATGAAGTATCGCGGAGTTCTGTTCGAGTAGCGCCACATTTCAACAATTTAAATAACATTATATCCGGATCCGGGGACAAAGTGCGTTCCGATCGATGGAAGCGGGATTGTATCAGAGTTCAAGGACAAATGCATCATTGTCTATGGAGCTGGGACAATATTGTCCTCAGCCGAGCACAACCAAGTTGTAGCCCAAACTGAGGACAAAAAGTTGTCCCACGCCATGTAGTGTGTGTGAATACTAGGATTCCAGATATTACTTATTCACTTTTAGAAAAAAAACTTCTTACACTTTTATGGAATTCCATAAGAGCCGTATTCACATCATTGCTATGAATTTTCAGAACATCGCTTGGATTCTCTGTAAAATTTTTAATGTTCTGTGACCATGTCACGAATTTTCAGAACAGCCGTATTCATATTACGAAATGGAATTTTCTAAACACAGTTTCGAATTTCCCAAAGAACCGTTTAATTGTTCAACAACCGTGTTTTTTTCCTCCATGGCCGTGTCACAATTTTTCATGGCACCGCCGGATTTCATATTACTGCTATGCATTTTTAAATTGTCATAACAGTATTATAACTGCTCGCGTTTCATCCAACGTAATGAAATTTTTACATACTATTCTAAAATTTCACTACCTTTTTGGAATTTTTCATAGCCTGCTGCGTTTAATTTTTTTTAAACTGTGTTATGAATTTGCATTATCGTGTCATAATATTTTTGCAACCGCATTTTTTTTCTTAAAATTTCATAACGTGGCAGCAACAATATGTTTTTCATAGAGTTCATATTCTGAAAAGCAGCCAAAACGTACGTTTCGAAACTTACAGGGTTGAATGCCTTCCTGCTATTTATGAGGTTCTAGATTACCTACACAGATCTCGTGTTACAGAAATACTATGGCAGAAGACGCAACTTAATCAGAATCGGTTGAGGGCATTTAAACTGTATTCAGATCATCTGCCCAGCCATCGTCATGTTACAAGAGACAAATTTCACTGTAGAGTCCGCCGAAAATATTTCAAACCGAACAAACATTGAGGAATCATGAGCAGGCGTCTCGAACTCGGCTCCCGAGCCACTACTAATGGCTTGCCCGACCCGTGCGCGCGGCTCTATTGCGGTCATTTTTTCTAAACTTCTATACCTCTGAACGCAGTGCGTTGCAGATAGCTCAGTCGGCGGCATCTTGCTCTCGATTGGTTGTGGTGCAATGCAGGCAAGTATCGAGTGGAAAGAGCGAAGGTGTGGCAAAATATTGCATTGTCCGCAGCGTGTCATCGGCACCTCCCTGGTCCACACCTCGTTGGATGCGTGGTCTACGCTGGCAGAGGTGTCGCTGCCGTCTTCGCACACCCCGCACGCGCTGCCTCTCCGCCTGCTGCTGGCCGCCTGGCTCCTCTTCGGCGTCAACGTAGGCGTGGCCGTCAAGGGCATACTTACCTCCACCAGTATGGGCCAGGCACCTGAACTCCGTATAGCATCCATAGAGCAACTGATGGAGTCCACGAAAGTCGTCATAGGGTAGGTCACTACATTCGGCAATTGGTGCAGGCGTGAGGATTGATCAAAGTTATAAAGCAACGGGTATGTCAGAAGCGAATTTACAGAGTTAAAAATAACGGCTGATAAATTTCTAATGCCCGGGACGACTACAGGACCGGCCAACGACAGTTCACGTCAGCTAGTCCGCTGCACACTGCACAGACAAAGATCACGTGTCAGATTTCGACGAGGATAGGTTAATTTGATTGTTAATGGGATGGCAAAACCGTTGGACGTTGCCCACTAACTTGACAGTTTCAACATTAATGTACCGTTTAAACCTTAGGAAGGCCTTTGCATGACGAAAAATTAAATGTATTGTACTAGAAAGCTATATTGCAAAGCATTGCGAAGAAATTCTTTGCAATGCGGTGATTTTGCATAGGAATGGCATGATCCCATCTTAATAAAGCTTTGCAATATAATGTCTTTGTTGTATTCGGAACTGAAGACTTCTAAAAATAAAGAACAAAGCTATTTTCATCCAGCAGCTTGTATACCAGGGCATTAAATTAAACTGTAGCGGCTTACCTTTCAGGTACTCGTCGCACCAGTACGTCCCCGTGCTAAAGGCGATTGGCTTTCCCGACGACCGCCTCGTGCTCTGCGACACGGACCTGGACGCACCCTGCCTTGACCGCTTCCAGCACGATGCTAGCTTTGTCCTCCTACGCAACATTAAACTAACTGACAGCCTCAAGTGTTTGACGACCTGCAACTACGTCGTGCCAGATGTGGTTTGTACCGCTGTCGTTCATGAACTTCGGAGTCAATGAAGACATATAAAAAAAATCAAACTGACGTGCACTTTTCCTGTGTCCTGGATAGGTTCAATCGGTGCCAGCGGTGTTCTACATGCGGAGGCACTACCCTCTCGCACCGCTGTTTGACCAGACTATTCTCCAGCTGCATGCAGCTGGGATAGTAGACCAGTGGGTGTCTCGGCACATGAGCCAGTTCAATGACACGAAGAAGCGAAAATCGGTATGTTAAGACGCCTACTGAATCCAGGCCGGACTAGAGGAGAAATCGAGTGACAGCCCGAGGGGATGGTTTCCTCTGGTCATAATTGTTGAGAATCCCTGATACACAGCCCGTCGAAGATGTCTGAAAGGTCAAGGGTGAAGGGCTGTTGGTTAGCACTTCAGGATTACATCGGCCTACTCTACAAACCAAAACAGTGTTGATCTATGATTTTCTAACAATCATGGTACTAACTACACTTAAACAAGAGTGTGGCGCTCAACCATGCTTTACCTAAAATGTGGTTGATGTCACACCTTAGAAAAAGCAGGGTCCACATTCTTGGGTTTTTGAAGTAATGTTAATCTCCGTAATCAGCCGCAGCCAAATCGCAACAAAATTAGTTTCGTGACACACATAAGCACTCCTCACGCAATAACCACCATTCGAATACTTCTTGGATTTCGTCATAGGGATCTGAAAATGAGCTCCAGGTGATGTCTTGCTACAGGAAAAGGCCTCTTCATTGCTGTGGCGCCCCTTTCCGATACTGGCCGGCGGACTGGCTGTGTCCGCACTCGTGCTGTGCGCTGAACTTGCCCAAGCCGCGAAAGTCTGCGAGACGATGAGGTGGCAGTGGTCAAACGGGTGAGGTGGTGGAAAGCAACTCTGAATGAGAACATTAGATCGGTAAGAAGTGGAAGGGCTATCAATTTTCTGTTCCATTTTTGCTTTTCTTGATAGCCATCACTTTTTTATGCGCACCATTAATGTGAAAACTAACACCATATAAAAAAAATTGAATCTAGAATCAAATAGGAAGCAGATGATGCCAGCTCTACATGTTTTAAAGTCTTTTAAGGGTTTAGAAAGTTACGAAAATAATGTCTCATTTGTGTGTCAAGCAGAACTTATGTTTAGTTGCGTTTATAGTTTGTGTGCATCATAAGACGGTCAGTTACGGAATCTATTATATATTCTTTTGATAAGAATAAGCTGACATGGGAATTGGGAGGAAAAAATACATTAAAAAAGTAACATTGTGATTTTTTTAATGAACCCCTGAAAAACATGCAATCTATCTAAGTGCGGGGTAATAACTCCCACACGACAAAAACAATTCTCTCACAGTATATACAGTTGGGCTAAAGAAAACCACGAGCACCTCCACCATTTACAAGTCGGGCTATCCACACTCACACAATTTAGAGGGGGTTGTTTTGTGGGTGAACTAATGGTGTTGGCCCGGTTGCGTATCAGGGGCGGTCGTCGAGCACGAATTTTCGAAATCCATTCAGCGCGTTAACTTTCTCCCGGTCAATTTTGATGTAGTTTTCGAAAATATTCTAGGGATTTTCGGTACCCGTAGGTTGGCAGTATTGTTTAGCGGCGCGCATGCGCGTCTCCCAGCCGGCCCGCTTGGCGACGGCGTTGTTGTGACTGTGTCATTCCCTATCCGCCCTGCGCTTGATAATAAACCTTGTGTGCGAGCTGATCCGGTGTTCGGCAATCCTTTCATTTGGTGTCAGAAGATTAGTTATCGACCCGTGCTGGAAGAGGGGGAAGAGTGCACGTGAAGAAGTGTGCTGCTGACGGGAATTTCCGAGGATCTCGTCATGCCGTCGGACCGAGAGCGCCGTCGCGACCGCCATGAGGAGCGTCGGCTTGAGGAAATCCTGGGCCGCTGGGCGGAGGCCTCGACCAACATCCAGGAGCACAACTTGGCCCTGCTGCGCCGTGTCTCTAACCTGTACCTGGCCAGCCGTGTGGCGCCGCCCCCACCTAGGCCCGCCGCCGTGGCTAAGTATGACGGCACGCGTTCGTTTCCTGTGTTTTTGGCTCAGTTCCAGAGTGCAGGAGAATCAAACGGCTGGGACGAGGAGGAGAAAGGGCGCCGTTTGCTACACGCCTTGGAGGGCAAGGCCGCGGATATTGTCCAGACCCTCCCTGCCGCCGAGCACCTGTACTACGGCAGTCTGTTGGCTCGCTGGCGACAACAAAACGACCCGGCGCAGGGCGCAGCGTCTCCTGGTCGCTGAGGCCGAGCTTGACCGCCGCCGGCAGGCGCCGGGAGAGTCCCTGCAGGCCTTCGGGACGGACGTGCTGGCGATGACGCGGGCGGCGTACCCTGGATGGGCAGAGGACGCCGTGCAGACCGTGGCGCGCAAGCGCTTCAAGGGCTTCATCGAGGGGGCTGGCCGACATCCTTTACGATTCGGTCGAGAATCTGGAACCCCCTCCAAGTAAGGTTGTCAAGATCTGCCAGATGGCTGCAGGGTCTCCGGCCAGCACCAGTGCCGCTGCCACCGCTGATGAGGCCATGGGCGCCCTCGCCGTCGGCGGCGCTCCGGACACCGCCGGGGACGCCGACTCAGCGGACGTCCGCCGCATGAGAGTCGGCGCAGGACCGCCCCGCCCCAGCCACCAGCCGCACGCTGGAGCATCTCGTCGAGGAACTCAGGAAGATAGCTGCCAGACTGAACCTGGCCGCCGCCACCGCCGCCACCCCGGGTACCAGCCGGTCGGGACAATCGGGCGCGTGCTACTGCTGTGGCCAGTTCGGTCACTTCATGCGCGAGTGCCGCCATCGCCGTGGAGGCCGTGACCAAGGCCGTCGCGGCGCGGACTACCGCCGGGACAACAAGCGCCAGTGCGGACGCCGTAGCCGCAGCCGTAGCCGCAGCCACAACCGTTGGGACCGACAGAAGGACGAGCAGCGACGCGGCGGGGATAACGGCAAGGCCGGCACCTCCCGTCTCCCGTGGGTCGGGAAACCACTAGTGGCTGCGTCCGTGGGCAGTGACCCGAAGGCCCCACTTCCGGAGGGCGCAGAAGTTGCGGCGGTGACATGGGAGATTTACGGGAGTTTGGCTGGTAAGCCTTGTACATTCGTGCTTGACAGAGGTGCACAGCTCACAGTTGTTCGTCGCGGTTGCCTCCCTGGCTCTCCGCCCGAGTCGAGCATCCAGATGCAGCAGGCCGAGAGGACCACCGCGCCGTCGGCAATGAACGGCCCACGGACTACCGAGTTGACCCTGGCCGCCGTCTTCGTCCCGGCGGTAAAGGTGTTGAAGCAGACACGGATTGCCTCCTTGGCCTGGACTTCGTTGTCTCTCACGCCAAGTACATCTACGTGGAGCGTGACCTGCTGCTTCTCAAGGATGAGCTTGGTGGTCATCAGCTGCAGATGCGCCGCACTGTGAACATGCTCCCGTTGACGACGCGGACCTTGCGTGTGCAGTGCGTCGAACGTGCCGTCGTCCCAGCTGGGTGTGAGCTTTGTGTGGCACCCTGAGGCACCTGCTCCCGATGACGAGTTGGCCCCTAATCTTCGGTGGGGGGTCGCCGAGGACGGGCGCGTCAAGCTCGGCGGGGGCCGTCGCAACGCAGAAGCACGGCACGACTTTGAGTCGGCCCGGCGGGGGCTGCCGCAACGAGGGAGCACCTCTGCCGCCGCGGAGGCCGCCGCCGACGACGCCGCTGATGTGGTCCAGGTGCGACGCATGTCTTCCACCGGGCCTGAGCATCGCGGGTACCCTCGTCGCCGGCAGGGACGGCCACGCCGTCCAGCTTCGCGTCTGTAACGCCGGCCCTCGGCCCCGCGTGCTGCGCCGTGGCGCGTGCGTGGCGCGGCTCGAGTTGGCGCCGGAGGCACCAGTGCGCCTTGTCGAGGCCACCCCACCACTGTCGCCTACCCCGGCCTCGGCTGCCGGGCTGCCGCCGCCCCTTTAAAAGTTGCTGGATGGCTGCTCGAGCGATCTGGCGGTCCATCAGAAGGCGCAGGTGAGAGACTTGCTTGCTGACTTCCAGGACGTCTTTTCGTGCACCGGAGACATCGGCCATTGCAAGTTGCTGCACCATGACATCGACACAGGCACTGCGGCCCCGATCAAGCAGCCTCCACGTCGCCTCGCCGTCGCTCAACTGCATCCGGGACATGCTGGAGAAGGGAGTCATCGCCCCATCCACCTCCCCATGGGCTTCTCCAGTGGTTTTGCTGACCAAGAAGGACGGTAAGACTACGTTTGCCATAGATTACCGCAGGCTCAATGCTGTCACCAGGAAGGATGCATATCCGCTCCCGAGAATCGACGAGACCCTGGGTTCGTTGAAGGTTGACTGCTGGTTATCTTCTTTGGATATTCGTTCGGGGAACTGGAATATCCCAATGGCTCCCTCTGCCATGGAGAAGACAGACTTCTGTGTGCCCGTTCGAAGAAGCTTTGGTGGCCTTGCGCCAAGTACTTCAGGCGATAAGGGCTGCTAACTTCCTGCTCAACCCCGAGAAGTGCAACTTGTTCAGCCGAGTTCTGGAGTACCTTGGGCATGTGATCAATGAACGAGGAGTGTCCACCGAGCCAAAGAAGACGGAGAAAGTCCGGACCTGGCCAGTTTCCAAGGACAAGGAAGCTCTGAGGAGTTTCCTGGGGTTAGCCCAATACTACTCTAAGTTCGTTCGTCATTTTTCAGACATCGCTGCCCCCCTCCATCGGCTGACGGAGAAGATGCGGGCGTTCGACTGGACCGCAGAGGCCCAAGCGGCATTCGACAAGCTGCGGGAGGCGCTGTCGTCAGCCCCTGTGTTGGCCTTCCCGGACGTGAATGGCGGCCCATTCATTCTGGACTGCGACGCGTCTGCCTTCGCTCTGGGCATGGTCCTCTCCGTGGAGCAGGGCGGCGAGGAGCGGCCGCTGAGCTTCCACGGCCAACGCTGAACCGTCATCAGCTTAACTACTGCGTAACGCGTCGTGAGCTTCTCGCCATGGTGGAGGGTGTCAGGTATTTCCACCCCTACCTGTATGGCTACCCTTTCCGGGTCCGCACGGACCACTCTGCTTTGCAGTGGTTGCAGTCGCTTAAGAATACCGCGGAGTGCCAGATGGCACGATGGCTGGAGTTCATCGGTGGCTACGATTTTGTTATTGAGCATATGCCCGCGCGCGAGCACGGCAACGCAGACGCCCTGAGTAGTCGTCCCTGTGACCCGGACTGCAAGAAGTCTGCGCGGCAAGAGCACGCGGACGCTGCTCTCATCCAGCATCTCCGGCTCGTCGACGCGGAGGGCCCGTCGGGGGATGACTTTCGCGCCGCCCAGGCAGCGGACTTGGACATTGTCCCTCTGCTGTCGTACTTGCGCCAGAACCGGAGGCCGGCTGCGGCTGACATCGCCGACCGCAGTGAACGAACGAAGGGACTTTGCTTCCAGTGGCAGTCGCTGGAGCTGTGGGATGGGATACTGTGCCGCCGGCTAGAGGACTCTGCTACGGACGAGGCCACATGGCAGATCATCGTGCCTCACCTTCTGCAGTGCCACGTCCTGAACCAGTTCCACGAGGCCAGAGGGGCGCCGGGGGACACTTTGGCGGTTACAAGACGTACGCCAAGATGCGGCAGCACTACTACTGGCCGGGCATGCAGCAGGACGCCAACCGTGGTGTCTGTCGTGCGACACGTGCAGCCGGAAGGGGACGCAATAACGTGGGCGTGCGCCCCTCCAAGTGCACAACGTCGGCGTTCCCTGGGAGCGCGTCGCCGTTGACTTGGCCGGAAAGTACCCCAGAACCGCCAGGGGGGATAGGTATCTGTAAGTTGCCGTTGATTACTTCACCCGCTGGCCTGAAGCTATCCCGGTGCCCAGCATGCATGCGGATGTTGTTGCGGGAGCGTTGGTGGACAACATCTTTACTATGTTCAGGTCCCCGTGTGAACTTCACAGTGACCAGGGCAGAAGTTTCGAGTCCACAGTTTTCGCTAAGCTGTGAAGCTGTCATGGGAATCCGCAAGACCAGGACGACACCCCTGCCCCCTCAGATGGAGCTCTCGAAAGACTCATCCGTACTGTGGTAACGCAGCTGTCCATGTTCGTAGACACCGACCAGACTGATTGGGACTAACAGGCCCCCCTGGTCATGATGAGCCTGCGTGGAGCAGCCCACACCACCACCGGCCTCTCCCCGGCCATGGTGCTGTTCGGCAGCGAGATCAGCCTCCCTGGTGCCCTGGTCCAGGCAGTGCCGCCCATGGAACGGCCGGTGCCGGCCCGCCTGCGCTACCCGCGCTGGCCCCGGGACCGCCCACAGCGCCTGCACCATCTGGTCCGGAATCGGGTGCACAACGTCACTCTGCGGCGCAAGGAGCGCTACGATGTCCGTGCCCGTGACCCGGCGTTCCAGCGGGGTGATCTGGTGTGGCTGTTTGACCCCAAGCGCCGGAGGAAGTGAAACCCGCGAAGCTGCAATCGTTCTGGACTGGACCATTCTTAATTCCTGAGTTTAAGAATAATGTGGTAGTAAACGTTAGATTGCAGGGAAATCCTAAAGCTAAGCCTAAGAACGAGTTGGTCGTCTAGCCAAGTGCTACACCAGGAGAGGAAGGGTAGTGGGATAAATGCGTCTGTTTTGTGTTTTTGCATTGTTAATTGTTTAAGGTTGTCATTTACTTAATGATGGGAATTAGTTCCTTCGTTTCGAAGGAGGGGGATAATGTAGGGATTTTCGGTACCCGTAGGTTGGCAGTATTGTTTAGCGGCGCGCATGCGCTTCTCCTAGCCGGCCCCCTTGGCGACGGCGTTGTTGTGACCGTGTCATTCCCTATCCGCCCTGCGCTTGATAATAAACCTACGTGTGCGAGCTGATCTGGTGTTCGGCTATCCTTTCATTATTTTTTTTAGAATTTTCCGAGGTCATCGGAGCCCCCGCCACGGGCCCTATTCTGCAAATAGCCCCTCTTCTACAGGGTGAAAAATAAATTTGCTGAGAACAAAATTGGAAAAACTTTCCAATTTCAACCTGATGAAAGTAATCCTAGAGACTAATATTTCAAGGAAAACGTCGTATCTCTTACGGTTTCGGAGATATCGGAATTGAAAGTAAAAAAATCGCGTATACCGCGGTTTTGCTCAGTTTTACTTGATTTTATAACTTTCAATGCCGACACCTCCGAAACCGTAAGAGATACGACGTTTTCCTTGAAATTTTAGTCCGTTGGCTACTCACTACAGCTACTTTCATCAGATTGACATTGGAAAGTTTTCCCAATTTTTTGTTTTGTGAAAATGTATTTTTCACCCTGTAGAGGCGTGTAGAGGGGCTATTTGCAGAATAGGGCCCGTGGCGGGGGCTCCAGATGACCTCGGAAAATTCTTAAAAAAATGTTTTTAGAAACTACATCAAAATTAATCGGGAGGAAGCTTACGCGCTGAATAGATTTCGAAAATAGGTGCTCGACGACCGCCCCTATTGCGTATGTACGTGAAGTGACACTACTTCAGTACTGCCCAGGTGAAACGGATCTTTATAAAACTGTATAAACATTTCTATAAATTTTTATGCAAGCCTTTATACAAATTATATATATTTTTATAAGGACAGGCATATGCACTGTTACATAGAGCAGCTTAATTAAAAGATAAAACATAAACTGATCAGTCTATGGGCAACATAACCCTTTCCTTTGTTGATACCCGATAGTCATCTATTTATCCGCTGCTGACATCTCTCGAGTACCTCCCACACTAGTACCCCCACCATTTCTTATTCTTCCTTACTTCCTCTCTTCGTCCTATAAATGCAGGCGCCACTTTCCCAGCGGCGCCACTTCGTGTAGCGACTCCTTACGGTCAATACATTGGCTTCAACCCTACACTCCGACTCTTATTCCGGTACACGCCAAATATAGTGCTGGCGGTACGCCTAACCTAACCTGCAAATCGACTAACAAGCAAGCGCTTCGGCACACTTGTTCCTTTAATATGTTTCTTGGATTTGAGTCGAAACGTTCAATGAAAATCTCGTGCAGACCCCCTTTTTGGGGGGGGTTAACTACCCCCTCCACCCCCTCTGTGGAAAAAGTTAAAATGTCGGATATATGCATTGTGGGTATCGATTTCGGACAATATGAGCACCAGAAACTCATTGGTGATGTGCAAAAATGTCGGCCGGAACCAGAAGAGGCAATTTGGCCGCCATTTTCGAAAATGGCGGCTTGAAAATGGCCAAATTTAGGAGATATCCCTATATAGTCGTGCGGGTAGTCGTTTCAGTGGTTTCTAGTTGGTTTAATTTCATTTCCGGTGTCTTTAATATTTTCCGGCTACCGGAAGTTACAAAAAAGGCTATCTAAACTTGCAAATCGACTAGGTATGAAATGTTCTGAGCGGTTTGAGGATTAAAATGGAAAAAAAAAATGTTTAAAATTCTGGTATGATTGTGTAATAGTATGATCTACCATATCAAGTGAATAAATATATGTACAATTGTGTACATAACATATTAACATATACTATATGTATACTGGTGTGTAAAAATACATGTTTAATTTTTATACATAACATACAAACATGAAGTCCTAAAAATGAAAATGTTAAAAATCTTCAGCGGTGTTCTGTCAGGTACTGCGACCTGAAATTCAGAAGGGTGCTATTAGTCGCTGTAACTTCTCTCGTTGGTAAGTAATCACATTACGAACTATTATTCTTGTGATTGATGCAGGACAACACCATCAGTGTCTGAGCTGCAAACATCATTATCAGGACCTCAGCCACAGGTGGTGTTGTCCTGGTCTCATCTCATGTCCCTGAACTACGCGCCAAAGGGTTACAGAACAGAGGCTAGGATACTTTCCTCCTCGGGTGCAACAGAACGGTACATAAAATTTTAAAAATTCAGGTGAGGACGGCGTTCTTGCTGAAAATTGGGTGAGACTATGGCATTTTCTCGTCAGCATTTAGGCGAAAATGCCTGTCTCACCCGAAATTGGGTGAGGTTCCTCACTCAAATTTGGGTGAGGTCAACATCTTCCCTAAAATTTGAGTATGAAGGGTTCCTTGCTCTTATTTGGGCTGAGTTCCTCACCCTTTCATTTTTATCTTAACAGAAATTGAAGTCCCCTGCAAGGCCCAGAGGCGAAGTTTCGTGGAGGTCCCAAAGGCCAAATCCCCTGGAAGTCCTAAAATGTGCCATGTGGGGTGCTTGGGTTTTCGCTAAGTCCACCCGCGTTTGAATCCCTTAGACTGCCAAAAGGCATTTTCTTTAGTTTGCGCTAGCTGCGCCCAATTTCTACCACCAACGTTGCATTAGATAGGCAATGAAACCCCCAGGGCCGCTATGTAGCACTGAAATTCATAGAAATACATGAAATTACTCTAAAATTTCAGGAAAATTCCGAGGAACTTCGCAGCAATGAACTTCGGAGGAATCTCAACCACCCTGGAATCCCTCTCAAGTACCTATATAAAGGAGGAACTTCGGAGAGACTTAATTGGGCCCAAAGAGGGGCCTCGATTTCTGTTAGGGCAGTGATTTCCCTGAATTACGTGCTTAAGGGTTACAGAGGCTTGGATACTTTACTCCTCGGGTGCAACACAACAAAACACAGCCGCGTGGGGAAATAAGATCTGTGTCGCACGTAAAGATTTTCATGCCCTCACTGGCTGCGGTACGGTAAGTTTCTTTGCCACCAAAGGAAAGCGTTCTGCATGGGCCTTTATGCCTTTATAGAAATATATAAAGGTCGTATAAAATCATATATAGACTTGTATACAATGTGTTGATCTTATATACATAATTATGAAGATGTATACAACAAATGCATAAGACCATACACAACTATATACAGGCCTTTATAAGACCGTATACAGCCACATGTATACAATTACACACAGGCGTTTATACAATTGTATACAGGCGTTTATACAATTGTATACAGGCACTTATACAAGTATGCGTGTATAAACCAATACAAAGCTACCTGTATACAAACATAAAACTTTTATAAAAGGTTATAAAGAGCGTTATAAACATTTCGATGGGTCCTAAGAACAACGTCCGTTCTCCGGCGCTCATCTGCACAACGTCCGTTCTTCCGCACATCATTACCATCGCGGCGCGCACAGGGGCGGGCTCAGGTTAACGATTTTAATCGTAACGAATACATGTGCTGTCGGGCACTTCTAGTGAGACTTGAGGTGGGGGGCTGGAGGCCACTGCAAACGCCGCCGGCAGGCCAAGCTGGCCAAGTCCCCCTGTCGGAAGGGACGGGCCAGCTTGTTGAAGATAGACCGTGCTTTCAAATTGACAAAATTTTCACCATCAGCCGCCCTTTATCGACCAGCTCCCCAACGAGTGCCGTCGCGCCGTCGCCTGTGACATCGTCTGCTGTTGTCCGTGTTGTCCACGCCCCAGTCTGCCAGCTCAGCGTCGTTCTTGTCGTCCCCACCGCGACCCGCCCCCACAAAACTGATGCCGCCCCCTGTCACACCTGTTCCTGCTGCTCGGGGAGGTAGAGGTCGACCGAGGGACGCAAGTAAGATGCAGCCTTTCTACGACTTGTGCCAGTACCTGGAGAACGCCAAGGAGTGCCAGTTTGAGCTTAGCGACCTGTACAGCAGATTGATAAACGCTTCCGAGTGCGTTACGGAGAAAAACATTTGATGCGGTTGCTATGCCAACATTACAAAAGCAGTATAACCATAACTGCACTTCCTGGAAAGAGCTCGCTTGTGTCCTTCAGTAGGCGAGTGAACCAAATACTACATGAAGCTTGGTACACAAGCAAGAAAAAGGATATCCTAAAAGATCGGCAGGGCAGGGATTGTTGAGACGGCAGCTGAAATAATATCAGAGGATATACGTAAGACACCATTTGATTGTAGCTACTTCCCGACAACAGACGCAGTGAAGGAAGGAGGCTGGAATGCGCTGCTGCTCTCCTTGCGCACTTTCCTCACCAGCGTCATTTTGAAAGGGAACAAGGGCGACGCTTGAAGTTTGATTCGAGTCTGCAACGCAACTGGCCAGGCCCTCGTCAAGGGAGTCCGGCCAAGATCGAATGTATCGCCCCTCCAGACAGGACTCAGCGTGTACCTGCACAGGTCTTACGGTTCCAGGATTTTGATTGACTTAGCTTAGGTGCATGTGGGACGTACAATGAGGCTACTCAGTACGAACGGGCAGTAATTGAGCATGCCCCAGCAACTGTTGGAGGGGCTGCCTTTGCTCAATATGCTTTCGAAAGCTGTGATTTTAACGTCCGTACGTTCGATGGCCTTCATACTTTTCACAACATAGGCGGTATCAAAGTAGTGACGCCAGCCTTCGCCGTCAGCGTTGCAAAAGAAGTGCCACGTGGAGCAAAGATTCCAGCCGCTGATGTAACAAAACACGGATCCATCCCTCTCTATATATACCATCGACCGCCCGTGTCTGGACTCCAGGGCCTTACAGTGGTCGACATGCGCCCTTCCGCACCCTGTGACATTGTCGACGGACACCCAGCTTTAAATTCCACGTGGATTTTTGACAATTTCCATCTGTATTTTCTTCTCTCCAGGTGGGTTTTCCATTTCCAGATGGTTTTTGGAAATTCCAGATGGATTCAATGGATTCCACAATGGAAAAAGACTTCCACCTGGAAAATTTGGTTTCCAAAAGGCCTCTTTTCCATTGTGGAAATTTTCCGGAGTGGAAATAATTTCCCACAATGGAAAATATATTTCCATCTGGAAAAGGGGTGTGGAAAAAGCTTCGATTCCATACAGTATTTTCCGTACTGAAAATGATAAATCCATCTGGATTCCAAATTCGATTCAAAATTCAACTTTATTTAAAATCCAAAGCTCTTGTAATAATTGATTGAAATTTGGTGTGTAGCATTTCTGCACAAAATTACTAAGGCCATTTTAATTTCACCGGAATCGCTGACCTAAAATCGGGTATCTGGAGGACGAAAGGAGATAGAGAAAATCTGACAGCAGATTTGGAGCAGGCTCGGTCGTGACGTCCAAGGAGTCCCTTGAAGTGCTAATAGAATAGCTTAGTTTCGCAGAAACAATGATATTTTTTTTCCATCTCCAGATACTTTCCAGTATGGAAAATTCCCAAAACCAGATCTAAGTTATGGATTTCACACAGGGATTAAGGGGCCGTTCATAAATTACGTACGCGCTTGAAGGGGCGGGGGGGTCCAGCGGTTTTGTACTAAAATGTACGTGGGGAGGGGGGGGGGGTCAAATGATAAGTACGTACGAAAAAAATTGTCAGGAAAAGCGTTCGGTTCCGACACTGCGGCTTTTACGCGTCCGTATCCACCCGCCTCTCACCGCACAGGAGGATCTAGCAGCCCAGTCTGGTCGCGCGCTTGCTCGCCCCCACCCCTTCTCGCGCGAGCAGTGGTGGGGCGGCGAGAACGAGCGAGGGGGCTAGATCGTCCTGTCTCACCGCCCACATGCGAGCTTTGCATCCCCAGCCTCCAGACGGGTCGCGTGCGGTCTGTCCGGGTTTTGATACGTCGGGCAAACGACATCCTCTGTGTGCTAGGCCGGGACGATCGAGGACATCCAGCTCCCCGAGTCTGAACCGCCCGCAGCCCCCACAGCCATGCCGCTTTGCAAACCGCTTTCCAGCAGGCATAAACAGAAGCCACCGGGGACCAGTGAAAACTTGCTTGCACTTCATTCATATCTTTGCAATCTGTGCAATAATAACGGTTTTTATTTAAACTGTTATTTATTAAATGGACTTCACTTCAACGAACTCCAACTCTCATTGAAACACACCTTTTCGTATTAGAATTGACATAATTCTGACAGAACAAAGCTACCGACAAAGGCTCGTTTTTATCGAAAAAGCAATTTTCCTACGGAAAGCAACTGATTTTAACGATATCGTAATTTCCACGCATTCGGACCCCGTTTTTTAAAAAAAGTCCTGAAAATACGTACATCGTGGGGGGGGGGGGGGGGGGGGGGGGCACACGAAATGTACGCTAGTGTACGGGGGTGGGGACTGAAAACGGGCGAAAATCTTGTACGTAATTTATGAACGGCCCCTTCGTGAAATCCATATGGACAATTTTCACAATATATTTCAATATCCATACTGGGTTTTTAATTTCCAGATGTTTAATGTTCCAATTACCAGATGGATTTTGTCCACTATGGAAAATTAAATCCATATCTTAAATTTTTATCTCATTTTACCAGTTGGAATTTAAAGCTAGGACGTCCTGGAGAGAGCAAAGAAGTCCCAACTTATGGACCAGCTGTGGCTCGCTGGGACTGCGTTCCAGGCCTGCAACACTCCGGGCTGGACGGGGTTCAGGAGAAGGCAGCCGAAGGCACGGTGCACCCAGTCGTTTCGGCGGTGATACCCACCCCATTTATTAACCTTGACGCTAGCAACTATTTTGACAGTCTTGGAAAACGCCCTTGAAGTAGCTCACTCTCACGGACAGAGGACGGTGGTCTTAACAATGGACCAGCCACTATTCCAGAAGGCAGCAGAAATGATACTTTCTGCCAGTCCCGGGCCGCAAGGAAAGCTGTGGAGTCAGTATATTCGAATGGTTTTTCTGGCGTTGCTCTACATTCGGTCGGTTCGCTCTGCGGACTGGAAAATGCACATGCATTGCATCAGGGAAATGCTCCCGTACTTTGTCGCAACAGGTTATCTGAACTACGCACGCTCTGTACTTCTGCACCTCCACCTCGTGACTGACTGCTCTAGAACAGAAGATGGGACCCTTGTAATTTCACAAATTTGTAATTGACGGCTACTTTGCTGTGTTTCGCAGTAACGAGGAGTTTGCCGGTTTATGGATTGATCTCTTGAGATTCAAGACTCGTGGAAGTATGACGCAGGGCCGGGGAATCACGGAGTCGACGGAAGCAACCTGGATCAAGGCAATGCCATGGAAGCCGTGGAGGAGTCGAGGGGTCCACAACTCTGCCTATAAGTGTACACCAATTGTGTTGATTGTGTCGATTGTTGCAACAAATTTGCAGACGATTCGAAATTTTAGTCTAGTAATGGCGTTTTCCGGCTGTTTTTAGCCCCATAAGCCTCATTTTAATGCAGTTTTTAAGATTTATAATCGATGATTGTGCTTGATTGTCTTTAAAGCTGCACATTGATTGTCTCGAGTCGTGGATCCCTCGGGAGGAGTACACCAGCATCGGTCGCAGACTTCAGAACAGCACGTGGATTTACGGAAGTCACGGCAGTCGAGGAACAAGAAGGACGCGGCGAAAATGGACGATTGGTTGCGAGAACACCCACCGTTTGAAAACCTTACTGTCCTCAGATCACTGGCAACTGGTGTTCTTCCTACATCGGACGTCAATTGCTACGACGCATATGCAGTGGGATGTGACGCACTCGGTGCACTCATAGGCCAGGATTTCAAGAGCATTATGTTTTCAAAGAAAAACAAAGTATTGAACTTGGTGTCGTCTGCTTCTTCTGTGAAAATAGGTGAAAATGTGGTGCCTGTAAATTCAACCACACTGTTCCATCGCATTATCTGTGTTATCGAAACAGATGACTTGGCAGCATGCTTCCAGTACAAGCTTGCTCCGGTCCCAACACCCCTTTTTGATCATAACGGGGCGCTAAGAAAGGGGACGAAGTCGACCTTGGCACACGCACAATGTTACCCTACCAAATGACCCGATTTTTGTACTAGATGGGAAAAATTTGCTGCTAAAGGTTGTTTGGCCGCGACCAGCCACCTACCGCGAGGTCATCGACCAGTACGTGACCTACGTGCTGCGCCACTACTCCGCAGATGCCCACGTCGTGTTTGACGGCTACCCAGACAAGCCTAGCACCAAAGACCCAGAACATCTGCTCCGGGCATCTAAAGGGACTTCCCCTGCCTTGGGATTTGATGAAGTAATGCAGGTGTCCACCACACAGGCCAAGTTCTTAACAAACAGGCATAACAAGTCTCGCCCAATTTCGATGCTGATGGAGGGACTGTCCGGGCGAGGCGTTGTATGTGTGCAGGCAGAGGCAAATGCGGACGCACTGTGGCCAACACTGCTATTCAAGTACCCCACCGTGGACAGAACGTCATTGTCGTTGCGGAGGACACGGACATCTTGGCACTGCTAATCAACTTAGGTGGTGGGGCTCCAGTGTTCCAGCTGATGCAGGCGGGCGCCCAGAGGACCCTTAAGGTGCACGACGTGCAGGGGCTGCGCCCAGCATTGCAGAGTGTCGCTGACGTCGTGCTGGTCGTGCACGCAATGTCGGAGCTGCTCATCCGCGATTACCTTTTTCAAGAAGTCCTTTTTACCCTTCTGGAACAGCGCCCAGAAGTTCGAGTCTCTTGATGCTGCGAGGTACGCAGCCTATATGAAGGCGGTGGGGCGCAGATCGGCTTCATCAGAAATCGACATCGCCGCCCTTCCGCCAACATCAGCGGCAGCTAAGCAGCATACCTTGAGGGTTAACTTGCAGTTGCAACTTTGGCTTTATTTAAATTCTGTAAAGTGTTTTTGACAGCGGGCCAGAGTGCGGTGAAAACAAACTATTCTGGAGCTCTGTGCAACTAAATTTCAAGGAATGGCGGCCATTTTTCGATTTTGGCCATATCTCTTATGGGGATTCCTATGTTAAAAATGAGGAACTGGACGACCTCTGAAAAATGTACAAAAAATATCTTCGGAATCTACGCACAAAATCGCCAAAATCGAGTCAAAGGCCCATTGAGATATTTTATGGGCCGAATTAAGGAATAATCCGCAGTTTGGGAATCAGACACAGTGTGACCATTTTATTGGGACCGTAACCAAGGGCGACAATACAGCTCGGCAGTGCCAACCGTGAGGCGCGAATAACCCTAAGAGCGCCCACACAGAGTGGCCAGTTTATTGGGACCGTCACCAAGGGCGACAATACAGCTCGGCAGTGCCAACCGTGAGGCGCGAATAATAGGGTGACGCGAAACCCCACTTTTTTGGAAATCGATATCGGCTCATGGTGGGAAACGTGATGCGTGGTGAGAGTATTAACTGTGTAAAAGCGTTTTTTGATCGGACTTCATCTTCCGTCTCCGCACGGGCCTCAAAGTTTCGAAAAAACAGTAAAATATGCCTCAAATAGGCAACCCGCAATACAGCCGCGAGGACGTCCCCGCGGGTCGGAGTCGACACTAAAGGCAAGTATTATCATCGCACAACATGCAACAACCACCCAAAACCACTCCAGACCTGTCACTAATAGCCAAAAATCATGTAAAAATAGTTAAAAACCACCGTTTTCACTAAATTTCTTATTTTATGAAAGGACGAACGGAAACATTCGGATGGATCCTAATATGCCTACAGATGACCGGGAGGGAAGGTGTGGGAAGGTCGTGGGAGGGGGGGGGGGGGGTCTGTTGCTGTTTATCATGGTTAGCTGATAATTTTACATGATTTAATACATCTATTATAGAATTGGAAGTCAGTAAAAAGCAGCTTTTCCGTTTCAACTATTTCTAAGTCCATCTCCACCTGTCATGTGAGAGTTGAATACATTATATTCATAATTGACATGCATGATGCGTATTGTTTCTCCAATGAACGTTAGTGCACCACAATTGTAGCTGTTGAACAAGGTTGTTAAAGCATCTTCTATTGAGTTGAGGAAATTCTTCCAAGTCAGTTGTGTCAGCTCCATACAAATTGTTATTAGCGTGAGATACAAATCTTACTTGTTGGTTGAAAAATGAAATTTCTGGCAATAATTCTTTTACTGTTAAGTACCAACCATGTCTTCGGTGAGGTAATAGTATTTCGGATGAATTTTGGCATAATGAATGGACTGTTTTCATGCATTGGTCAATAGTATTTTGTGTCCAAATATTTGGAGGATGTATACTTGCTATGCCAGCTGCAGTCACAGTCATCGCACTACATTGGCGGCCATTATATGTAGGAAATGCAGTATGATCACCTTGGTGGTATGTGCTGCGTAATATTCTGATCAATTTTTTAGTCAAATAGAGTTTACACAAGGAGAATAAAACCTGTGGATGAAAGGGAAAAGTTTGTTACTTAGGACTCAAGAGTTTGTGTTTAGAGAGAGAGGACACTTGATTTTTTTTGGCAGGCGGCGCGGTGAGGAGGGTGGTACTCCACCGCTCCGCTGCGCTCCACCGGCACCTCGGTTCGATAGGGGGACTTGGCCAGCTTGGCCTGCCGACTCGGCAACAGCCCCCCCCCCCCCCCCCCCCCCCCACCCCGCCCTTTTCCCACATCCCCGGTCATCTGTAGGCATATTAGGATCCATCCGAATGTTTCCGATCGTCCTTTCATTAAAAAATAAGAATTTTAGTGAAAATAGTGGTTTTTCACGATTTTGAGCTTATTTTGGGCTGTTGATGACAGGCCTGGAGTGGTTTTGGGTGGTTGTTGCACGTTGTGCGATGATAATACTTGCCTTTAGTGTCGACTCCGACCCGCGGGGACGTCCTCGCGGCTGTATTGCGGGTTGCCTATTTCAGGCATATTTTACTGCTTTTTCGAAACTTTGAGGCCCGTGCGGAGACGGAAGATGAAGTCCGATCAAAAAACGCTTTTGCACTGTTAATACCCTCACCATGCATCACGTTTCCCACCATGAGCCGATATCGATTTCCAAAAAAGTGGTTTTTCGCGTCACCCTAGCGAATAACCCTAAGAGCGCCCACACAGAGTCGCCAGTTTATTATAAACTGGCGACTCCGTGTGGGCGCTCTTAGGGTTATTCGTGCCTCACGGTTGGCACTGCCGAGCTGTATTGTCGCCCTTGGTGACGGTCCCAATAAACTGGCCACTCTGTGTGGGCGCTCTTAGGGTTATTCGCGCCTCACGGTTGGCACTGCCGAGCTAGGGCTGTGCGTGTGCGGTTAACCGGTTAACCTGTTATTAACCGGTTATCTTGGATAACCGGTTGCCCGGTTATATACTATTAGAATAACCGGTTAATACACTTACCGGTTAAACCGGTGAAAGGGTCAATCGGTTGTGACAGTTTCAGGAAATAAACGGTATGTGAACTAACCGAGTACGTTAATTTTTACTCGTTCTCTGCTTCCTCTACTACTACTATGACGTAGAAGCAAAAAAAGAACGAGTATTGCGCTCGCCCTGTCAGTTAAGACCCCTATACATCTCGAAAATTACGTAACGGAGGGATTCTGTTTTGGGGGCGTTTTGGTTGGGCATTGACGTTGTTTCGAAAATGACATATGAGATATCTGAAAATCAAAAAACAAAAATACTCGTTCTTAGAGACCGCAGATCGGTGAAGGTTTGTCTTGTGACCAGCCGTCGCCCGCAGTCAACAATCACTTTCCGCGTACTCTGCAGGGCTTGGAGTAGTAAATCAGTGGCTAAGTTCAGTTAAAATGTGATAAATACACAGACTTTCAAAAATAGCAAATAATGATTGCAAAAATTGTAAATTTGAGAACATTGAAGCATTAAACATTGAAAATATTAAAAACCTTATTTTCCCTCAGAAATCAAAGAACGAGTCTGTCCTAGAACGCTAAGCGTTCTCCATGCCTGTCTTGTTATGTCAATGAACGAAGCTTCTGTCGGCTTTTATTATTTTGTACATTTTTTGTACTTCCCGCTCATTTACTTCCCTGAAAATCTTCTGAACAAATTATTTAAAGTTGTTCTGCACTCATTACTATGTTGTCATTTCTGCCATTCTGTACATTTTAGTTAAAATTAACCGGTTTTTACACATTAACCGGTTAATCTAAAATAACCGGTTAGTTCGAAGAAACCGGTTAGTCTGAAATAACCGGTGAAAAATAAATAACCGCTAACCGGTAATAACCGCGGTTATTCCAATAACCGATAACAAGTTTTGAAATTCACTAACCGCACAGCCCTAAGTTTATTGGGACCGTAACCAAGGGCGACAATACAGCTCGGCAGTGCCAACCGTGAGGCGCGAATAACCCTAAGAGCGCCCCCTAACAATTTCGCAAAAAGTGTTATCTCGACCGCCCCTAATGTATTGTGGGCAAGGGTGGTAATCTGACTTGAGTAGTGCTGTTATCAATTAGATTTTAGCTCAAATATGTAAGGTTCCATCAAAGCTTTGGCATTTTTAAGTGTAGGTGATGCATAGTTTTATCAACATTGTTTTTTAATGTCTTCTCCAACAGGTCCCAATGTAATCACATTAAATAAGATAGATTAGTTTTGTTCTAAATTGTTGATTTGTTATCTTAAGCTAAATATACAGTGGTTTGTGTATTATAAAATCTATGATTTCTGGAGTAATTAAACCACTGAAGTTACTTTCTTTAACACAATTTATTCAAGCATAGTAAGAAAACTATACTTCAGGCAGACAGCTAACTGAATAAATAGAAAATCAACCATGTGCACATGAATTGACATGGTATCAACGCCAAGTAGAGAGCTTTCAAAATTATGTACACTAAAAAACATTTTTACTAAAACTAAAACAATATCTGTTCTAACCAGTCTCTTATTAGAAACAAAAATCTGATACCAGCTGAGCAAAGTACTGAAGACATTCTATGTACTTTTACAGTGAACAGCAGAAACAAGGTTTACTAAAGCTTTCCGAAAGACACCTGAAGCAAAGTTCTGTGGAGCTAACAAACAATTGATCTGGAGATTATGATTATGCAACAAGCCTGAATAGTACTGCAGGCAGTATATTTACGCAAACTAAAACGATATTTGTTCTAAACAGTCAGCTTGATTAAAAGGTACAAAAACTTGAGCATAGCTGAGCAATGTGCAAACTAATTAACACATTCAATTTAGTTTAACAGTGAACACTACAGAGTAGGTTCGGCAACGCTTCGCACCGTCCGCCGTTGGCTGGTGTCTCAGAAATCTTCCGGGAGCGTTCGGGAAATGTGCCCGACAGCAACAGGGCAGCGATAGGACAGTCATTCGGAACGCTTCGTGTGCGTGTGGAGTCAGGGGAGCGTAAGGCTATCGTTGGGAAACGCCATCTCGTCTGCGTAAAGCGATCCAAACGCTGTCCAAACACCTTCTTGTTGCTCCGCGGTAGCGTTGGCGCGCTCCGTATTTTCGACTGGGTTGTACTCTCATGCTGAGGCAGCCCAGTCGAAAATCGGCCGCTCGACTTGGAGCGGTGCGCGAGTTGCCGCTGAGCGGAATGGCCCGCTCTTGGCGGTAAGAGCAGTAGCCATATCCAGTTCGTGGCGAGCTCTACTGAGCGTGAGCGAAGCGAAGGCGCGCGCGCTCGCTGCCGCTCGCCCGCAACCCCCACCACGCCTCTAGCGCGTCCCACCGCTTCTCCCAGCCAGTCGGGCACGCGGCCCCGGCCGGTTTGAATTCTTCACCGTTTCCCGCCGGACTTGGACCGGCCGCTAGGGAGCGCTGGTGCAGCGAACAATGATACGAAACAAAACACGCCCCATTCCCTTTCCTTCTGGACTTTGCCGCGTTTTCCTAACGTTTCGTGGGTTCGTCGGATTTCATCAGCACTGTAAGTTTCACTTGAATGTTTTAACTATTGAAGACTGTTTCGTGTTTTAAATTAAAACATTTGTGCGCTGTGCCATTCGTTACGGCAATGAGTTTATATGTCGTCAGTGATTTGCATTGTGAGACTTCTTTAACATGAAATCGAAAGAGCCGGGACAGGTTAAAAGGTACAATGGACATTTTTATGAGATTTTCTAACGTAGCTCATGCATCTTGGTCTTCAAACTATTCAGGGTCGTGGCGCATCAACATCAGTATCATGGAGTTTCTTGAAAGTACGTCTATTTTAATACTTATGCTAACTTTAAAGTTGGAGATGGAATTATTCGGGGCAGTGTTCATTTTCATGTGTTACCAACATTTTATTTTACAGATCCGGAACAAATGTTGCAGACATCTTTATCAGTTTCAGAAGAGAAGATATATACTGAATTGCAGGCGATGGAGCCAGACCGAAATCTGCAATGTGCTGAAAGTGTGTTGAATTCAGATCTGAATTGTTTTTTCATTACTTGTAGGTCTTGAAGTTGATAGCAAATAGTTTTTGAATAATTTCTTGTGCTTTCATTTGCAGTCTCCAAAGCCCGTGCCTCTGGTAAGACAGGTGCCAACTGGAAGAGTGGCACAGAAGAATTGCTTGGTGTATGCGCCACTCATTTCCAGGAAGAGATGCGCCTGCGGGTGCCCAGTCCATACACCTGGCAGAAGGTTTCAGACATGTCGTTTGATATTAATTTGGACTTCAGTTGGGAGCAGTGCAGGGAAAAATTTAGAAACCTGAAGCAATCATTCAAAAACTACAAAGAGAAGAACAAGCCTTTTAAATTCAGCACTGAAACGAAAAAAATACTGGCTGACCCAATAGTCTTGCATGCAACAGGTGTGCACTGATAGTTAAAGTATGATTTGGTTTGTTCTCTTTGCGTGCATTGTTTTCAACTGTGGGCCCTGATTTCTTGCAGACTCTTCAACTGTTCGCCTTGATGAAGTTGAACATGGTTTTGAGGACTTGTTTAACAAGAGTTTTAATTTCAATGACTTAAATGGTGGGTTGCTGTGCAATGAGAAGTACTCCAGTATTTCCAGTTTCTCACTACTTTGTATTATGTCACAGATGAAAGGAATGATGATCAGGTTGTCGAGCCAATTCAAACTGCAGGTTTGATTTTGGAGGAGGCCAACAGGACTGGTATTGACATTTCACTAATGTTGATTTGTAGTTGGGCACTTATTGCACGTATACTGATGGTGTTTTGCATGACTGATTTCAGAGGAACCAGAGACTGTCCAAAATGTTTTTTCCCCTCCAAAAAAGAAACAAGTGACATTTTCGCCTAGAAAGAAGCAACAGCAATTGTTAGCTCATGCAAACTCCAGGAAGATGGCCAATGTTTCATCGCCAAAAAGAAAGATACCTATGGGACAATGTAAGACACCAGAAATTTCTATCTGCCTTTTTCTTCTTATTTTTAAAGGTTTGTTGTTATTTTAATTTGTCTCCTTTTAAATTTTCAGCTGGTTCTAGCAAGCAAATCGTAGTTGGCTTCAATAATGATTCAGTAGCATTATTTGTTTTGGAATGCGTTCATAGGAAGACTCAAGTCCAGAAGGACCCTGTGCCATTGGCAACCTGGAAAGAAATTTCACAAGTGATGAAAACTTATGGTTATGACATCAAGTGGGAGCTGTGCCGTGACAAATTCATTAACATGAATAACATGTTCACGAATATCATGAAAAAAGGAAATGGTCATATGTATGGTGTGAAGTGGCCTTACCACTATCAGTTCTGCACTATTCATGACATTGATCCGGAGGAAACTGTGGAAACTGATGTGGATGAAAATGATCTTGCTACCCCATTTGATGATGATGTGCTTGATAAAGATTTGGAGAATGATGATGAGTATGAAGACCTAGAGGACGATGATGGGTCAGACAACGATGATGAGAAGAAGGAAGATGCTAGCGATGGTAACCATTGCAGTATGTTTTTATTTTTATTATTGTACTATTTTGTTATGCAGGGTGTAAATTTTCTTATGTATTTTCAGGAAAAATGTTGTGGCCTCCCTCAAAAATTCGACTGCTACTCACAGAATATGAAAAAAGGATAGAAATATTCAACAACTCAAAATCATCAATCAAACATTCTGTACTGTATGGTCAAATTGCAAAGGCCTTCCTGGAACATGGTGTTGAACGAAGTTCTAAGCAATGCCAGGCCAAGATGAGTGAGTTGCAGCAGAAATTCCGGAAAATTTTTGATAGGCAGAAGCAAACAGGCCAATCGCCAACAAAATGGGTCCACTATGGGAAGATGGTTGAAATTTTCAAAGATAGTTGTAATTTGGATCCCCCTTTTCTTGTCAGTGCGGGGCGAAGTAACAAGTACTCTGTCAAGGGTAAGGAACCGCAAGCCGATGTCACTCGGTCTTCGAGGACCAGAGTCTCAAATGGTGTTGTCAAGAAGTACAAGAATGCTGCAAAGAAGCATCCTAAAATATACAAGTCTTGGCAGCAGACTATACAGGAAGAGAAGGTGAAGGCAAGCCAACATTCTGCTGCTGCCTTCAGCAAGATGGCCAATGACTTCCATTTGCTGAGGGAAGACTTCATGAAGTCTTGCCAGGAAAGAAACCTGATGTTTAAATCAGTGTTTGAAAAGAAGCAGCCAGAACAGTGAACTGTGCTGTAGTCATTTGTCCTCCTTTATTGTTTGGAATAATTTTTCTTTCATATTTGACATTTTGAAACCTTATATGTTTTAAGTTTGAAGATGTGGTGTGTCAATAACATACTACAAGTGGTTCAATTTTATTTGTTGTTGTTGTTTTTCGCTATTTTATGTCATATATGATGCAAAATCATACAGCTCTTACATATTTTTGTTTCTTTGACTAGTTTGTAAGTAAAATTCATGCCTTCAGCATGTGATATGTAGCAATTAATGATGTGATCAAACACACCAAATATTAGGTTACTGCATTTCAATTAATCAAGCTTGTTAAAGGTGCATTGGGTTTTGTTTCTTGTTTTTACAGGCACTCTTATTTGCATTAATGTTTGAGTTCTTTGGTATGCACTTAATAAAAGCTATGGTTTGACTTAATTTTCTTGTATTCTTTGCTTAACTAAAGCCTACAGAGTTCTAATTCTTGCCAGTTCCTATGCAAATCTGAATGAATCGCTTAAGTCAAAGTTCTCTTCAATTATAAATGAAAATTCAAAATGCTATGTTCAATAATTTGTTTTTGTCGTGTAGTTGAGGATAGGGAATAGAGACGCGAACTTTATGATGTTTTGAAACCTCCAAATATGCGCCTTAAAATTGTCCAAATATGCACTTTTTATGCACATATTTTGGGGGAAATATGCGGTCAAAATGGAGTCTTAATTCGTAAATTATGCACGGAAAATGCATGAGTTTAAATACATGTCTTAATATGCAGAGTTTATGCACTGATTTTTTAAAAAATATGCAGTGAAAATGCAGACTTGAATTTTTCACAATTTATATATGTCTAGATGCATACACCACACATTTTTGACAAGGACACAATAATAGAAATAGAAATCCAAGAAAAAGTTCAGAAAATAAAATTGTTAAATTTCCATAAACAATTTTTTCTACTCGTTTTCCTAAAACGATCAGAAAATCCTGATCGGATTTACACTAGTGCCGCCAGCACCTGCTCGAACTCGCGCAAACGACGCGCGGCAGAGCGCAGCGCGGCAAAATATGAAATGCGGGCGAACCAAGTTATCGCTTTTAACTCAAAAATGGGTTGAATTCGTACGTCCAGCGACCTCTGGGGTTGAAATATGCTTGAAAAATGCGAAAAATGCAATATGCAGCGAACAATGACAGAATATGCGAATTTATGCGGACAGAAAATGGGTACTAGCGGGTAAAAGTGACCTACTAATATTGAAATTACATCATTCTGAGCATATCTCAGAAATATGCGAATATGCGCGTTACATAAAGTTCGTGTCTCTAATAGGGAAATATTTATACATGAAAATTTCAAAAATTTGTAATTTTATTCCTACAATTACATCATATTTTGTGGGACAAGTAAACACTCGATTGTCACAACAGTCAATTTTCTAAAAAAAAATCAGCCTTTCAGCTGGTAGTAGTGAGAACTGTTTATAAATCAAAACTAAATTGCAGTACTCTAACAAGCCACACTGGATGTCAGAAAATATGTTCACATTAAATTCAAGTAAACTATCACGGGACATACCACATAGGAAATAATACGCAATGATATTTTAACAATAAAATTAGTCTTCATCTACCTCACGAGGTTGTAACACATGGTCAGTCAAAAAGATACGTTTTTCCAAACCCCTGCCTTTGGCTCCTTCCAGTCTGGGATGATCTATTTCATTGTTGGCTTCTTCTTGAGCATTGGGTCTGTTACCCATTGCTTGTTCATCATTGACTGGTAGCTCCAAGTCCTCCATCTGAAACAAAAGCTACAAAATAAATGAATGACATTCATGTTACCCATAAAGAAATTTAAACTCTTAAAATATAGGGATAGAAAGTCTTGCATTTAATGTACAATAAGTACATATGAAAGTTATTATGCACTGACCGGGATCATTTGTTCTCCATGTAGCAAAATAAAATTGTGCAAGACAAATGACACTGTGATGTGGTCAATCAAATTTTCCTGATTGACAGCATGGATATGCTTTAAGCGGCGCCACTTCCCTTTTGCCCTAGCAAAGGCATTTTCCACTCGGACACGAGATTGGGAAAGTCGCCTGTTAAAATTCAACTGAGGCTCAGTGAGATGTCCGTTATTCTCATATGGGCTCATCATCTGAAATTGAAGTACAGGATGAGAAAGAAACAAAAGCAATGAATCTCACAAGGTCTTAACTTAGTCACATTTGATTACTCACAAAATCTGTCAAGGTGTATGCACCATCTCCGACCAGATGTTGTTCAGCTGTCAGATGCGTGTGGTTAAAATCTTCAAGAAGATCGGTATACAGTGGACTGCGCCTAAATACCCTCTGATCATTCATACTTCCTGGTTCTCCAACATGTAGGTCACGTACTGTCAAATTGTGGTCTACCACTGCTTGTACGTTTATACTAAAACTATGATGCCTATTTCTGTAGTTGACAGCATCATCCACAGGGGCAGTTATATAAACGTGTGTACAATCAATGCACCCACAAACCCCTGGAAAGCCAGTGGCCCTCTCAAATACACCACTTATTTCTTCACGTTGACCTGCGTCAGGCCACCTTATGTATTGTGGAGCCATCTCCCTCAGTGACTCGATGATGTAGGCGTAGAAATAGTACACTACACTGGGCCTCTTCCCAAAACGTAACGCAACACTTCTGAATGTATCAGGTGTAGCCAAAATCCATAGAACCATCATTAATATATCTTTCAAAGGAGTTCGCTCCACTTGCAACCTATTTGTCACAACCAGATGGTTCCCAACAGCCTGAATCAATGACTGCAACAAGATTGATACAGAAATGACTGCTTTCCCGATTATCAAATAGCAGTTCAACATTCATGCACAATTAACTTACCTCGAAAGTTCCACAGTTCATTCTAAAATGCATCTTAAATACAGTGTCTGAAAACCGATAATAATCGTCCAAAACGACTGTGACATATTGCCAGGATGCCTCAGCGTTCATTACTTCATCTGTAAGAACAAAAGTGATATAAATAATCACCCCAAAGAGTTAATAATCAATGTTTACATTGGTTTAATGGGCGTCACTAACCTATATCACCATCTTCCTCCATCGCCATCAGAACCATTGCAAAAAGTCTCGTCGTGACTTCAACAAGGGCCATAAATTCATTTTCTTCCTCTTCAAATAACCTGGCTGCCATGACCAGGAGCTCGTTGTTAACCGCCATAATGATAAAGTGAATACTAAAGATATATTATCGAGACACCGGCTGCGGAGACCAGACACCTCCACAACAACAGAACACAACACACCTCCTTCTCCTTCTCATTCCTCCCTTCCCTTCCTCCCTTTCCCCTTCTCCTTGTTGCTTTTTTCAGTTGGTGGCTGCGAACCCCACTTGCGTTGGCCAAGGTAGCGCTCCCTAGCGGCCGGTCCAAGTCCGGCGGGAAACGGTGAAGAATTCAAACCGGCCGGGGCCGCGTGCCCGACTGGCTGGGAGAAGCGGTGGGACGCGCTAGAGGCGTGGTGGGGGTTGCGGGCGAGCGGCAGCGAGCGCGCGCGCCTTCGCTTCGCTCACGCTCAGTAGAGCTCGCCACGAACTGGATATGGCTGCAGTGAGCTCCGCTGGTCCTCCGCTCTCGCGCCGCTCCCGAAGAAAAGGAGCGACGCGAGAGTGGAGCTGGCCGCCCCCGCACGCCCTACATGAGCGGCCGCTACCGCTCTTCTCACATCCTCGCGCCGCTGCCGTGGGGGAGTGGTCGCTGACGCTCTCCTCCGCCCGCCTGCCGCTGCACTTGGAGCCGCAGCAACCACTCTGCCGCCGCTCTCGCAACGCTCTGGGGCCAGATGGGCTGCCTACCGGCTGCCTACCTGCTCGGCGCGCTGGGGAGAGCGAGTGCCGCCGCTCTGCGGAGCGGTTTGGGCCGCCCACGCACCTTCCCCCCTCCACGACCCGCGCGCGTAGAGCGGCTGCTACCACTCTCGCGCCGCTCGGGCTGGAGGGCTCTGGACTTAGAAAAATCACGCCAGAGGTGATGGTGTCACGTGAGTCACCGGCCCTCACTGATTGGCTGACTCCTGACGCTTCGCAGTGGAGGGGGAGGCTGCTTGCGGAAGGACAGCGTTCGCCCGACAGCCTACTTTCAAGGCAGCTTGGTAGCGCCGGGGCAGCGTTCGCGCTCTCGGACTATTAAGCGGAAAGCACGGGTTCGATTCCCGGCAAAGATACCAGTCGAAAGATTGGTTCTATGTTCGCTACCGACAGACGTCGGCGGTGTAGGCTGAGGAGAGCCATCCGGGAAACGGTCTCGTCAAAATCGCTTTTTTCCTCTTCTCTTGTTGCATAGCAATAGCCTACATTTTTACTCGTTGTTCAACGCGTCCTCCCCCCTCCCCCCACTCCCCTAATAAATGAATGGGATTTACGGGCAGCACACTCAACGCGCGAGAGCGCTCGCTACCGCCCCCGCGCCGCTGCAATAGCGCTCGGTAGAGTGGCAGCAGGGCGACGCCGGCCGCTCCTGCACCGGCCTTGGCCGGCCAAGAGCGTCGCACTCCGCTCTGGCGGGCGGATCCGCCCGCCCTCCGCGCCGCAAGAGCGTCACGGTCCACCCGCGCGCTGCCCGCCCGCTGCTCTGGGCCAGGGCGGCAGTGGCCGCTCGCGCTCGGCTTGCGTGCCGCTGCGCGGAGAGTGGAATATGGCCAACTTCCACTCGCGCTCCGCTCTCGCGCCGCTCTTGGGAGCGCAGCGCGCCGCTCTTGGCACGACGGAGACCGGTTGCAACGGCTCAGCAGCAGCGGTGCGGACCGCTCTCAAGAGTGGAGGATTTTCGACTGGGAGGCAGCAGGCAGCACGCAGAAGTATTGTACCGCACGGAGAGGCCGCGTTCTGCCGTCAGGGTCGCCTATCGCTTCCTCTCTTTCTTCCCTCCTTCGTACTGCCGCTACGCCGCGCCGCACTGCCGCCGTCCTGTTCTCCTGTTTGTCCGCTCTCCTGTTTCCCGTTTCCTCTCTTTATCGTGCTGCGCTGGCTGGACCGCGCCGCGCCGCACACACTAGTGCCTGGCTCCGCTGCGTGTCTCTCTCTCTCTCTCTCTCACTCTCCCTTCTCCCTCTCCTCTTCTTCGAGCCACGCCGCGCCTCCGCTCTCTCTCTCTCTTACCTTTCCCCTCATTGGCCGCGCCGGGTGGCCGACGGGTTGCCTATCAGCCCGGCACTGACATTGCTGTAGCGAGGCGCTACAAAAGGGGCATCAAATACTTCATTTTTGTGACAACCCCATTCATTGAGCAACACTTGGTTGCGGCAGCACTATGGTATTTTAACATACGCAATAGCAATTACAAGTTTAACGTTTCCCACAAGAAAGGGAGAAAGGGGCGGGGGGCAAGAGGGGTATGGGCAAACACAACGTCGCACCACGAAGAAAAGTAGGAATGAACAGGTGCAAATATAACACCATAGTACCATCTGCTTTCATGACGGTTCTGTATCGTCATGTTTTTTTATTTAATGAGCAGTTTCCATGTGGGATGCAATATTAATTGAGCGTTCCAGATCACAAAAGGATGATACGTTCTCTTTCTTTTACTTTTTCGAGTTCTTCTTTCAGATTTAACTTTGAAAATGATTGTATATTTGTGTGCGTGAGCCTACTTGTGTACACGTTTAAAAAATTATTCTTGAGTCAAGCCTTTGTGTCGAAGAATGTCTAAATCAAGCATGCCGCAAAATATGGATCCATGATTCAAGCACATGCAACATTCTTGGAGACAATTTCGTGGTTCAAGCATTCTTTTTCGATGGCGTATAATTTAGCATTTTAGTAGTTTTGATCTTTGTGAGCTCTCAAACACAAAAATGACTAACATGATACAAAAGAATTCACTCTTTTCCGATGACAACTACAGACCTAAAATTTTACAGAAAAGCTCTCTCCACACACCATACCAAGGTGTGTAAGTTTCAATCAGATCGGAGACATCAAAGTTTTGTCCTAGTTGGTTGAGAAAGAATTACTATTTTATTCGTCTTTTCGTAAAAGCCACAGAGTCATTTAGGGCCTCCTTACAATTTTTCACAGGCTGCGCACGCCTCGAAACTTTTTAACGTTTCGAGATATGGGGGAACTCACGTCATCACTTCGTCACGTTCAAGGAGCACCTGTTGTTGTTGCCTGCGGCATGGGAGGGGGTTTCTTATATTTAAAAGGCCGGCTATTCGGCTGTCGCTAGTGTTATCAGCCATGTTCCGTTCAGCACTTTACCTCCTCGCCATTGCGATCGTCGCAGCCGCAGCAGAGGTAACCGGTGAAGAATCAATGATAACGTACTGCAGTCGCAATAACACAAAAATGTTATCTTAAAATAACTTCAAAATGATTCTGACCATATCAAACCAGTACTGTTCTTTGTCCGGCACTGATGTACTTTTGTACACGCTGTTAATAATGTGTAATTAAACAATTGTAATACGTAACGTTATTCTACTTATTATCTCTAAGGACGATCGTATCATACTACGTCTATAAAAATTGTGTATTATGTACAAAATGTAAGTAATGCGTACCATATTTAAAGTATGTAATAATGCTGTAAAAATGCTGTGTATTTATCGTTCGCATTTCTCTTGATAGTGCATGGACTGCTTTATAATTGTAAAGCTCTTAAATTATAAATTAACGGTTCTGAAGTGGTTGGAACTGGCCCAGCAACCGACTTCTGCCAAGCAGAAAACGACTGCTAACATTTCCAAACGACTGCGCCATTCTGTACAGACCATTTCGACAACCCTAGTCGCTGTAGCGAAAGAGGAAGAAGAATGCAAAGAAGAACATGGCGGACGGCGGTCCCGGCGGTGGTAGTATGAGAAATCGAGTCGGCGGAGTCGCTCGCGGTGTTTTTGATCGTGCTGAGTTTGTTGAGGAGTGGTACGAGGATTTTAAAGAAGTTTTGAAGTTTTTAAACATTGACAGTGACAAAATATAGTGGTGAGTTGCCTGAAAGTACCCCGGGTTGTGATTGCTACCAGTGGAAGACGTGTTTTAGATCGCTACGGGAGACGGATCGTGTTACACGAAACGCGTCCCAGCTAGCCTTTCCATCTTTCGCCTGTTTTGTTTTGGGGGAGAATATTTTATAAACAAAATCTCACGTGCAGTTCTTACAAGAATATTTTCTGGTGGGCATGTCTGATTTGTGGAGAATGACACTGTCAATGTAAATGTGCAGCGATCTAAAACACGTCTTCCACTGGTAACAATCACAACCCGGGGTACTTTCAGGCAACTCACCACTATATTTTGTCACTGTCAATGTTTAAAAACTTCAAAACTTCTTTAAAATCTTCGTACCACTCCTCAACAAACTCAGCACGATCAAAAACACCGCGAGCGACTCCGCCGACTCGATTTCTCATACCACCACCGCCGGGACCGCCGTCCGCCATGTTCTTCTTTGCATTCTTCTTCCTCTTTCGCTACAGCGACTAGGGTTGTCGAAATGGTCTATTGACATTTCCATTTTTCGCGAATGAAAGGACGCAAAAGACGACAAGTGGTCTTGATCTGCATCCGAGAAAAATGTTCGGGATTTCCGTGTGTTATACCTTTTTAAACATTTGATGTTCTTGTACAAAAAAAGGCCTCCTATAAGTCAACATACTTAACTTGATTGCAGTCGAGCTTTTCAAACTGGTCGTAAAACACTAAGAATTCCACCGAAAACCAAAATATCTTCAATACAAGTTTATTAAATACGCACGCAGCGCAGAGGTCGAACACCCGGTTTTGATTGTTAAGATTGTGATTTCCAGAATGCTGCGCCGTCCACTACTCTGGATCAGGTGCAAGAGGCGGGCCGGGCTTTGGCTCCAGCCTTTTTCAAGGAATGGACAACAGTGCTGAGCGGGCAGCGCAGTAGGGTCATGGAGCTGGCTGCTCAGCTGCTTAAGCAGCAGACGAAGCCAGAAAACAAAGCTGCATTCTCAGCTGCTCTTACGAAGCTCAACGCAGCACTCGCCAAGGTCAACGCTGCAGCTGACACCTTGAAAAAGCAGCAAACGCAAGAGATTAACCGTCTGGTCGAAAAGTATGTGGCCCTAATTAAAGAGCGTCAAAAAGCTTCGGTAAGCACAAAATAGTAATGCTGTTGAAGTGTGCAAAGGTACGAGGCCGGTCAGTATCCAAAAGTATCTATGAAGAAATTACATTTTTAGGAGGCAATTTCTCTACCGTACCGTAAATTGAACTAGGAACTGTACTGTCTTAAGCAATGCCTTTGATGCAACACCAAGTCCTCTGTGACGGGCCGTTCTTGTGCTTCGGACTGATAGACTCCCTTAAGATGTGCATTTCAAAGAGTCACGGGTTTCTCGAACACACCAGGTGAACACAAATCCACCTTACAGGGTAGTTCTATATTTCCTACACTCTCAGAGACAATAATCACTGTTTGTTTTTTTTCATTTGGAATACGCATTACAAGTGTTGCTTTTGTATTGCAAAGCGTTCGCAATTTCAGGGCCCTTTTTTCTATGTATCAGTTTTTCTTTGCAATAACGCGTTATCGCAAACTTTGGTGATGTGTATTGCAATTACGAATGCAGTGATGTGCAGTAGTAATACTTCCTTGATGTAAGGCATGCACGACAAACATTTTGTGCGTTATACATTAATTCGATGTACGTAACATCACAACCAAAATAACTAATGTGTACAAAACAACGATATTACGTTCATCTTTAAATTACCATTGAAAATAGTACGTCACTCAGCACACAGGTCTCTTAAGAGTGTAATACAAGTAATAAGAGTATAATACGTGTTCTTCGAACACGTTTAATTTGAGAATCGTTAAATTGGAAGATAACCGCAATAATATAGCTTTGTTAGCGGCCTCAGCTTGACACATGCGCACAGGGATGCTCTACTATTGTGGTTATCGGGTTTCCCCACCACGCGCCGCGCGTCGCGGCGTCGCGCTCCCAACCTGGCCGCCTCAGCTGGGCCCGGCTGTCTAGAGTTGGCATGCACTCAGTACACGCAAAAAGATGTTGGCATGGTAGGCAGACAATAGCCACTTCACGTTCCAAGCAGATTTTACAAATCCCCCTCCCCTCCTGTGTCTCGGTTGTGTCCTGAGGCGTCCCTGAATTTGAAGTTTCACTTTGTTTTTCTGTAAGTGTGTTTACTGGTATCTGTGTCTGTTCCGAGATCCTCGCTTCCGTTTCGCCCCTTGGTGTGTTTGATGACCCCATCCCCACCGTGTCTGTATTGTGATCATGTTCTGGATCCATCGCCGTCAATGCCACTATGAAATTATCGATATCTGTATCGTCAAACGAAGCAATTGCTGATGTAATGTATTGTTCATCAATATCGGTAAGTTGTTCTCCTCTTTCGAGTTTCTGAAACTGATCAGTACTGGGGGTGTGATGTGAGTTTCTTGTCTGTATCATTTTAAGCCAATTTTCCGGCACTTCGGCCTCTTGCCACATTTTCTGTTGAACATCGGCAATGAATTCCCTCCCTTTTCTCTGCTGTAAATACCCGCAGTAAGGGGCAAATTTTGCGTGTTCAACGGATGGATCGTCGTCAGTGTCCCAATTGCATAACCCTAGGCCACAGCTAAAGCAGAGACAGCGCCCTGGACTTTCACTACTGGGAGTTTCATTCTCCGCCTCCATGTAAAAAAACCCGTCTAGACTCAAAGTTTCAGGTGTCACAGTCTTATACGCATAGGGCCAGTGTTTGAATGTTTCCTTTCTCTTTTCTAGTAAAGCATATTGCATAAAGTATGGATCGCCATGGGGTACCATACCGAGTGCCATGGGGAAACTGATTGTGGTCAGGTATGAGGTAATGTCCTCGTAGTCTTCTTCTGTCATGTCTGATTGTGTTGAAGGTGTTTCTGTGGGTGGAGTGTTCTGCGAGTGTGAAGTGATGCCTCTCTCAGCCCCGGCGCCCCGTTTTATACCCTCCTGACCCGGCTTCTGCGGGTGCCCCCGTGCCGCCGGCGGCAGCGCCCGTCCGCCTCCCCCTCCCCCCTCTCCGTGTGTCGCCGGGCGGTATCGGTAGCGGTGCAAACCGCCCCCGCTGTGCTCATGCGCACCGAAGCCCCCCCACCACACTTGACCGCGGTCCGCACTCCCTCACCTCACCTCTCTCCATATGCCCCCGGGCCGTGGCGCCGCCGCGCACCGCGGTACGCACCTCGTGTGTCCCCCGAGTGTCCCCCACCACCCTTACAGTCGTTCGGGTACTCGGGACCACGTGGCCGGCGCTTCGGGTATGCGCCAGGCCCACGAGTCCGTCACTCGACTGGGGCCCCCCGGCATCCAGCGTCCCCTCGACGCGATCGTCCCCCCCCCCCTCCCCCGCATGGTCCACGTGGTTGACATTATCGCCCTACGCATGTGTGTGTGTGTGTGTGTGTGTGTGTGTGGGTATGAGCGAGAGAGATCGTGACCGCGTCACTTTGGTCATTCCCTCCAGATTATTGATCCTATATCGTCGCACTCCTTTGAAGGCGGGGGAGATCTAAACTGGACGAGTCTGATCGAGCGCTTTCATTTTCATTTTCGTCTGTATTCAAATTCAGCACTACTCCGCATGGTAGAACAATGAAAATCAGAACGAAAAATGTCAAGCCGTCCAAAAACGATATGCCCCCCTGCGTACCGTTTTCATGTACCACTTCAGCCTGATTACGACCGGTGTCATTAAAAATTGGCCGGAGTTCAACGAAAATAAAATTTAACGCAAAAGTAGCGCAGAGATGAATAAGGGCCATATTGACGTTCTACGACGACGTTCGACGCCTAAATGAAAAATCCTACCGACCCACTTCTGTTTTTATGCTTCTCTGTCGTCAAAACAACGGCACAGTGTGCGTCTGTGCGGCCAGTCACTCAGCGCTCAGGCCAGTCTCAAGGGCAGAAATAAGAAACCCTTTTCCTGTGATACGGCCACCACGTCGGGGGGCGGGGGAGCACGCGTGCGCGTGTGCTGGGGACTGGACTGGGGCCTCAGTCGTGTTCAAGCTTTCGAGTGGAGACTGTGTCATGTGCAAGTGTTATAGGGAGAAGAAGAGCTGCTGCTGCAAATGCAGCAGCAGCTGCAGCAGCAGCAGCAGCAGCAGTAGTAGCAGCAGTAGTAGTA
This sequence comes from Odontothrips loti, assembly GCA_038380765.1. Lineage (NCBI taxonomy): Eukaryota > Metazoa > Arthropoda > Insecta > Thysanoptera > Thripidae > Odontothrips > Odontothrips loti. The sequence continues at coordinate 3,742,370 of CM076255.1, forward strand.
GCAGCAGCAGCAGCAGCAGCAGCAGCAGCAGCAGCAGCAGCAGCAGCAGCAGCAGCAGCAGCAGCAGCGCCTCTTTGGTAGGTAGTCATCCCTCCCCCCCTCTCTCTTAGCGGTGCGAAGTGCAGTTTGCAATTTGGCACAAATTATACTCTGCACTGCACCGCGTTTCTCTGTGAACCATCGCGATGTTCAATTTGCTTGCAAATTACACATCCGACGATGGTTTTCTCAGACCTTCCCCCCCCCCCCCCCGTGCGTGTGCGCGTGCGTGCGTGCGTGTGTGTGTGTGTGTGTGTGTGTGAACGCGTCTCCGTCTACATGCATACGTTTTTCGAATTTGGTGAAATGATTTTCTTTTCAGGTGTCTGGCACCCCCGGCGCCCCCGCCGTACCTTCTCTCCCTGCTGTAGCTGCAGCCCCCGCCGTCCCCGCTGCCCCCGCCACGACGCCCGCCAAGGCTGAGGCAGCGCGGGGAAAGAGACGACTGGTGTTTGCGGCGGTGGGTTGCTTTTACCTTATAATGAGAACCGTATTTTGTATTTCGTTCACAAGTCGTTTTACCAACTCTTCTTGTATTTTCAGTCCCCGGAATCCCCGGCCCCCTGGGTCCGTAGCTACGGGGCGCCGCGCACCAAGGCGCGGCGCCTGGAGTCCGCGGCCCCCGACGCGACTCGGCTTACGCCCAGGCGGTCACCGCGTCTGGCGGGGGCCCCATCTCCGCGCCGCTCGCCGCGTCTCGCGGAGCGACTGGCCTCGCAGACGCCGTCGCCGCCCGCAGGTCCCATGGACCTGCGGATAACGCCTAAGAAGGTGAGCTTTTTTTTCCACAGTTTTTTTCACCGCATCCTGTACTGACCAAGTCCCGTGGTCGAATCGAGGCGCCGAGTTGAAGAAACTGGCGCCGAGATTTGACACCGGGGACGGGGTCACGTATGTTCATTTTTCTTAAGTGTAACTGCCTTTTCACAGATAGTGGACGCGGCGGCGCCGCGCCTCCCCCCGCCTCGCTCCCCGTCGTGCTCCCCGCGGTCACCGCTCGCAGGCCCAATCGACCTGCGTATGACCCCAAAGAAGGTAAGCTTTTTTTTCCACAGTTTTTTAACAGGATCCTGTACTGACCAAGTCCCGTGGTCGAATCGAGGCGCCGAGTTGAAGAAACTGGCGCCGAGATTCGACAGTGGGGACGGGGTCACCTTTGTTCATTTTTCTCAAGTTTTGACTGACTTTTTTAATTTCAGAAAGCGGACGTGGATTTGAGGCGATCTCCCCGCGTGAGCAAGGTAAATATTTCCTAGTCTTTTACTCCATCTATTTTATTTTTCTAATTTCTTACTGACACTTATTTACCTTTTTTTCTCTTAGGGAACCATTTGGCTGGGGGAGGGGAGGAGGCGCCCGGGAAGTACGGGGCTACTGCGAACACCCCCGAAGTGATAATTTTATTTTTGGATTTTTTTATGCCTTTGTTTTTTATTTTGAAATAAAAATCTCAGTTTGTTTCATTTTTTGCGTTTGTCATTTTTTTCTTTTGTCCTGGAAGTTTTTGTAGGGGAGCATTTTCTTTTTAAATAAGGAGACATACTTTTAAAAATATTTTTTTATTTTATTGTTCAAAAGATAAAACAGTACATAGAATAGACACATACATATTACATTTTGTTATCAACACTACTTACTACTACTTCACATATTTTTCATAAACTTAAAAACATTTTCCTTCATGAAATAGTAATTTGTCACTTTCAGTTGCTCTCGAAGTTGAGGAATATTGAGTGTCATCAACATGTCTTGTGAGTACATGGCTGTGATGTGAGTGGATGTCGAATTCATGGCTTGTTTGATCATGGCCTGTTGCTTCTGTGTGTCTGTTTGTACGAGTTTCATGTAGTTGACACCCTGTTTTGTGAGGTTTTGGGAGGTTTCTTTGACAAACTGCTCTGTGTAGGCCAGTATATAATTCGAGTTTTCAAAGATTTCTTGGTGTACACATCTGATCCAGTCTCTGTGTTCATAAATTTTCTGCCATGTTTTTTGTGCGAAAAAAATGTTGAGATAGGGGTTCCCATTGCGTTCGATTTTTATCGACTTGCCACCGTGGTTCGCCGTGTTAAGTGACACCATGAGCCCTCCAATGTGGAGGGGAAGAACACTCTTTTCTTTCCCCAAAAACCAATTGTTGATAGTGTGGTAAACTTCATCTTTCAGAAGAGCAAACAATTCATCGATCGTCAGTCTTACCCTTCCCGCCATCTTGCCCTCACCCTTGATATACGCAAATGGCGCACTGGTTTTCAGATCAAATCCCAGAATAAGCCTTTTGTTGAAATCCCCTGTCAGAGAAAATGGTGTCATGAAAACTCCGTGGGGCGGCTCCTCGATCTCATTGAGTTTTGGAACAGGAACAGGATTTTCAGTTGTTTCTGGAATGTCTGCAAAGTCTGGCTGCGATTCGGGTATTTCAATTGATTTCATCAAATCATCAAGCATGGTGTTCTGTGATTCTGTCATGAGAAAAGAGTCGTGTACGTTTAGGGGGAAAACCCCGTCCATGTTCGTGTCCTCGTTCACAATTTGTGGTGGTTCTGGGCGATCGTAAGGCTTCGCTTCCAAACTCCTGCGTACTCGTGTGTACTTCCGTTTTTGTGGGACTGTGTCAGTGGACTCCATTGTTTGTTCAGTGTCTCTGAGTTTGTTTGCCGTGTGGAGATGTGAGTGAGTAGTGATGACTCTGCCGGTGCTGCTTGCGTTTTTATAGCGCGGTCCCCCCTCTTGGTACCCACGGGGTACCCCCACCTGTACAGTTCGGCCGCTCGGGCGCTCCGTGCATCACGAGCGCCCTCTATGACACCGCCTCACCTCTTACCTGAATCCTCGTGTCTCATCCGATCGGGCACCCACACGAGTACCCCCCACCACCGAATACCCCTCCACCTGTTCAGTTCGGCCGCTCGGTGCACACCAGCGCCCTCTGTGACACCACCTCACCTCTCACCCACGTCGCCGCCCGGCGCCGTCGGGTCACGCCACGCCCACGCAGAATCCGCCGCCCGCCCCGCCGCGCCGCCGCCCGCCCGCCGCGCCGCGCCGCCCCCGCCGCCCACGGCGGCGGTACCCGCCGCCCGCCGTCCCGCCGCGCCGCGCCGCCCCGCCCCCGCCGCCCGCGGTGGCGGTACCCGCCGACGCCCGCACGCCCCACTGCGCCGTCCCGCGCCACTGCCCGCCCCACGCCCCCACTCCACCGCAGCGCACAGCGCTGTGACTCCCACCACTTGTGCCGTCCGTTGTCCGGCACGCGCCAGCGCCTATAAAACTGGATCGCGCGCTCGGAGACGTACACTTCACACACAGTGACACGATGAGCATCCAAAACATTTTAGAAGAGTGGGGTGGGGGGTGTTTCTACACACGGGACTTGTTGGCGGAGGCCTTCATGACATGCATGGCAGCTTTGGTGACACATGACTATGACACAGCTACACCAGATCCACGTCTCCTTCCCTTTCTCGAAGAGGGATACAAAGCCTACTTGGAACAAATGCAGGAGTCCGGGGTGGCAAACCCACTAGTACACACAACATTCAACTTGGCGAGACACATGCTGGGTGGGGCGGTCACACGGAGCCAATCGAACAGACAGACAGAGGATGTCCCTCCACAGCTACAAGAAGCACACCAAATTTCACAACCTGACGCACCCCCACTGACGCCCGGTTCTTCAGAAGAAGTTGAGGATGAACACAGCAGGGATGAGGGGTCGCCCCCACCAGAAAGAAAACGTAAAAATCAAGACCACGAACAGGAGGGAAATGATGAAGCCGACAATGCACCAACCATCGAGATTTTATCCTCAACCACTCGCCATTTAAAAAGATTTCGGATGGATTTCCGGGAAGAAGTATTTTCTGTCAAAAATTTGGGAGATACACTTGATGTTCACAACCACCTCGCAGATTTATTTGACACTATGCTCGACCGACAGAGAAAAGCAGTGGGGGCTAAAAGTGAGGACAGTTGTATTGTTGAAGTCAGAGGGGAGGAAAATATTGATTCACCCATATGGCTTTCACTTCGGAGGACAGATCAAATTTCTGGACAAGTGATTTTAGATAAAGTCAGTCACGTTCTGAATTCTAATCAAAATTTCCTCACAAATGGGACATTACATTTTTCATATATTCATGTCCCTCACCCCGATAAAGGGGGAAGTCGGGCAAAACCACGTCTGAATGAAGAAATGTCACATTTTCTTCTGAGAAAACAAAAAGGGAATTTCCTTTTCAATCCAGTGAATGAAGACAATATGTGTTTATCACGTTGTGTAGCAGTGGGGATGCTTCATAAACAAATATCACAGCAATCTTTCACACGTCTGAAGAAGCCAGAATCCAGAGTTCAAAGACAACAAGCGGAAAAATTGTGTGTGGAAGCTGGAATTGATCCGTCCGAAAAATGTGGATTGGATGAGGTGAACAAATTACAAAACACGCTTACAGACTACAGACTAGTGGTGTTCACCGATCAATATGGAAAAGAAATAGTTTTTAAAGGACCACTATCCACTGAAACAAACCCACGAAAAAACATATACTTATTGTGGCATGGAGCGCACTTCTATGGAGTACTCTCTGTGCGAACAGTATTTGGTTTCTCTTACTTTTGTGATGATTGCCTAGTTAATTACTCAAACAAATCAGAGCACACATGCAAAGGTTCTTGCTGGAGATGCGGGTCGAACACAGATCATACCAAAACCAATGAGCATGAATCAATACACTGTTACAAATGCAACAGAAATTTTGCGGGTCATGCGTGCTTCCACTTTCATGAAACTGAAGTCAGATACACACACAACAGAACTAAATGTGATGTTCAGAAATTCTGTGAATTTTGCGAAAAAAGTTTTTGTTTATACGGGAGAGGAAAAAACAACAATAAGCACAGGTGTGGCCACATCAAATGTCAGTACTGTAATTTATTAGTTCCTGAAAATCATCTCTGCTATGTTCCACCATGGGAACCTAAACCTCTGAACAAAAACAGAAGGTACATGAGAATTTATTATGACATCGAGACAACACAGTCTGATCATTTTGAAGCTCGGGACAACTGGATGGAACACAAACCAAATTTACTCATCTGTCAACAAGTTTGCAATGATTGTGAACATGTAGAATCATCAGATCACGTTTGCGAAAACTGCGGAAGGAGGGAGCACATTTTTGATTCTTTCAGTCAAGACTCACAAGACAATGTAGTTGAACAATTTATAAAGTATTTACAATCTCTTTGCAATGAAGACACACAAATTACCTGTTTCGCACACAACGCTCGCTCGTTCGACTCCTACTTTTTACTACAAAAATGTTTAGAGATGAAAATTAAGCCAGAAGTGATCTTACAAGGTGCAAAAATTATCAGTTTAAAATGTGGCAACATTCATTTCAAAGACTCACTTATGTTTGTCCCACAAAAATTAAGTTCATCACCAAAAGCCTTTGGACTGGACGAACTGAAGAAAGGATATTTCCCACACTTCATGAACAAAAAAGAATTTTATAACTATGATGGCCCCATGCCAGACAAAGATTTATACTGCACCTCAACCATGTCACTAAAAGACAAAACAACATTTGATACGTGGTACAATGAACAAGTTGAAAACAATGTTAGGTTTAAATTCCAACTAGAAATTATTTTGTATTGTCAATCTGACGTGGACATTTTACGACGTGCAATGGAATCATTCAGGAAATTATTCATTGAAATTGCTGGATTTGACCCTCTTCACTACTGCTTAACTCTTTCATCAGCATGCATGAACATGTTTCGACTTAAACATATGCAACTGTATACCCTAGGTATAGTTCCAAAGGGAGGTTATAGAGGTAGAGATAAACAAAGTTTCATTGCCCTCAAGTGGCTTGACTACGAACAACACAAACTTGGAAACAAAGCAAAAATTATTACTGCAGAGAATGGACGTGAAGTTAAAGTTATGGGGCGCCCTGTTGATGGATACACGCAGATCACAAAGCAGGATGGTTCCAAACAGGAAATTATCTATCAATTTCATGGGTGTTATTTTCATCACTGCCAAAAATGCATTCCAAATCTTGATGTTCGTGAACGGCTTCAGTCAGGACAGGCAGGTGATCCCTACGAACAGACAAAGAGAATCACTGCATTATTCAGGAGTCATGGTTACACAGTAAAAGAAATGTGGGAATGTGATTTCAATCATGAATGTAAACATAACCCTACTTTAAAAGCATACTATGAACAAAACCCCACAAAACGAACACCTCCCCTCAAGATTCGTGATGCACTTTGCGGTGGGCGTACTTCTGCACTCAGGTCATACAAAAAGGCAGACTTAAGCAAAGGAGAAAAAATCAAGTTCTATGATGTCTGCTCAGAATATCCATTTTGCAATTTTAAATCTGCTTATCCTTATGGACATCCCAAAATATTTTTAGAAGGGGACACAAACATGCCAAAACTTGAGGAGTGGAATGGAGTGATCAAAGCCACAGTATTACCACCGCAAGATTTATTCTTACCTGTACTACCATACAAATGCTGCTCGAAACTGATGTTTCCACTCTGCAGATCATGTGCTGAGAATCAAATCCAGGATGAGTGTGTTCACGACGATGAAAACAGGACACTCACTGGGTCATGGTGTGCAAATGAAATCCAATTAGCTGTAAAGAAAGGATACAAAATATTAAAAATTCATGAAGTGCACCAATATCCGGGAGTCAAAGTTTATGACCGTGACACAAAAACTGATGGTTTATTTTCTTCATATGTCAGAGAAAATATGGCATTGAAAATAGAAGCTTCAGGGTGGCCTTCACATGTTAAAACTGATGAACAAAAACATCAGTACATTCAGGACATTTATGACAGAGATGGAATTGTAATCAGACAAGACCGGGTGGACAAAAATCCAGGGAAAAGGTTCCTTGCAAAACTCATCCTGAATTCCTTTTGTAAGTAATAGAAATAAATTCTATATACATAAAAAATAGTCCACACACATACTAACTATTTTCTTTGTTTTTTTGTTGCAGGGGGCAAAATGGGAGAAAAAACTCTCCGTTCCCAGACGGTTTTCGTTTTTGATTATGGAGAACTCATCAAACTCAGTCAGGATTCCACCATCACCATCAATTCAATCCTTCCAATAGGGGAGGACTGCTTGCAGATCAATTTCATACCTGTGGAAGATATGGAAGACAGCTTAAAAACAACTTCATTAATTCATGCTGCCTACACAACAGCACACGGGCGACTCCTCTTATACAAATATCTTGACATTGTTGGCGAGCGTGCACTTTATCATGATACTGGTAAGTACTTCATAGAGAACAGAAAATGCATTTTCAAACAAAAAAATCGACGAGAATTGTATGACCAAACACTAACCTCACCTTTCGCTTTTTCAGATTCCGTTTGCTTCCTCTCTGTTCCTGGCGAACCAGAACCTGAACTTGGTCAATATCTTGGTGACTTGACTGACCAGCTTGCGGACGATTATGGTGAAAACTCATTTTGCACAGAATTTGTTTCATCTGGAGCAAAATCGTATAGTTTCCGTGTGGCTGTCGGCGGAGACCTGAATAACATCAAAACAATTATTAAGGTTAGGGGTATTTCCATTAACAGCTCATGCACAGACACAGTCACATTTGACAGATTAAAGGAAATGGTTTACCAAACACAAAAGGAACACACAACTATAAAAATCCCAACCCAAATCGCACGTTTACCTGGCTGGCGTATTGTGTCACGACCATCTTCAAAGAAATGGCAAGTTTGTCTGAACAAACGAAGACGTGTAGACCAAGAGAGAACAGTACCATACGGTTTCACTGGCACATTACTAGACGATGACGATTACAGTTTGTTACAGACACTTGCAAGTTTGTATGATTCATGACACTTATGCATATTTTCGTCGGCAGCTGTGGTACTGCGAATAAGCTTGACTGTAAATAACCTCTTTGTGGTGATGCCAGCGCTCGCGGTGGCGAAAACAGTAACTAAGCTTCAGGAATAAAATACCGAGTGGGACTCAGACCAGTGCACAGTACACATACAGACGCCCTCACATCAATACCACACGAAACAGAGAAAACATAGACATGACTCTCACGGAGATACAGGGGGACTTACTGATAAATCCACAATACAGCATGGCACACTGTGTTTCCGCCGATTTGTGGATGGGAGCAGGGATTGCGTCAGGGTTCAAACGGAAGTTTGGACGCGTACAGGAGTTAAAAGAACAAAACAAGAAAATCGGACAAGTTGCCCACATTGAATACGAAGCAGGGAAATACATTTTCTATCTCATAACAAAAGACAAATATTACCACAAACCCACTTACGAAGACTTAGATACGTGCCTTTTAGAATTAACTTGCCTTTGTGAGCAGCTCGGGGTGAAGGACATTCACATACCCCGACTGGGGTGTGGACTGGATGGGCTTAGCTGGTGTCGTGTAAAAAAACTTATTTTTAGACATTTCCGTGAAACGGAAACAAATGTAGTGGTATTTACTCTGTAAAAAGGAAAAAAAATATGTAATCTTACCGTTATAATGTGATGAAATAAATGATTTTTTTCTCTGAATATGTACATTATTTAACCGACCTCCAAAAAATCCCTTTGAAAAATATATAATGTTAATCACACAGCTTAAACGTCATTCAGTCTTGAGTCATACACCGGACAACATGGATCTCAGATTCTCTCACCCCTCCAATGTTTTGGTCTGTGCACCTAGCGGTGGCGGGAAAACCTTCTTGGTCAAAAGAATAGTTGAAAACAGAGCGGAAATGTTCAATGTCACTTTTGAAAAAGTCATATGGCATTACAGTGAATATCAAAGCCTTTATGGTGAACTCGCGAAAGAGCACGGGGTTACATTTGTGGAAGGTGCTCCATCCTTAGATCAGTTTCCCCCGGGAGAAGGGCCAAAACTTGTAATTGTGGACGACTTTATGGACCAAGTAAAGAACCCCGAATTTTTGAAAATTGCGATAAAAGGGTCACACCACAGAAATCTTTCATTTTGGTTCTTGTCACAGTGTCTGTTTCCGCCGAATTTCAGACAAATAAGTTTACAAGCACATTACGTTCTTCTTTTAAAATCACCACGAGATGTCCAACAGATCAGAACTTTCGTACTTCAAGTTGATCCCTCAAACTGGAGGGCACTACTTGAGGCATACGAGGATGCCACACGTGAAGGACACTCATACATTTTGTTTGATTTTAATGTGAGACAGAAAGATCACTTACGACTCAGAACACACATATTCCCGGACGAAACAACAATAATTTACGTGCCAAAAGGAAAGTATAAAAGCTCTATCCTGAGCGCAGAGGAATCATAGCGCAGCGATGTTCCTTCGAGTGAACATCGAGTGAAAAAACATGTCAGCACAGAAGAGTCACATTCACAAGGACTTGCTACGCGTCCTGCAACGAGGCCGTCCGTCTTTGCGGAGAGCAATTTTGAGGGAAGCAGACAAAGGACTAGTGTATTCAATCTGTGAGATCTGTGACAACACTCTTTGCGGAAACGTTCCGCTCACACCGAAACAGAAACAAAAACTAAAAAAACACAAAACAATTTTGAAGCGATTGGCAAAGCGAGGGGAATCCTGGAAAAAGAAGAAAGCTGTTCTAACACAGAAAGGAGGCGCATTCTTGCCACTTCTTTTAAGTTTCCTTGCGCCAGTGATAAGTAGTCTGATATTTAAGTCATAAAAAACATGGAACACTGTAAAAAATTGGTACTTGTACCACACGAAACGGTGACAAGGTTGCAAGAGAAGCCAGCCACAAGAACCACAGGCAATGTACTAAGCAGCTTGGACACAGAGATGAACAAAATTCTAAAACAAAAAGCTGAAGACAGTGAAAAATGGAAGATGTACGACCAGGCACTTCAGAAATACCTGTACTTTATCAATGAACAGAAAAAACCAGCTACACTTGAAATTCCAACTGTGAAGGAAACACCTCAGAAAACCGAAGCACCACCGGACAGTAGAATAAGAGAACAACTTTTAACGGTAATGCCAAGCAAGTACAGAAGCGCAGCTTTGACTTTGATGGAACACTTATCAACCCCGAAAGCAAAAGAGATTATAAACTGGGACACAAATGGAATGACATCAGTCAATGGTCAGCAGGTGTCAAGTATAGTTGACTTAATTTCTGATGCTGTACGTGACAGAAAAACTGCTCAGGCACCAAACTGGCAATCCTTCATCACGGCACTAAAGACAACACACACTCCATTGGAATTAATTAAGAACACAGAATATCGAAACGTCATCTTATCACAACAAGGATCTGGTTTAAAAAATGAAAGTGAAATCGCCTGCACGAAAACAAACAAGAGGAAGCACAAACCACACGTCACGGGCGAGAACAGCAAAGTACCGAAACCAAAACGACAACGTCAGACGTGGAAACGCTGGACTTAAAGACATCTATCACAACACAAAACACCCCGCCGGATATAGTACACCCGAACGCCTTTGGAAAGGGGTAAAAAAGAAGGTCCCTAAAAATGAAGTAGTTGCCTATCTAGAGGGGCAGGACTCGTATACTCTACACAAGAGAGCGCGTCGGACGTTTCCACGCAACGTGACGTACGCAGACAACATTGACGATTGCTGGCAAGCAGACTTAGCTGATTTTAGTGACATACGGGACGAAAATCAGGAGAATTCGTTCATACTCTGTGTAATTGATGTTTTCTCGAAATTCGCTTGGACACTACCAGTCAGAGATAAAAAAGCAGACACTGTTGTGGAAGCATTTAAGACCATTTTCAACGAAACTGACAGACGACCAACACGTATTATCACCGACAAAGGACGAGAATTCGATAACAGAAAACTGAAAAAATATTTACAGGACATGGACATTCAGTACGCCCACACGAACAACCCTGACACAAAATGTTCTGTTGTGGAACGTTTCATCGGGACACTGAGACCATGGCTTCAAAAAGTTTTCACCGAAAGGGAAAGGTATGAGTACACGGGAGGGGTCCTTGTCGACATCACACGGGCTTACAATGAAAAATTTCACAAGACACTAAAAATGACACCTATTGAAGCCAGTCAGCCGGACCGAGTCCTTGAGGTGTACCGGAACTTGTATCAAGAGAAGTTGGGAGGGAAGAAAATCACACCGAAACTTAAAGTCGGGGACTACGTAAGAATTTCGAGAGAGAAGAAACGCTTTGAAAAGGGGTGCACATGGAACTGGTCAGAGGAAATTTATAAAATAACTCAAGTCATCAAACACGAAAAACCAGTATATCGCGTAGCAGACCTGGACAATAACGAGGAACTGGAGGGGACATTTTATTCCTGGGAACTCAGTCGCGTCACAAAGCCAGATAAATTTAAAATTGCATATATAGTGAAGACACGTGGGAAAGGTGACAAAACACAACATCTCGTCCACTGGAGAGGATATCCCGTTTCCTCGCGGTCTTGGGTGATGTCGAAGGACATAGATACGTCATAAAAATGGATTTTTACATGGTGCTTCCAAGCAACGCATCCCCCGACGTTTACGAAGACAACAAAACATCGAACTTCAAGACGCAGCTATCGAAAAGAATTGAGCTTCATGGAGACTGGCAAGTGGCTCTCCTAGAAGTACACTATCCAAACACTCTGACTCACATACAACAAGGGGAAAATTGGATAAAAGTATTCACACCGAACGACAGAGACGCAGAGGATTTTGTAGTAGCAGATAAAGGGGTAGCATACGTCACAGATGGCGCACACACAGAACTCCCCGTTTACATTTACACCAGTGAGGAGACGCTCCACATAACACCACGGTTTTACAAAAGTAAACAAGATTTCATTGACGGAGTGCGTGAAGCGCTTACAACAAAATCGTCCCGGAAACAAAGTCGTGTCATAGAACTGACGGACAGGGAATATGTCACCTTCTTACCGTTCGAATCTAGACCAGGCGCAACGTACACTTTAGCACCGACTCTCGCAATGCAGTTAGGACTCCCACACGCGGGGCCATACCACGCAGACGAAGAAGTAAGGGGAGAACACCCTATCGACATGACCCTTGGAATGCCTTCTCAGATGTATATTTACATCGATATCATTCAAGACCAAATTGTAGGACACACGAGTGCGCCGCTGTTACGCACGATCCCCGTGAACACTTTATCTTCCTATGGAGGAGTGAGCAGCTATTGTTGTGACCCAACGATTTACTTTGACCTGAAAACAAAGTCCTTCGACACAATCGAAGTGAATATAAGGACACACACGGGGGAGTTTTTACCATTCCAACACGGAACGTCAACGTTACTGTGTCACTTCAAACAGCGAACATAACAAAGAGACATGTCACACATTACATCGTATTACCTCAAACAGGCCCAAACAGGATCTGGGCTAAATTACTACGCGGGTTCTTCGTCACAGAAAGGGGCTGGAATCGGAAGTTTTCTTGGAGGTCTTTTCCGAAGCATCTTTCCTTTCATTAAGCAAGGTGCACAAACGGTCGGGCGCGAGGCCATGAGAGCTGGGAGTCACATCCTCGCTGACGTTGTATCGGGGGAAGTGCCTCTCCGTAACAGTGTTCAGGCTCACATCAAACAGGCCGGGCAAAATCTTTCAGAGAGAATGAAGGGGAATGGTATAAAACGCCTACGATCGAAGTCGAGAAATCATTCGACTCGGAAGAGCCGTGGAGGACAGACACGCGCACAAAAACGGAAAATTGACACAAGTAACCACATTTTTTAAGCAATGGCCTTTTTACACACAGCCTCAGCTGAGGCGCTTCGAACAGAACTGGACTTGTGGGCTGTGCCCCTACACAAACCGTTTTGGAAGGCGGACAATGGACTCCCTTTAAACCAGTCACAAGTATAGACCAGTCAAACACTATCGAATTCTGTGTGCCCGGGACGGGTCATGAGTATATTGACCCAGCTCACACACTTTTGTACGTAAAATGTAAAATAGTGAATGAGAACAACACAGACATTAAAGCAGAAGACCAGAATGACGCGGCCCCCGTGAATTATTTGCTTCACTCCTTATGGAGTCAGGTGGACGTCTCATTGAATCAAAAGCTGATTTCGCAATCTTCTATGACATACTCTTATCGTAGTTACATAGAAGCTCTTCTCGCATATGACGCGCCAGCTAAAAACTCACACATGACCATGCGAATGTGGTACAAAGATACTGCAGGTGCCATGGATGACTTTACTTCTGTCAATAATCTAGGGCTGAAGAAACGTCATGATCTAACAAAAAACAGCAGTGTGGTCGAACTTCTGGGGCCAATTCATTCGGATTTCTTTAACGAAGACAGATTCCTTTTAAATAATGTCGAACTGAGAATCAAACTCACACGCAATAGGGACGCCTTCATGCTCATGTCTACAAAGCAAAACGAAAAGCTTCTCATCTTGGACGCCACACTCTTAGTGCGGAAGGTACGGATTTCTCCCTCTGTTCTCCTGGGGCACGCAGCAGCGTTAGAAGCGTCCCCGGCAAAATATCCACTAACACGAGTAGATCTAAAAACATTCACGATCCCCGTGGGTTTGCAAGACAAAACCATTCCAAACTTACATCTTGGACAACTCCCAAAGAGGATTATCATAGGTTTCGTCACAAATCAAGCTTTCAACGGAAGCTACAAGCATAACCCTTTCAACTTCCAACATTTCAATATAAATTACCTGAGTCTTTACGTTGACTCACAACAAATACCTGCACAACCACTTACACCCGACTTCACGAACGATACATACATTGACGCCTATAATACACTGTTCAGTGGAACAGGAATACACTGGAAAGACGAAGGGAACGATCTGTCCTATTCTGACTACCCTAAGGGATACACGCTTTTCGCTTTTGACATTTCTCAGGACCTCTCGGCAAACGAGAGTCACTGGAACTTACAGCGCCAAGGTATCGTGAGACTGGAAGTAAGGTTCGCAGCACCTCTGCCCGCAGCAGTGAACTGTGTTGTTTTCTCAGAATTTAATAACTTAATTGAAATCGACAAAACTCGTAGCGTAGTGGTAGATTTTAGCGTTTAGCATGGACGGACACAGCTTAGAGAGAGCGCTGAAACATGATCCACACGCAAGACCCCGCTTCACCGGGGTATATGCATCGAACACACTCCCACACACCATACATAGCAAACCGGCATTAATCATTGTCAACACTGATCCTATAACAAAACCAGGGTCACATTGGCAAGCAATCTACATCGGTGCCGATGGAAGAGGCGAACATTTCTGTCCCGGCGCGGTTCGGCTCGGCTGAGCCCAGCCGAACCAGCCCTAGCTGGCTGGGCCGGGTGGCGGTGCGCGTGGTGGGGTGAGCCCGATAGCTACACTATTAGAGCATCCCTGCGTCAATATCTACGCGTCCGCCGAAGTCTCCAATAGTATAGACCCGCTGCGCCAATTTGGAGCGCTCGGGCTAGCAGAGTGACCCGCGTCCTCTTCAGATCTCTTCACGGGTGTTGTATTTTGTGTTATCCAATGTTGTATCGCACCGGTTTTAGGGCTCTGCTGCTGCGGAAGAAGGCCCTGTCGTGCAGATGCGGAAAAACAAGATAACACTTCTGAACCTGTGGGAGAACCGAGTCATGGACATTAACGCCCAGTACCGTGCAGCGTACAAGGACACCTTCAAACAGGCGTCCGAGGCTGCCGCCTCCAAGCCGGCACTGCGCAAGGCACTTAGGAGCGACTTCACGCTGATGCTCACCGACGCCGTCAAGGGCCAGGAAGAGAACATCACGTCTCTGACCGCCAAGCAGTCCCCGCTCGTTGAGAAGTTCGCCCTGCTCGCCGGGCGGATCTTGCTGGAGCTGCTTGTAGCGGCGCAGGGTGCCCTCTTGTAGAGGTAGATTTGTGAGGAGAAAATGAGTATCGGTTCAAGGCGCAGTGGTCGTTCTCAAGGAAGTTTTATTGCACATTGTCTTGATGCCGATGCACTGGTTACCTTACATTACAAATTTAATAAATATCGATACTCCGCTTTCGTTACTACAAGCAGTGACCAAATCACCACGCACCTTACGATGTGACGTTACCTTACAAATTCTAGTGTCGAGGTTTGATTTTTTTTAAATTACTCTATACCACGAATGGGCCGTCCAGGGGCTCAATATAGGCTAGGGGCTGTCCATAGAGGGAGCGGCCAGTGTCCACGTGGACAACTCACCCAGTCGCCAGAGGTAGTGATCGTGATTTAAGGGACGTCCGCAGGCACGTCTGTGGTGATGTCAAGAAGGACGTCCAATGTTGCACTTCCGTGCACCACCCACTGGACGTCCCTGGTAGTGGGAGGGAGGTACTACCGTCCACACATTGCCCAGGACGTCCCAACAGTCGTCCCCTGTGATGACATGGGTACGTCCAACCCTTCTCTTTCCTCACTACCCTCCGCCGAGGTCCACCAATCAATGCGCCTTCCATGCAGCGGGTAGGCAAGCCCGCTTCCCATTCCGTCCCACTCCCCCCTCCTCCGGGCATCGCTGCTTATTTCTCTTCAATATGACATGCCCATCATCGAAAACCTGCAGTGAAATGAAGACGACGTTCACTTTATTCCTCAGCATATATCTTTAGGACGTCCCTCCCGATGCTGACTCTGAGCACGGCTATGCAGAGTCATTTATCAAGTGTATCCGCAAAAGTAGCTTTGCGGATACCCCCCTGCCAGTTTTTTTCTCTTAGCCACTTTCCGTTGGATAGCACCACGGTTTTGTCTCGCGGCAACAGCATGCTAGTCCATTTTCAATTTTTAGCCAATGGTACTTCAAAACACTAGCAATAAAGCTCAGATATGGAAACACACTCAAGGTAAATTAAAGTTTGAGGTGGCAGCTAGCTTTTACTCCCTATAAGAAAGCCGAAAAGACGAAGCGAGTGCGGCAAACTAAAAATATAAGGGGGCCGGGACAAGGGGGGGGGGGGGGTGCATTAGGGCTACCGTGGCTGGCTTGGTGGCTGGGGATTCGGGCCGCATTGTCGCGCCGGCATGGCTAGCTGGCCAGGTCCCCTTGTTGAACCCAGGCGCGGATCCGGGAGGGGGGGGGATAAGCACCCGAATGGTAGGCAATTCACGTAACAATCCGCTTGAAAGTAGACGGAGTGACTGTGAGCACTGTGTCCCTGCGGTAGCCCCGGAGGCACAGTGGGCGTGGGCGGCGGCACGCGGTGGAAAAATGTCGCGGAAAATTGTCTTTTAGCCCAGTGTGGGCATGCTACAACAAGATTACCTATGAACAAGCCCAATGCGACATATGCAATAAGAAATTAGCTTTCAATCACAGTACCTCGGCCTCGGCCCTATGGAACCATCTCAAAACTCATAGTACTAAAGTCTGGCTATTTTAGGAAGGCCGCTGGGTTGCAGCGGTAGCAGTTGCATGGGGGTAGGAGGTGGGGCAGTGAGGCTCCGGCCGGCTCCAGCCGGGCCCCGCCTGGGCCAACCAATGGTGCTATTCACGCTTTAATAGGGTCTACTCGAGACTTTTAAATTTAAAGTGCGTTCACATCCGGAGTTAAATTTCGACCAAATAAATGCCAGTATTGAATTCTGCTCAAAATTTCATGCCTGCACATATAAAATTTTCCCTTAAAAAGTTGACTCTTTCCCTCTCTCTCTCTAATTGTTTGTGCCTTTTGCCAAAATGAATTTATGCCTCTGTAGGCCGCAATTTTCAAGATATTTTCCTGAAATTTTCAGGATATGTGTTGCGTGCGGCCTCGAACACAATGCCGTTTGAACCACGTTTATATCTTTACCCGTTCAAAATTTTAAACTTGGCCCCCCAAGTCTCCACTACCCGAGGTCGCTGCCCCCCGCCCGCCTGGTCCCTCTGCACGCACCCGCTGCGAGAAGTCCTTTCATCCCCAGCCCCGGGACCAGCGCGGCTCCAGGTAGTGTTGCTGCAGTTGCTGGCGAAGCAGTGCCATGCAAGCTGAGAGAGCCAGCGGCCTTCCTAAAATAGCCAGACTTTAATTCATCGAACGCCGCCGCCCGCCACCGACAAGCGCGAGATCTGTCGGAAACTCATAAAGTTACCCGACGTCACCGCCGCCGCTACCCCGGGTGCCTCGACCTCTTCGCTTGCTCGCGCTGTCCGCCCCAACAGAAGCCCTGATCCCGATGACCCTCGAGGAATGTGCGGCCACGGGTTAGTACGCAGGGAAAGAATACATCAGCTTGCTGTATGGCTTGCTGAATGTAGTGCCGTCGAGGTGTGCCCCCGCAGGTTGGACCTTCCCCGGTGGCACCACCCCCACCTGCAACACCGTCCTTCCACGTCGAGGGCCACGTCCCAGTCCACCCCGTCCCCATCTGGTAGCCCCACCACATTCTACACGCCGATCGCCACCCTGATAGCTCGCCCGTCCATCGTGGCGAGTTTTCAGCGGTCTGCTGCTTTTAACGAGGGAGGGACGATGTCGGAAAAGGTGAACGACGCGGTCCTCTACTGCCTGGCTCAAGACTGCCTCCCTCTCCACCTGGCGGAGAATGAAGGTTTCAGGTGCATACAGAGCCGCGTGCTCACAAAACTAAATTCAATCGAATAGGAGCAAGTTATTTCTGCAACGCGTGGACGTATTTTCAAATTATCTAATGAAAGAAGCCGTCCGCCTATATAAGCTGCCGTCCAGGCATACTTTCACCAGGCGCCTGGAGGCCACGGGCCACGTACGGCCCGATGAAAGGGGCTGTCCAAGAGTGGTTCACTCATCAGAATGCTGTAAACTTAACAACTGACGTGTGGACCCCAGCAGACCAGCTACCTGGGTGTCACTTCACACGTCCTAAAAGACAGGACCATGACATCTGTCCTCATAGAGGTGAAACCCCTTAGCACGAACCACACGGCGCTCTATCTGCAACAGACATTAGACGCTATCATGAAGGAGTGGGGGATTAGGAATAAGGCTGTCATTGTCATGTGCACAGTCAGCGACGGGGCAGCAAATATCAAGAAGGCCTGCAAAGATCTACGATCGGGGCAGCGACACCTGGCATGCGCAGCCCACGGCCTGCAGCTTGTCCCAAAGGCCGCAACGTTGGCAACGCCCGGCTGAAAAACACAACAACCAGGACAAGCTGAGGTACCTGCCCCCGAATGGTAATGCCGCTTCCCGATTCTTTGCGCCTTCAACAAATATTTACTTCCACCGAACAGGACAACCAAGAACCCGTTAATCAAGGCATCATCGAGGATGTGAAATTGATTGACACGAAGGTTAACAGAAATATACGGTAAATAACGGTACGGTAAATAACGTGTACTTGCAATCAAGGAAGAAGACCCATAATAACTCCTCATTTTTTCTTCCTTGAAAGATTACCTCTGCACGACTTCCACACGTCTTCCACTGCACGACCTCGTCCGCTTCTAGTTTCAATTTTTTTTTCTGACATAGAAAAAAACAAGTGTAAATCAGCAAACTTTTCATATTTATATGCAGCTCCAAACAGAAAGCAAAATTACACCAACTCAGATCTGTTATCAGACAATTTTGATTTTGTAACTTTTCCTCGGGTTCCTTTCTTAGATATCTTTACTCCTCAATCTCCTCTTCCATAACTTACAAAACTCTTTTCGGATGGGTTTCTGCCGAGGACAGACGTTAGAACGAAATCCATTTATGGCACTACCGCAGTAAAATGCTCAATTTAATTATTTATTACCAGTAAATATGGCGTCAGGCCCCTCGCCCACAGGCTCACATATGAAGATGTTCATTTTAACTGAAGTGGCGGGCATATTGAAATATATATCCGACGTTTTCTGGGTTTTCCGCTTGAGCAGAAAACCAAGTAGGCCACATTATTGACGCCTATGGCACCAGACCCGACCCGGCGAAAGTCGCCGCAGTCGTGAATTTTCCCGCCCCAAATCTGTAAAAAAAGTAAGGCAATATCTTGGTCTCGCGGGCTGGATGCGAAAATATATCCCCAACTTCAGTATAATCGCACAGCCCCTCTTTAATTTAGAAAGGAAGGCCGCGTTCGTGTGGGGAGAGGAAGAGACTGTGTCCTTTCTAAAGTTAAAGGAATATCTCAGCAAGGAACCCGTGCTAAGGTGTGCCGACTTTTCCGTGCCCTTTTACATGTACACGGACGGCTCAAAGAAGGGCTTAGGCGCGATTCTGACACAGCCGTTCCCGGACGGGGAACATCCTGCAGGCTACGGCAGCCGCTCGCTGCTCGGCGTGGTCCGAACGACGATCCCCTTTTGACCCCGACTTTGATGAACTTGTTTCCGATTTGTTTATTCTGATTGGCTGCGCTTTTCTCTCCATTTTAGCTGGCCCCTTCGTTCATTGTCTGTAATATCTCCCTGGCTATGCCAATGTTTTACCTCCACTAGCAATTTATTTATTGTTTTTAATTTGACAATACCAATGCGGCGCTATTTATTTATTGTTTTTAATTTGACATTGCCAATGCGACGCTATTTATTTATTGTTATTAATTTGACAATGCCAATGCGGCGCTATTTATTTATTGTTTTTAATTTCTGACTTGCAAGTCAATAAATTATGTGCCTTTACTAATTTCCTTTATGAGCCCAAGCAGAGCGAGGAGCTCTCTGCATCGACTATTTTACTTTTGTTATTCTCCTCATTTTGACCAAGTGTCGTTGCTATAGGTAACTGTTGTTGTTCATTTGAGTTCCTTCAAATGCCGCTAGATGGATCCACAGAAATGGGCGGAGCCATGCTGCGGTTCTACTAACTTTTAAAATTTATATTTATTTAAAATATATTAATTACCGTTCCTACATTATATTTCACATCGTCTTTATCATACAATGTAATTGAACCCTTGGTAACTTACTGCAAACTTACACAGTGAAAATCATCTCAGCATTGCTGCTTATTGTTTCAAAATGACATATAGGCATCGCACGCAGTGGGCAGAGAATCTAAAACAATTTTACCAATATACTTTAAAAAGGAATTTCTAGTTCATTTTACAAAAGTAGACGTAACTAATCTGGTACAATCCGCAATGTGATAACATTAAATCCTATTTATTTTAGAGTCATCCCTTCAATGAGTTCGTTTGTAGTCTCCTACTTCGCTCCATTTTCGCATTTGTCTGCGCTTCGGTTGGCGCCTTCGCAACGCCACCGTGGCTTGTGATGGTCCAGCACGCGAAGCCTCGTAACAATGTCTGCTTGGTCGCACGGTCTAATAGGCCGATTCATCGTGTGGCGAGTCGCTGGTTCGAATGTCAGAGCCTTCCGTTTTCCTTTCATTTTTTTCTAAACTTAAATTTTCAAGATTAATTAACAATTTATTATTAACACTTATCATTCGAGGGCGACTCAGTACTGTTAGCGCTGGAACATTTTTTTCTCCATCCTTATCCTGCATTACTTGGTGTCACTTATCACGGAATGGTGTTGCTCAGTGACTTGGCCATAGTACTCAATTTCAACTGTTCGAAACAGGTTCATTGACTCAAGTTTCATGGTCATGAATGAGATTCATTTCATTTTAACAAATATTCTTTGGGTTACATGGAATAACATATTCAGCTAGCTTAATATTTAACAAATGGAAATGCTAGCAATGCTTAATACTAATAGAGTAGCTTTTAGAGAATTTAAATGATACAACACATAATAATGCTAATAATACTCAAATAATAAAATGATAATATTGATAATACTTTAAGAACAGTAACAATAGCTCGGCAATTATATTTAAAATATGTTGATTTTGAATCTCTTACGCAGACCTCTTCCACACTAGGAATCCAACGACTCCCATGGGTTCCAATTGTGATGGTCCCAAGGGAAATGTAGGGAAGACAGTGGGAAATGTAGGGAATCCCATGGGAAATGTAGAGAATCCAATGAGAAATCTCGTGGTTCCAATAGGAGGGAGGACATTCCCAATTAGACTTTTGAATCCCATAGGAAACGTGATTTCCTATGGGAAGGGGCCTGGAGTTCCAATGGGAAGGGATGAGATTCCCCATTGGATCTTTGTTACGCATGGGACGTCGCGACCTCCCATGGGGAGGGGACTGGAGATCCAATGGGAAGGAAAGAGATTTCCGATTGGATATTTGCCTCCCATTGGACGTTGTGACTTCCCATGGGAAGCAGTCCAAGTGTTGTACGCCTCCATGTACAGACCATTAGCAAAGTCGGGTGTGAGTGGCTGTGCTGTGACGGGGTGTCCGTCCACCATCAAACTGAGGTAATTTACATTCAGGTGCTGGAAGTTAAAGGGATTTCGTGTGAAATCTCCGTTGAAGGCACGGTTGTCCACAGGGTTCATACCGGTCAGGGAAGTCAGGGAAGTCAGGGAAATGTCAGGGGAAAAAAAGGGGGACTGGAAGTCATGGGAAAGTCAGGGAAATTCGAAAATGGTCAGGGAAAACCTAACAAAGTAACGCTCGCTGAGTTTAAGAACAGTTAATTTACGCCAGCGATGGCTTGAAGCTCGCTTCGCTCGCTTCTATGATGCCAAGAGAACATACAACGAACGTTACAACGAACGTCCATGTAAAATAACACACTCGTCCGGAGACGCGCACCCTACCAGTTCTCTTCCGGCTGCCCCGAGTTGCGCCAGTCGGCAACGCAGCCAAAGGGTGCCTCGTTCGTGTACACTTTTCATGCACAGCTACACACACGATTTTTCACATCCATAAAAGTGCGTACGATTTCATACTCATTTCGTATCTAGCTATTACAAATTCGTACCCAAGTGCAGAAACTTGCAGCTATGCCTAAAGCTGTACACAAGGATATAGTGTGCGCATTTGTTCCTGCGACATTGACAAGTGAACAGCTCGGTTGGTAATCTCCGATTTCGACCTAGCTTTCTTTTTTACGATTTTTACAACTTTAAATCTAACTGACTACACTAAAAAGGGGCATTTGGTCCGTAGGAGTCAGCCTAGAAACTGCCCTCGAAAATATGGACAACATTACCTCTTTTAAAGGTAAATTGTCAAATAAAAATACGTTTTCAAAATTTCAAAAAATAGCCAGCAAGCTTTCAATGTACTATTATGGCAATAGAGATTGATGTCCCGGGAATATTTCCGGAAATTTGGAGATATTTCCGGAAACTTTCCGAAATATTTCCAAGGGGTCGGAAATAATTGGAAACATTGGAAATTTTGATAAAAACGCTTCCAAGATCCACTTCTGGTGCTTTCAGTGGCCGCACGCTGCGCCGATCGCTTCAGCGCACGATTTGAACTTTGGGGTGATTCCCAGAATACAGGTCACTTTGGACCAATTTGTTTGTTAAAATATAAGTTGTCTTTTGCCATGAAACACATTTTTGGTGGATTCCGCACGCTCTATTCGCCTGGGCAGACTCAAATGTCATTTCCCCACTAATATGACGAGAAAAGCAACGGAGTTAACAATTTTTGAAAATGGTTTTTCGCTGTTGCCCGTAAACGCGATGAGATTAGGTGACAGTCGGGCATCGTAAGATAACTTTTGCGCCAGCAGCGACTTCTTTTTGGAATCACTGCTAACAGTGCAGGTGCGACATGGTGTTCACAAGCAATTTTCGTACTCTCCAGTTTCTAACTATAAATGGTATTGTGTGACCCTATGGTACATATTCTTAATCATGTTTGTTGCCACAATTTACGGACCCATGGGTCGTGAAAATAAGCTCAACTCGCACTTTCCAAATGCAGTCATTCCCTTGCAATAAGGACCGATAGTGAATTCCGTAGATAATCACAAAAAGGAGTGATAGTTGTACCGACTTGACGCGCGTGTCACACGACTAAGGTAAAATCCGAATAGGTCGAAAACGTACCTTTAGAACCTTTATACCTAAAGAAATACGCGATTGCTCTTATGCCAAGACTATTTTCTAGATCTGATCTGGAATCTCTGGTTAAATAAAAATTATCTAGCATTATAGACAACGGTTCTTTTTACCACTGTGTCATGATGATTCGACGCTCATGATCATGTAGTATAATCTCGAGTGATTCTTGCATAATATATAAGAATAAGTGGTTTTATGGCTTAAAACGCTAAATATCCAAAAGTTTCCAAAATTTCCGAAAAACTTCGGGAATATTTCGAAAATATTTCCACGATATCAAATTTCCGGAAATTTTCAATCTAAATATGGCACCAACGTTAAAAAATTAAGTCGTCGAAATCGGGGTGTAGTATCACCTAAAGATGTTCCCTTGTGTGCGGCAACGTTGAAGGGTAAAGCGTGGAAAAAGTAAGGGAAAATCTCGATTTTTTGGTCTGGAAATCAGGGAAAAGTCAGGGAAATTGAAACTGGGCAACTGGTATGAACCCTGGTCCACGAACTCGAGAATGACTCTCTGAGGCATCTGATTCATGAACAGATTATCGATATTTTTATCTGTCAGCCCCTGTGTGATCATGACCGTTTTGATGTCGACTCTGTTCGCCGGGTATTTTGCTGGAGCTTTCTCCACTGCTTGTGCATGTGCGAGCAGAACAGACGGTGATACGGTGACTTTCCTGACATAGAGTGTAGCGTCAAGTAGACGTATCTTTTCTGTCCCGGCTGTGGACATGAGAGTGAACGCATCGCGATTTCGAATCAGTTTTATACGGAGCTCCACATTATTCAGAAGAAAATGATCCAGGTTGAAAAAATCGATGTGTAGTGGACCTATCATCTCGAACACCCCACTTTTTGCTGTGAGTGCACGCCGTTCTGCAATGCCTGTGTTTTCCACACCGTCCTCAGAGTCAAAATGACCAGGCGTATCATTGTACCACTTTATACCGCACGCAGGCCCCCAGCGCTTGCAGCTTTCACTGAGGTGGTTTGACACAATATGCAGATTATACGTAAGGTAGTGATTTGGGTACAGGTCCTTGACCATAACACCAAAGTCTTTAAGCAAAACACGAGCCGTTTCTAATTGATAAGGGGTGACCTCCTTTTGCAGAAGAAAATGTATGGCCTGAACAAACATAGCCCAATGCTGTACGTATCTTCGTGGTAATATGTTCAGAAGCAACACTACACACACAAAAAAAAAAAAATCTTCAAATTCCCTCCCCTTCCAGTATTTCACTTCTGATATTTCTCTTACACTGCGTCTGGCTTCAACAGGAAGGCGGATAGACTTCATTAATTTATTCATTATGGCCAAGTTTGCTGGGTTACCAATATAATAGGGAATAGTGCAATCACATCCATCTCCTCCAAGCCAACCATTAAGGAAAGTTTTGGCCACTCAATGGGCTGTATCATGAAAATATTCAAGTATCATTCCATCAACAATATCCATCGTTAAAATCAGTAAAAGAGGAGAGAGGCCAGTAACACCATTAACAGATGGGTTCGCTGTATCTAAAGCAGCAGTACCATCTGCTATAACTTTTTTGTCTTGTTCTTCTTTCGGGCACATAATCTAAAATATCATATTGTCCATTTTCTGAGGGATGAAGGCACCAGTGGCAGGAATATGAGCCACCATGTTGATGGATGCACTGGCAACCAGCCCTTGCAGGGCCATCAGCACAAGTACACAATCAATGGCACTTCATGGAAATGTCGTGCCCTTTCACTTTAATTTTAAACCCTTGTGTTGACAAACGATTGCAATGCTCAGCAAAAGGAATTAAATGTATATCAAGGGGAGCATGGCCTTTCCCAAACCACAAGCCAGCTACTAATAAATTGTGGGTCCTTATGTGTGGAGAAAGTTCCAGAATCATACAAAGCAATGGCCAAATTTCTAATTTACCACTTTCGAAATAGGAAGCACCATCAACACCCATGCACAGAGTAATATGTCCAAATGTATCATTAAGTTGACACTCTATCAAGGCTATGAATTTCTGGTACATGTCACCATCATAAATATCTCTCATAACTCGAGGGGTTTCATTGTTTAACAGATCCACAGGATTTTTCAGAGCATTCCTAGCCTTTCCATTTGTTAAATATTAAACTAGCTATATATATTATTCCATGTAATCCAATAAATGTTTGTTAAAATGAAATGAATCTCATTCATGACCATGAAACTTGAGCCAATGAACCTGTTTCGAACAGTTGAAATTGAGTACTATGGCTAAGTAAATAAGCGACACCATTCTTTGAGATAGGACACAAGGATTTGAGATACATAATCACAACAAACTCATAAAATTTAAAACAGTAGGTTTATTTTATAACAAGCCCAAAGAAATTAAATATAGGGTCAGAGCATTTAAGGTTCAGATGAACAAACCAAATGGAGAGCATTGGAGGTTCGGATGATCAAATCGAATGGATCTTCCTTAGGAAGAGGCAAATCATCAGAAACAACCGTCTGCAATAAAGGAAATGCAAATTAGCAACAACGCCAACCACTCAAACAAAACAACAACCACAACAACAACACTTGCAAACAAGGCAACTCCACACACAAAGCAGTAGAACGACTCGGTCCCATACAGATACTCGGGTGAATAGATGTAATATTCCGCCGTATGAAATTCAGGGGGTAGAAAGCATAAAGCAGGCCCCTCCGGTAGACACCCCCTTATTTTGAAAAAAATCGAAATCGTAAAGGTTCCGGGCGTCAAAATGACCCTTTTGGTGAGTAGATTTAAGCCCCAAAGTTTGGGAACGGTATGACGTCATTTGAAAGTGCCGCAGAGGGCCTAAAGTGTTCAAAATTTAACGCTCAACTAAGTTCAACTTTTCTCGCCGAAAATATTTTTCCCAGGGTAAACAGCTGAAGTTGCAGTCCTATAAGACCGAAATTTCTTCCGTTTTGACGTATTTCCTACCGTTATCGAGTTATGTTAAATTTTCTCTATTAAAACTACTAAGAAAACTATGTTTTGTGTACGGCTTCTATATGAGAGACACAAAACGGATTGGCAGGTCAGTTCTTTAAATATTCTATTTGATTCTGACACTGAGGACTGGCAGAGTTGCCAGATGCCTAGTGTGAAAAACCGCCGCTGGTGGGCGCTGGTGTAGCCCAAAAACCGCGCGGCTGTATGAAGCCCAAAAAACGCGCGTCAAGAACAAAAATAGCCCAATTCGCGGTTTTTTCCCCCCGAATTTCTCTTTTAGGAACAGAGTAAACATGAATTTGATCAGAGAAACAATTTATTAAATATTTTTAAAAGGGAAAATACAGTAAAATATGATATGAGAGTACTGTGTGTATACACACCCAGTTCTAGAGGAAGCTGTGTATAATCAGGCCTCCCAATTTTGGCCATGACAAGGCGGGGCGTCAGGAACTTCAGTTTATTTACAGTCTGAAGGTTCGAGGAGGAAGGCATTCGTTCTATGATTTGTTGGCAGAGAGTGACAAGGTAGCTTGCGCAATGCCGGCGGACGTCATTCACAACATTGTCTGGAAGACTCAGGCTCTTGGTGAGGTCTAGGAAACTTGCACCAAACTTTACATGCTCAACCGGATAAAGATTACGTCGGTTAGCAAATGCTTGCTTGAGCATGCTTAGCTCGTCAAGCCTGAGGACTCCGGGTGTGCCGCTTTGAGCCATTGCCCTCTCCTTAACCACACGGCCAGCCAGAGAAAACAGTAAATTGCGGAGATCGCTGTACAACTTAGTCACATCGGCATTAGTATGCTCGAAAGCAAGATTAACTTTGTTCACATCTTTCAGAACAGTTCTCAAAAACGTGAGATAAAGTAAGTTAGCATTGTCCTTGTAGAATCTTGCTAAGGAGATAAGTTTGAAGTCACCCGGGTTCTTCTGGGCTTCCCTCATGAAGAATTCGCGCAGGTCATACCACTGCTCAATGACTAAATTTGAGCAGGGAAGCCAAACCAACCACCGCGTCAACGAGAGTGAGAGTAACTTTGACGGCTCTCGGCCCTCATTGCGTTCCTAGAACAGAGAAAATAATCATATTAAACTACTTTGCAAGTAAAAAAAATGCGGACGAAGGGAGATAAAAATTTCGAGCACGTACCTTGTAAAAGTTTACATAATCTCCCCATCTCTTGGGAGAATTCAGCCAGTTGTATGACTCAGTCAAAATGTAGTGCAGGTGGTCTGGCACGGTCTTGTTGGCATACTCAGCGCACTTATCCAGAGAATGGCACACGCACTTGAAAATAAGGAGATGTGGAATCTCCTTTCTCAGATGTGTAAAAAATGAGTTATTGACACCGCACATGTTAGCTGCACCATCGGTACCGACGGATTGGCACTTGGCAACCTTGAGCCCTACTTTTGGTAAATATTCAAGAACAGCAGTTGCCATACTTTCACCAGTGCAGGAGGTGACATGGAGAATGCCAAGAAAGTCAGTGATAAACTTCTTTTGGCTTTGGCTGTAATAGCGGACGCACAATGCCATGAACTTCATGGTCGATACGTCGGTAGACTCGTCGACTATGAGAGAGTAGGACGAGTCCCCAATATCTTTGATAAGTTCTGTTAGTTGTGCAGGTGCAATAACAGAGGTGATCAGTTTAGAACACTTTGTGCGGTGTATTCTGATATTTTCTAGTTTTGAGCCTTTCCCCAAAACTCGCAGAAGCTCTCCTAAATGATCAATACATTTCACTGCGCAATGCATGGCTATAAATACGGCTAATTTCAAGTCTGTTGCCTTAGACTCGTCCTTCACAGCATGACAACCTGAATGAAACCAGCAGTTAAATTAAAGACGGGTTAAAACGGCATTAAAACGACGAACGTGAAGGGGGGAGTGTCAATATTATTACGTACCGTATTGATGTAAAGTGGGCTGCTCATTTCTTTTCAGCGATGTTTCCTTATCTTTGTGCTTCTTCCTTTTGGCGTGAGCAATCAGATCAGAATGATGGGCCCGGATATGGGTTTTACATAGTTTGCAATATGCCTCAGGCTTCCCATTTTGCACATCTTCTTCCGAAGATGGAGTTATCCAGTCTAACGAAAACGGAAAGCATGATATGAGCCGTTGACGAGCAATTGAGGTTAAGTCCAGTCGACTGATATATTAGATACTTACGCTTCAGTTCACTTTCTTTCTCCCAAGACTGCTGGTAATGCTTTAGATATTTCCCCCATTTCCCCATGATGACACAAGTATTCGTATTTGGAAATACGACGAACTTTGCCGCGAACTTGGTGGCCAATGCAGCGTTGCAAAACAACGGACAACTACGAAAGCCTCGCTGTGTTGACCATACGGCGGTTGAGAGATAGACGGTTGGCTGCACTGGTGTCCAACAAACGACAGGCGACGGACGGCGGCGCCGCGCAGGCGCAGTGCAGCCACTCTCCGACGGTTGAATGTCAGAAAAGAAGGAATTTCGTCCATTTTTTCAAAATAGCCCAAAAACCGCAGCGTGGGAGAAAAAAATAGCCCAAAATGCTACATGTAGCGAAACCGAAATTTACGCCGCGCGGAGGCCTCAAAAAATAGCCCAATTCGCGGTTTGTAGCCCAATCTGGCAACTCTGAGGCGCCCTTGGGACGGCCTGAATTTTCAGTCGCAGATCATGCCACAAACAGCTCACCGTTTCCACTCGGGTTATGGCTTCAAGCAGCTTCAAGCCTCCAGGAAGCGCTCTGAAGACGCCAAGCCTTTTACAAAGCGCTCCTCAAGACCGATATTTCGACTGGGGTGAGCAAAGTGATGGTTTAAGAAGCGTTTGAAACCACCAAAATATTTGTGACAAATTTCAATTTTTGACTTGTGACGTACGTTTTGGGCGCTGATGTCTGCCTACTGTGAGACGTCGAATTCCTAATCGGCCGGCTGCGCCTGAGTGGATCGCCTGTCTCGCTCGCGAGCGCAGTGGAGAATAGACGATCGGTTACCTTGGACGCCATTTGGCGAGGTCCCCCTCCCGCAGAGGAACGGCGTCAGTCAGGCAGGCCTCCTACCAGCTGCTTACGCTGTATCAGATTGTGTCTGGCCCTGCCGCGGCGAGCATCTCCAAGTTTGAGTTCCGAGGAACGCATCTGGCGGATCCGCATTGACTCAGCTTGTAAATTGGAGAGTGCACTGGTAAGAATGCGTATTCTTTTCTGGTCGTGATGTTCAGAATTTAAAGTAATAAATGCCATTGTGAACAGCTACTTTGTGCGGAGAAGACAACCTACCCTGAAACAAGGTGCCCGAAATTATGCAAGCCCTTGTTTTTCTCTGTGTTTTTGTTTCTCTTTGTCATATGTCAGCGTGCAGGAGTACCCTCTTACCCCCCGTTCAAATCCCTAGGAATACATGCCCCCCCCCACCCGTTGTTGCCAGGGGGAAGGGGGTAATGCATCGCTAGGGATCCTTTACCCCCCGGTAGATGTTCCCTACGATACGTCACCCCCCCCCCTCCCCGTTGTCGCCTTGGGGGGGTTAATATATCGCTAGGGTTAGGTTAGGTTGATGCTGCCAGACGCATTGAACGTTTACCTAGGGTGAAGTGTTATACCCCATCCCCCTTAACGTATGGTGCAGGTAATTTCCGGGGGATAATTGTAAAAGTACCATTGTAAAGCTTCTGTCAAACCGTGATCTCAAGATAATTTTAAGCTTGAAGTACTTTTTTGTTGTTTTTTAAGTTTTTAGTACAAGCTTCGGCAGGCAAACATCGAAAATCTTATTATTAGATTGTTACTTTTAAAATTTTACAAATCTTCCGGATAAAGGATTTTTTTTAAAAGAGGTCGAACAGCTGGTAGCCGACCTCCGCTACACAGACATGTGTTTGACAACGTGGGGGTCATTTTCGGGGGAAATGTATTCCTAGGGAACATTTACCAGTGGGGGGCGGGGTAAAGGAACCCTAGCGATGCATTACCCCCCCCCCCCCCCGGCGGGGGGGGGGGGGGGGGGGTCATATATTCCTAGGAAACATTTGCCGGGGGGTAATGTATCACTAGCGACCTATTACCCCCCTCCAAGGTGCTGAATTTGGGGGGGAGGGGAGGGGGGGGGTAAAAAATTTCTAGGGACCTTTTACCCCCCCCCCCCCCCTGCGACCCGAGGGGTAACGATTCCCTGGTGACCAAGTACCGGGGGGTAATATATCCCTAGGAATCCTTTACCCCCTCGGCTTTAAATTGGGAGGGGTACTAAGCTCCTAGGGATACTTTACCCCCGGTGAACCATCCCTAGGGATCCTTTACCCTCCTCGAGGGGGGTACGCCGTCCCTGTGGATAGTTTACCGGGGGTCAAGGGTTCCTAGGGATAGTTTACCGGGGGTCAAGGGTCCCTAGGGAACGTGTACCGGGGGTAATAGGGTAATCCTGCACGCTTACACCGGCTTATTACAACGACGATTGTGGTTAGTAAGGAGGGACGCTTAAGTATACCGCTTAATTAGAGCGGCGACTTTTCATGTAACCCTTTCATTTGATGAGGGGCCTTTTGATTAGTTGCCGAGTAAGACTGATGAGTGCTAAAGTCCAATGCCCTCTCGAGTGTATAGGCAAGGAGTGGAGCTCGGCTGAATTGACTTGAGCTTCCTACACTCTTTGAAGGGCATCTGGTGGTGTAAATATAGTTGTTCAGGAGTAGCATAACACTCAGCCCGCACCCAGAGAAACACATTCTTACGCTGAAAGCATTCAAGAATATAATCTTGGATCGAAGCCAATTTTGGATTTAGAACAAGAAATATTCTTAGATCAAGAATAATATTCGTATATGCCTTAAGAATACGCTGTTCTAGGCTTCAATCAAGAACTCGTTTCTCTGGGTGCAGTATTACGACGATTATTAAAGACAACACGTGAAATGCTACAAGCAAAGTACTGCTGCGCGTCGGTATTTATTGCACTTACAGTGTTGGTCGTACCAATACATATTTATATTCGTGAAGAAACATCGACCGTCGCAAGAAACGTCGAGAATTCCAACATGTACAGATTCTTACCACAGTCCTCTCCTCGGACCGCGGGTTCCTGTTTGGTCCTAACGGGACATGACGATGCTGTTTTAATAATAGCGTAGCGCGCTGCTAGCGGGAGAGGCGATGGCCTTGCCACGTCCACTGTGGGCGGTCCACAGGCCAGTTCAGCTGGAACACGGATCTTAGCGTTGTATACACTGCACACAGTTATATTGAGATGCAGAAATTTCGACCTTGTAGTAGACCACAGCTAGCTCGAACGCTCGGGCGCGTAGACGGCGGCAGGTCTTTAATATTGAAGCCCCCGGCGGACACGTAGATTTCATCGTAGCAACGCTTCAAATCGAAGACCCCGACTCATCCCACCACGCGCGCTCGCGCTCGCGGGGGAGGGGGGGGGGGCGCAGCCGGGAGCCGGTTCTTTAACTTTCTCATATAACATTTTGGCTGTCTCTTTAGGCAGACCCTTGGCATAAACCATACTTATAATTTCATTTAAATGGAAGTAAGCCTATAAGATTCATCGTTTGCCGGCACCGTATCTAAGACAAGAACACCAAAAACTCTAACAACAAGATAAATTTCAGCACCTGTCATTTTCAGTTTCTCTTTGGAATACAATTTATCCTTGTTAATTAAAGGTGGCCTATTATCATTATCAATTCCATATAGTTGTAACTGTAGAGACGACCATTTAAAATATTCAGTTACATGATACTATCAAAATGTCTTAAGATTGGTGCCACTGGTAGCCACTCATTCAGTAAGGTCATGGAACTAATCAACGGCTCTATGACCGCTTGGCCATGAGCGCGCACATGTGGGCGTAGCGCTGTGGTCCTATTCTACGCTAGTCACTCGGACCGGCCGGCAGCGACGCAGGCACGAATGCTGTTGACGGGAAGCCTTCGCAAGACTCGTCCGTGTGCGCGCTCTTGGCCAAGCGTGTATAGAGCCAGACTTCGGAGTTCGGAGTCCGAAGATCGAATACACCCAGGTTCGTTCGGCGTGAGGTGCAGTGACAGCAGTATGTAAGGCAATTATCATTTTTCCGTCGCAGTTTTCTTGAGAATGTCTCCAAAGTGACTCGGTGCGATATTTGGGTCTCAAAAGTAGGTCTCCAGGCTGTCTCCGTAGTATCTTTAAAATGTCTCCCAGATGTCTCCAGAATGTCTCCACTAGGGATCATGGACATCTCCCGCGTGTCTTATGAACGTCTCTCGCGTCTCCCGCGTGTCTCATGAACATCTCACGCGTGTCTCCATCTTATCTCGAGTGTGTCGTGAAAGTGTCTCAAAAACCCACAAAGTGAGACATTATGTTTGTCTGAGTTCTGTCCACCAAATGACTCCAGCCTCGCTATGCACTATCTAAAACGGGTCTCAATAGTGTCTCAGTGACGTCTTTTCATTGTCTTGGCACCAGACATCCTCACTACACATTTTTTTGTACGGGTGCCACCGTACGTAATTGCACGGTTAAAGCGTCCTCCTCGATGTTTAAGTTCTTTTTTATGAACTAGAGGTATGCTACTCCTGTCCGTTACAGTAGAAACGTGTAAGAACCTGATAAAAAACACAGAAGGCTCTGAGAGTGTGCGCCACCGAACACACAATAATTCTTTGGTTAATAAGTAAACGCGTGCTGGTGTTCCCACAGCAATGTGGCCGCTGCTGCTGTTGGCGGCGCTAACGGCGGCGCCTCATGACGCGTCAGCCCTGAACGTGCTGTTAGTAAGCACAGTATCGTCGCCAAGCCACTACATCTGGGTCAGCGCCCTGGCAGACGGCCTCCTGCAACACGGCCACCATATCACCGAACTGGTCATCCGGCCGCCGGCAACGCCGCACCCCAACCGGACTACCTTCGTCGTCACGGAAAAGATCTATGCTGACGAGCATGTAAGTCAGGAAGGATGGGTAATTAAAAACAAAATTGGCGAAGCTAGAAAATGCAAGCCTTTGCGAAGATGTGCATTGTGGTTCTCGATCCAAGTACAGAACAATACTCGATTTCATGTTCTCGGCCTATGTTCTCGATCCACTCACAACCGCATCATGTGGCGTTGCCATGTTCTGCCCTCTGCAGAGTCGAACACGTGGCGTATTGGTCAGAGTGTGAAACTCAGAACAGAACTCACAGGTTAAAGGTTCGAA
Organism: Odontothrips loti; assembly: GCA_038380765.1. Lineage (NCBI taxonomy): Eukaryota > Metazoa > Arthropoda > Insecta > Thysanoptera > Thripidae > Odontothrips > Odontothrips loti. The sequence continues at coordinate 3,775,439 of CM076255.1, forward strand.
TCTGCCGCAGAGCGGCAATATTTTTCTTTGGAAGACGACCTGTATCGTTGTCGAACTCATATAGCACTCGAAAGGAATTCAATGCACTCAAAATTTCAAGAAAATAATGATTTCAAATGCGCCGAGATCATGGTCTCGGTTTTTTGCTTTCGGCGGAGCTGTCACACCCGAGTACACACTGAAAAATAGTTATCGTCATTTTACGACAATCCTCTGGCTAAATTTAAAAAACGTATAAGTCGTCACAGACCAAGTGACGAATAACTCGTCATCGATTTTTATTTTTTTTGCATAAACCGATAGAAAAGTATGTCTCCTTGAAGTTTGGTCAGATGTGACGAATTATTAAACCTAGGAATAAGTCGTCACGTGACGAATAAACGTCGTAAAGTGACGACATATTCAGGAAATCAGTGAATCGTCACAGCTTTTCTCGTCATATGACGAAAATTTTTTACTGTGCATTTTGTGCTCGAACCGAGAAAAATCGATTCGATTCAAGAATGTGGATCTCGCATCAAAATCAAGATGTACCTGGCGCACTTGAGAGCAAAATGTGCTCCCGTGGAAGACATTGTTCCTATGCCTAGAACGGGATTTTCTAGGTGTAGTTGCAATCCACAAGGTGGAATGAGGTCGTGCGCTACGCTGCGCCACTTCAGAATCTCTCACTCGGCACCAGCCGCATTCCACACTGGTTGTATCGAGTCGTGGACACCGGGGTAATCTTCGCTAAACAATTTCTTGGCCAGGAACATTTTTTTTAGCTCTACCCGGGGCGCTTATCAGATTTTCGAAATTCCAATTTCAAAAATTCGTCGCTAGACCAAAGATCGGCAACGGGCGGGTACCTTGCGTTTCCGCCGCGAGGCATCGCTGGAGCTGGCAGGAGTGGCGCGGTGTGGCGTGGCGTGGCTTGCTGTTCCTGGCTAGACGATGCCGAACCCCTCCCTCCCCCTCCCCGCTTCCGCACACATGTGCCTAAGCTCTCCGTGCCCAGCCGGCCGCTCCTGCCCTGCCCTCGCCGGCCCTCGCTCAGTTCTCAGAAAGGGAAAGGACACAAGTGGCGTAGTTTTGTTCCCCGATTTGGGGCTATTAGGCTGCTCTGGCTTGCATATCTGAGGGCGACGAAAATGAAAAACGCCACTGACATGTGACTGCAGCGCTTACAGCGGCAGCTCTGTGCCCCGCCGCTTGGCTGGCAGTGCCGTGCCTGCAAGGACCCCGGAAGGACGCTTTGTGTTGGGTTTGTTTCTGTGACTTTTGCGTTTTTTATTACTTCGATCGACGCTGAGTCGCACGAAACGTCCAGAAATGATGTGAATAAAGTTTGCCAAGACTCTTGCCAAGACTTTTTCTTGACTTTTTAGCCCGTCCCGACACGTTTCTCTAGAAACGGCAGGAGCCGGGCTTATAGTCTTATGCCGGATGTTCGTTCGGTAGGTCGTGTGTGCGCCGACCTATCGTACTATCGTTCACAGAAAAACTTCAAATTTGGAGGATAAACTCCTTTCCTATCGTAGAATCACGTACGGTGGCAACAATTTTCGATTTGTATCGCATTTTTGATTCATGAAAATTTGTCTGTTCTTGCTTTTTGAGGTTAGGGTTGGCCGCCGCGCGCACACCATTACCATATCGCGGCGCGCACAGGGACGGGCTCAGGTTAACGATTTAAATCGTAACAAATACATCTGCTATCGGGCACCTCTAGGGAGACTTGAGGCGGGGGCCGCAGGCCCCCGCAAACGTCGCCGGCAGGCCCAGCTGGTCAAGTCCCCCTGTCGAACCAAAGTGCCGAAAGAGCGCAGCGGAACTGGCACCGAGGTTGACAGAAGGGACGGGCCAGTTTGTTCCAAAATCAGGTGTGCAACTCAAAACGTCTTTTAGATGCAGTATCAAGCGTGACAAGAATTCCTTGACCCTTTTAAGGGTGTGACAAAAATTCTCTGACCCCTTTAAGAGTGCGACAAAAATTCCTCGACCCTTTCAAGTCTGTGACAAAAATTCCCCGACGCTTTTAAGAGTGTGACAAAAATTCCTAGACCGTTTTAAGAGTCTGGCAAAAATTCCTAGACACTTCCAAGCGTGTGACGAAAATTCCCTGACACTTTTAAGAGTGACAAAAATTCCCCGAACCTTCCAAGAGTGTGACAAATATTCCTAGACCCTTTTAGGAGTATGACAAAAATTCCTAGACTTTTTGAACGTATAAAAGAAATTCCTAGACACTTTCCAGAGTGTGAAAAAATTCCAAGACCCTTCCAAGCGTGTGACAAAAATTCCTCGGCACTTCTAAGAGTGACAAAAACTCCCTGACCTTTTTAAGAGTGTAACAAAAATTCATAGACCGTTTTAAGAGTGTGACAAAAGTTCTCCGACGCTTCTAAGAGTCTGACAAAAAATCCTAGACCCTTTTAAGAGTATGACACAAAATTCCTAGACATTTTGGACGTGTGAAACAAATTCTTTGACACATTCCAGAGCGTGACAAAAATCCATAGACCCTTCCAAGCGTGTGACCAAAATTCCCCGACACATTTAAGAGTGTGACAAAAATTCCCGGACCCTTCCAAGAGTGCGACAAAAATTCCCCGACCCTTTCGAGAGTGTGACAAAAATTCCTAGACCCTGTAAAGAGAGTGTCATAAATTCCAAGACCCTTTTAAGAGTGTAAAAAATTCCCCGGCGCTTGTAATAGTGTGACAAAAATTCCTAGACCGTCTTTAAGTTTGAGGAAAATTTCTAGACCCTTTCAATTGTGTGACAAAAGTCTCTGATACTTTGAAGAGTGTGACAAAAATTCTTAGACTCTTTTAGGTGTTGCAAAATTTCCTGGACCCTTTTAAGTGTGACATATTTAGACTTTTTGAAAGTGTGATAAAAATTCCTAGACTCTTTAACGGGTGTGACAAAAATTCCTCTACTTTTTGAACGTGACAGAAATTCCTAGACCCTCGTAAGAGTGTGACAAAAATTCCTACACACTTCCAAGCGTATGACAAAAATTCTTCGACCTTTCTAAGAGTGACAAAAACTCCCCGATCCTTTTGAGAGTGTGACAATAATTCCTGGACCCTTTCAAGAGTGTGTCAAAGATTTCCCGACTTTTTTCACGTCGGGGAATTTTTTGTCACACGCCTGGAAGAGTCTAGGAATTTTCGTCGCACTCTTGAAAGTGTTGTTAGACAGGCGGGCCCGTCTGGGTATGCGCCCGGAAGGTAGGCAGCCCATCGTGGTCGCGCGCAGAGACGCGTTTCCCCCATGAGCGCACGAGGAGGCGCTGTGACAGTAGACCGGCCGCACATGCTAAAGATTTAATTTTATAATTATATAAATTATATAATAATAAAATTCAAATGGAGGTCGTTGAAGCTCTTACTGTGGAAGCTCCGGAAACAGACGCTCGTCGCGTCCTAGTTCTCCTGAAGCCAGCCGTGGTGAATAGTTTGAAGTTGAAGGACTTTGTCAACTCACGTCGTGAAAGGTTTTTCGAGCACCTGCAGATCTCTGCTAGTTTTCTGCAGCTCCATCCAGACCAATGTGACTCCAGCGAAGACTTCCAACGGGGGCTGCAGATCGTGCGGGCTCTTCTGTGTACCAATGACACCGTAGAGCGAGGCGTCAAGCTTATGCAGGAGTACATAGATTGTTTGACCACTGATAATGCAGAGCGAGAAAGAATAATGCTTCTTGTTGCTGCGCACAGAAAAAGATTTAATAAGTGTACCATAGAATGCGTTGCTGACGCTGTAAAAGAAACAAAATGAACATTTATCATTTGTTTTATTAATCGTTAATTTCAAGCTCTGAAATCCCGTTACTCACAATTTTTAGCCGAGAAATGTGGCTGCGGTAGTGCCGGCGCTGGCAGCCGCCTATCAGAGTGGCAGCTTTGTGCCGCCACGCAGCGCTTTGGCGCAAATACCTCGGCTACCATAAAGCGCATCGCAAAAACAATTCTTACCATTTCGATGTGTTTTTACATGTGCAGCATTTTTTGGTGTAACACTTTTGTCGTAAAACCAACCATTAGCAAGTGACACCAGCATATGTACTGTTTTAACTAAATTTTCGAAATGTTGCAACTTTGAGACCATTTCGCCACCTCTAAAAATCGTCGTACCGACCCCGTGATTTTTTTAAATTTTTTCTCATGGATACCTACCGGAAAACCAAAATGCCCCATAACATTTTCATTCTTTTGCACATGCGGCCGGTCTAACTGCGACAGCGCCCGCACCTTAAGACCCTTGCTTATTTTGCCGATTTGGGAAATCTAAAGTGTTCCACCCTAGAAAATATCCCTTTTGGTGTCCATTTTCGAAAAAAACTTTCTGTGGTCTCGATATGACGTCATTGAGTGCTGCCGCGGAGGGCCTAAATGCCCCTCTACAGGACTTAGAGGAAAGGTTCTCAAAAATCACACGTTTAAAAAAGTCTAGGAATTTTTTTCACACTCTTGTAAGGGTCGGAGCATTTTTGCCCACCTCTTTAGAGAATCGGGGAATTTTTGACATACTCTTGAAGGGGCTGGAAATTAATGTCACACTATTTGAAGGGTCTAGGAAATTTTGTCATGCGTTTGAAAGAGTCTAGAAATTTTTATCACACTCTCAAAAGCGTCGGGGAATTCTTGTCACACTCTTGAAAGGGTCTAGAAATTTTTGTCACACTTTTGAAAGGGTCAGGGAATTCTTGTCACACTCTTAAGAAGGTCAAGGAATTTTTGTTTCACTCTTAAGTGTCGGAGAATTTTTTCACACGCTTGGAAGGGTCTAAGAATTTTTGTCACACTCTGAAAAGGGTCTAAGAATTTGTTTCTCACGTCCAAAAAGTCTAGGAATTTTTGTCGTACTCTTAAAAGGGTCTAGGAGTTTTTGTCATACTCTTGGAAGGTTCGGGGAATTTTTGACACACCCTTAAGACGGTCTAGGAATTTTTGTTTCAAAGCGTCAGGGAATTTTTGTCACACTCTTAGAAGGGTCTAGGACTTTTTGTTACACGTTTGAAAAGGGTCTAGGAATTTTTGTTACACTTTTGAAAGGGTCTAGGAATTTTTGTTTCACTTTTGAAAGGGTCTAGGAATTTTTGTTTCACTTTTGAAAGGGTCGGGGAATTTTTGTCACACGCTTAGGAGGGTCTAGGAATTTTATCACACTCTTAAAAGTGTCAAGGAATTTTTGTTTCACTCTTAAAAGAGTCGGGGAATTTTTTTCGCACGCTTAGAAGGGTCTAGGACTTTTTGTTACACTCTTAAAAGTGTCGGGGATATTACCGTTACAAGCAGAGTGCCCCCAGATATCAAACAAGACATGCTTGGAAAACGCTAAGCGTTCTTGAACAGTCTTGTTCTCTGCTTTTAAGCCTGTCCGGACACGTTTCTTTAGCAACGGGAAACGGCAGGAGCCGGGCTTACAGTCTGATGCGTCCTGTTTGTTCGTTCGTTCGGACGTGTGTACGCCGACTTATCGTTCACAGAAAAACTTCAAATTTTGAGGATCAACGCCTATTTTAACGTAGAATCACGTGCGGTGGCAACAATTTTCTACTTGTATCGCATTTTTGATTCATGAAAATTTGTCTGTTTTTGTTTTTTGAGGTTAGGGTTGGCCGCCGCGCGCACACCATTACCATCGCGGCGCGCACAGAGACGGGCTCAGGTTAACGATTTTAATCGTAACAAATACATCTGCTATCGGGCACTTCTAGGGGGACTTAAGGCGGGGGCCTAAGGCCCCCGCAAACGCCGCCGGCAGGCCAAGCTGGCCAAGTCCCCCTGTCAAACCGAGGTGCCGGTGGAGCGCAGCGGAACTGGCACCGAGGTTGACGGAAGGGACAGGCCAGCTTGTTGAGGGGGAATGGTTTTTGAGATTTTCATAATTCGATGTTCTTAAATATCCAAACAATTTTTGCAATCAGTATTTAATACACTGCACATCAAAATTAGCGCCCCACTTTTTCCAATGCTCGCCATTTTCACGTTTTTAGCCCGTCCCGACACGTTTCTTTAGAAACGGCAGGAGCCGGGCTTACAGTCTGATGCCGCATGTTCGTTCAGGCGGACGTATGGTCGCCGACTTATCGTTCATAGAAAAACTTCCAATTTTGAGGATCAACTACTTTTTTAACGTAGAATCACGTGCGGTGGCAACAATTTTCGATTTGAATCGCATTTTTGATTCATGAAAATTTGTCTGTTTTTGAAATTTGAGGTTAGGGTTGGCCGCCGCGCGCACTATTGCCATCGCGGCGCGCACAGGGACGGGCTCAGGTTAACGATTTAAATCGTAACAAATACATCTGCTATCGGGCACTTCTAGGGAGACTTGAGGCGGGGGCCGAAGGCCCCGCAAACGCCGCCGGCAGGCCAAGCTGGCCAAGTCCCCCTGTTAATCCGAGGTGCCGGTGGAGCGCAGCGGAACTGGCACCGAGGTTGACGGAAGGAACGGGCCAGCTTGTTAAAGCTAGGAAGTTGCCGTTTTGCATGTAGTTGCCCCCATGGCTGTGCTTGAGGGTCCCAAAGTGCCAGATCCGGGAGCCACCCCTTTCGGAGGGGTTGGCTGTTCGACTGCGGCGGGGTGGAAATTACGACCGAACAATGTTCCAAAAACACCTTTAAATTTGCTGACATTTCAAATTTTTTTGTGAGCAGGGCTAAATGAAAAGCTGACGTCAAAATTTTCACGATCGGCCATACCCACCCCCTGCCCCACCTACCCCAACCCACCCCCTACTCCCTAAAAGGGGTTGGTTTGGGGGGTGGAAAAAATGGTCGCATTGCAAGCCCCGTGGCCTTAGCCATCTGCACACCAAATCGCATGCCGCTATCACCAACCCCTGCCGAGCAACCCCTAAAAAACAAAACTCAATTTATAAAAATTTGCTTTTTGTGGCACTTATCGGTATGCGAGAGGTCCAAAAATTTCGTCAGAGATGGACTAGGGGTGGAACACCAACCTCCAGTCAAGAAGTCCGGCGCTTAAAATTCGCAGCCCTTATCATGGGGTTTGTCTCCCCCAGCCACCCCTTGCTACCCCCGGTAGGAGTGGAACTGATTTGGGGCTGCGAATCGTCGAGGGCACTTCTGATGCACCCCCCCCCCCTCAAATTTGCAGCACGATTCGACCACCCGTTCGTGCTGCAGACCCGCAAAACCATCAAAAATGCCAAAACCCACCCGTAACTTCAACCCCCCATATCGCCAATTTCGGGTGGGGGTGGGAACCCGGCTAGCGTGACGGCGGGTGGTCCCGACCCTTACCTCGATAGTCCTAAGCGGAAAAGTCGCTGCGGCAAACGGTTTACCCGTGGGGAGCGTTAAAGTGACACCATTGCAATCTTCGCCCGGCCTGCGCTGCTACCACTGTCTATAATGCTGAATTTTCTTTCGAATTTGCAAAGGAGTCGAAGTGTTATCTTCAAAATGTAGGGTACTGAAAAGTAGTTAAGTACTTTAAGAACCCCGCAAAACGGTTTGCCAAATCTGGAAACAGACGCTTTTAGTGTGGAACTAACTCGATTCGGAAACAACATTTGACGGAGTACTGTGGCACTGTGGTGAGCGTTTCCAAAAAGGGTTATCATTTTGGAATATCCCCGAACGACACATTTTTAGGTCCCGATAATAAACTGATCTTACGTCGTTCGTCATTCAAAACTGCTATTTCATACATTACTTTATTTCAGGGTTTCGACCTGGAAGGGTCGTTCGATTATACGGTGCTCGAGGAGATTCAGTTTTTTTACACGTTTTGTCGAGAGTCAACACGCTCAGTACTGCAGTCCAAAGCATTCACGGAAATAACACGCCACTTGCGCGAGAAGAAACCAGAATTTGATGTGTTCGTCATCGACTATGTGATGCAGGAGCCGATGCTCGGGGTAAGTTTTCTGGCCTCTTTCCTGCTAAATTTGATCTCCCCATCATAACGTTCAAAACATTACAGGAAAATATGAGGCATAGCATCATTTGATAAATTCAATCATTGTTAGTGGCTTTCCATGCTGTTGCTAAAACCGTCTGCCCGCATGTAAAAAAAAAGTACACTGGCAGCTTTCCTAGCAGTCTACTTCCTGCAGAGCCTGTCAGTTCGTTTCAAGTAGACCTAGAACGTTCAAATTTGAAGGCTCCTTCTCGAAGGCCCCAAAACATTTACTTTGTTGATTCATTGTAAGATTTTATACCAACCAATGATATGGGACATTGTCGAAAATCGCCGTGAAAGGGATCATTAAAACCCATTTATAGGGCGCAAGTTGGCAAAATTACAGTCAGTGTGGCATTATGGGTTCTTTAAACTGCCAAATATCGAATTTCCACCCTGTGCGACCCTCTCAAAGAAAATGCCCCTCCCCCCTCCAATATTAAGGGGTGGTCCGATAGGGTTGAAATCCGAGATCTGGCAGTTCCAGAGACCCATAATGCCACACTGACTGTCATTTCGCCAAATTTCCCCTAATATGATCCTTTTAACACACCCAGAAAAACGTAGGCATGAACGCAGGCTTGAACTTAAAAAGGTTAATAGACTTCACTCAATAATAGTCTTGCAGGAAGATTCAAAGCAATTTGGACTAAAGTCAGTAACCTTGGTAAGATCAAGACTAGAGAATTTAAGGTTAGCCTAACCTTGACCGAAGAAAACATTTATCTGTGTGCAGCGGTTATCTGCAGTGCCCCGTATATAGGTGTGATCCAACACCTTAGAATGAACCAACAAACTCGCGGTTTTGGGACCATCAAGAGGGACCCTTGGGACATGCCTCCTCAAAATGTGAACGCTCCAAGTTACCTTGGAGCGAAATCACAGGCTTTTCGAGAAGTGGACCGCTACATAAGGCTTCCAGTGTACACTTTCAAAATTGAATAATTTAATAAACGCACAACGTACGTTAAATGGGGATGCTTGGCGGAATGAGTTGATTCAATCCAAGAATCATTATTAAGAATCGCACAGATACTTGCATCAAAAAATCTCGCCAAACTTGGATGCTTGATTCAAGCATCCATTTAACGAACTTCCTTGATTCAAGCTTAGTCATTATTCTTACCGAAGATGCTCGTTTCAGGTATATTATGTTTGGCGGACAATTTGCGGTTTAAGCATAAAAAATGCATTTGATCAAGCATATTATGCATGACTCAAGCTTGTATTTTTGAGCGTGTAGGTGCGATGATTAGGGTTTCTAGTCACGAAATTTTCCAAGAAATTTTCGGAAATTTTTACAAAGGTTGGAAAAGTTGGAAAAAATTGGAAAAGTTAGAAAAATGTGATTTCTTTACCCAGAACCCACACAAAACCTTTAAAACCACACTTAACAGGTGGCTTAAACATGTATAGTGCCATTTCCCTGGTAGATTTGCATGTACTATATGTGTCATTTAAAACAGTGGAGGGAACATTGAACCTCAATTTTTACTATCTATGTGTGAAGGAAATGGGTAGTTTTTTTAGCCCGTCCCGACCGTTTCTTTAGAAACGGCAGGAGCCGGGCTTATAGTCTGATGCCGACTGTTTGTTCGTTCGGGCGGACGTGTGTACGCTGACTTATCGTTCACAGAAAAAATTCAAATTTGGAGGATAAACTCCTTTCTTAACGTAGAACCACGTACGGTGGCAACAATTTTCGATTTATATCGCTTTTTTGATTAATGAAAATATGTCTGTTTTTGTTTTTTGAGGTTACGGTTGGCCGCTGCGCGCACACCATTACCATCGCGGCGCGCACGGGGACGGGCTCAGGTTAACGATTTTAATCGTAACAAATACATCTGCTATCGGGCACTTCTAGGGAGACTTGAGGCGGGGGCCGAAGGCCCCGCAAACGCCACCGGCAGGCCAAGCTGGCCAAGTCCCCCTCTCGAGCCGAGGTGCCTGTGGAGCGCAGCGGAACTGGCACCGAGGTTGACGAAAGGGACGGGCCAGCTTGTTATTCAGCTTGGCTTAGTCCATAAAGTACGTCCGGGCGGAAAGGGGGTGCGGAAGGGCGGGGGGAGGTCGTCGAAAGCGGACTTTGAAGGACCGGGGTGGGGGGGGGGGGGGGGGGGGGGGGGGCGTGTCGGTTGGGACGTGAGTTTTTAATTTCAAATTTGAGCATGAAGGAGCGAAATAGGCGTCGGTACTCCGCACGTCCCAGCAGTGCCCTTTCAGAAAGCGTAGTTTCGGTGCCTGAAATTTGTTTTTGTTTTACATTTGTTTGACATTACCTGTAAAATATTTTTCCCCCTGATTTAAGCATTGCCTTTTTGTAAATCATAAACTACCATTGTCATGTGCGCAACGTTTTTATTTATATCTTTACAACTCGCAGTTATATCGTAATTTGTTAAAAATGTGAAGATTATAGCATTTTGGTCATATTTGTCGATTTTTTTTTTAAAGGCGGACACAAGCTGACGAAGGGGAGAGGGGGGGGGGGGGATATAGGGCGAAAATGAGCGTACGCACTTCATGGTCGGCCCCTGGGCGCGGGCGCGAACTCTAAATTCGAATTTCCGCGAACGTGAAAACATATGTCACGCGATAAGAGCGTTGTGTCGTAGTATTTCACAGATATCAAAGATTTGGGAAGTCGAATATGTTAAGAAGTGGATTTTGATTTTAGGACAACATGTTGTTACAGGGTTGCAAGGGAATTATTTGTGAGTAATTTCTGCATTTTTCCCAATTTTTTCCGAAAATTTCACAACTTTTCCGAAAATTTCCATTGAAATTTTCAAAAATTATTTTTTTCGGAAAATTAGAAACCCTAGCGATGATAAATACATGTGCGACTCGCGCATCAGTTGAACAGCATGATCGGCAGAAAGCCCGTGGTGCTGGTGACTGCCTACAACTTGCCTGAGGACGTGATGGAGATCATGGGCAGCCCGTACTTCCCCTCCCTGTTTCCCTCCTGCGGCGTCGGAGCCGATGGCGACGTGCCGATGACGTTCACGGAACGCGCCTTCAACCTGTACAAGTGGCTCGCCTACAAGGTGATGTTCTACTGGACCTACCGACCAGACGTCGAAAAGACCATCGCTGAGGTAGGAAAGAAATGCAAATATACTGAATCAAAGCATTAAATATTGTTAAGAGCCGAGTTAAGGAATAATCCGCACAGTTCGGGAATCAGACACAGAGTGGCCAGTTTATTGGGACCGTAGCCAGGGGCGACAATACAGCTCGGCAGTGCCAACCGTGGGGCACGAATAACCCTAAGAGCGCTCCCTAACAATATTAAGAGCGAGTGGTCAAGTACCCAAACTACGTAACCTTTTCACCTGTACTAAAAATTTTGGAGGCATAGCTCTCGATTTTTCACGACCATTTGGTAGGGTCACACAGCGCCAGAACTACTCCGCGCGGCTTCAGTCCCAGTCCCACTAAAATCCCACATTAACACAGCATATTCTCCAATGGTCGGCTGTGTTGCGTGTGCGGGCGCCGCCAGAAACGGCACGAAAATGAAAGCAATTGGTGCAAATGCGTTGCGCATGTGCTTTGGGGCCTAGATTTTCTTGCCGTTTTCGGTTACGCTATGCGCAACGGAATAAGTTTACACTGCAAAAAACGCGGGTAGGGTACGGAAGCAGGTACGGGACATTAGAAGGTACGAAAACCGATTACATGGGAACTCCTATACGCTAGGGAAAGGGGTACGGACTGTCCGTCTAATTTAAACCGGAAGATACTGTACTGTAGCTTCCGTACCGTAAAGGCTTCTGTGTGTATTTCTCGTATTTCTTCTCCGTACCCGACCGTTTTCCGTACGCTGGTGAAAAGTGTGTACGGAACGGCTGTAATAATTTTTTCCAGTTTACAGTAAAGGTCGCAGTTTCGGTACCACTGACTCACTGTTTTCTTTTAGGGAGGAACGGAGCCCCCTGATTGACATTTTCCGATTTATATTTGACTGTAGGCGTTTCCTGACTCAGCCCCACTGGATGAGCTGCTGGAGGACGTGGCCGTGTCCTTGGTTAACACGAGTCCCGCACTGCACGGCGCAATGCCACTTGTACCCGGCATCGTCGGGGTGGGCGGGCTGCAAGTGCGCCCCGCCAAGGCCCTGCCCAAGGACATCCTGGACTGGGTCGACACTAAGAACGCGCCCCACGGCTTCGTCTTCATGTCCTTGGGCACCAACGTCAAGTAGGCTTCCAGAACCCACCGAGAAAGAGACGGTCACGCACCTTCAATAGACAATTTGCGCCTGCTGACGTCACCGGAAACGGCAGCCTGAACCCGTCCCGACACGGCAACAAGATGGAAGGAATAACAAGGGCTGGCCTCTACTGCGCATGCGTATAGGACTCGTTTTGCTGACAATGGCACAGAGTGCTGCACTCATTACTCATCAGCATGCATTAATATCAAACGAAACAGAAAAAACATTAGTAGTCGCAACTAATTTTTCAGTTGATTTTCAGACAGGCAGTAAATTTTTGCTCGAATAACTAACATTTAGTTGTGGGAACTAAATTTTAGTTGCATCAACGCAACGTTAGTTCCTGCGGCGTATAGGTTCGCTAAAGAAGCAAATAGCAGATTTTTATTTGTTTAGTGACTGCAACGAACCTCTTCGTTAAAGCAACTGACGTTGCGGTGGTGCAACTAAAATTTGGTTCCCCCATCTAAATTTCAGTTATTCGAACAACAATTTACTGCTTGTCTGAAAATCAACTTAAAAATTAGTTGCGACCGCTAATGGTTTTTTTCTCCACAATTGCGATAAGTGAGAGCTTGTTCTCCTTTTATCTCTGTAGCCCGTCCCGTACTCTCAAATATCGGAAAGAGATTGCAGGGCCCGTGTGCGCAACCGATGCCGATTGATTGCCTTAATAATGAATGGCAAAAATGGTGCAACCAGAAATGATAAGGGCTGACCCAAACTGCTAATGCGCACCGGACTTCTGCTGAAAATGGTGCTCGCGCATGCGCAGTGATGACTCCGATAGGGCATAGATACTCAGGCACCGCACCGCGGCAGTAGCGGCAGTACCTAGTGATGGACGCGAAGCCTCGTAACCATATCGGCTTGGCCGCGCGATCTCATGAACCGGTTCAACGAGTGGTGGGTCACCAGACCGAGTTTCAGACCTCTCCGTTTTTAGCAGATTATTCCAATTTCGGAATCGAAAATAAACTTTCCGGTAAACAAATTTTCCATTAAGATGTTCTTTCCTTTCAATTATCTTCGGCTCTCCCCGTAAGAGACTGGGAGACATTTAGAGTTGGTATCATCTCCTTCCTACTTAAAGATTCAATGTTTTTTCTATTTTGATCATAACTCAAATTTTCAAGGTCTGCGAAACACTTATCATTATTTTGTTTCGAATTCGATTTACTTACGGCGATTCCTGATGCTCTTAGACGCCCCCCCCCCCAAAAAAAAAAAAAAAAAACAAACAACAACCAATAAACCAAAAAAAAAAACGTTGACATCAGGTTCTCGAGGCACTCTGGAAAAGCAGCCGGTTTTCGGCACAAAAATATAACCGAGTCTTACTTATATTTATTTGTCGATCTATGTGTATGGTTTAAGATCCTCCTCCATGAGCAAGTCGCGCCGTGACGCCATCATCAAAGCGTTCGGACGCATCAAGCAGCGCGTGCTGTGGAAGTACGAGGAGGACGACATCCTGGACCAGCTTCCCTCGAACGTGCGTGTAGCCAAGTGGTTGCCGCAGAACGACATCCTGGGTCAGTTTTCCTTCTGCTAACCTGCTGACCTGCTGTAAGATCCAATTTAAAAAGGCCATCAGGAAGAACTTGCACTGCACACCGTCGTATCCGTGCGAAGCAAGATTGTGTGACGCGAAGAAAATTGCAAGCTTACAAACAAATTACTTATTTATTCGAAACACAACCAAAGTAGCTCAGAGGCCACATTGATGCGAAATTCTTCGCATTAGGTGCAACCGATTGTGCTGCGATTATGACGTTAAACCTATAGTCCGATAATCACGAAGAAAAGGCCGCCATGTTGAGTTTCAGTAGGGCATCAAATTTGAGTCAACTCTGGCAACGAATCGATAACGGCATCCGTGATATCATTTAGCGTCAGTGGGCCAGTGAACCGTAACGTTAAACGGTTACCGTATAACGTGTTGTTATAACGTTTCACCTAATAACGTTTTACCTTCTTACGTTATGTGGGTGAACGGAAGTGTCGTACGTATTATCGGTTTAACGGTTGTAACACATAACGTTTTTTAATAGGTTATAACCGTTAATGGTATACCCTTTTCTTACTAGATACTTTATCTTACAAAAACCAGCGGCAGCGGCCTGTATTCTAAAACGTTTGATAAATAACTTTACCCTCAAAGTTAACACTACATTCCGTTACATTTTGGTATATGCTACGTTAGTCGTTACGTCAAGTTACGGATCCCTGGCTGACTGACGGAGAGGATACTCCTTGCCGTGCACGGATGCATGCATTTTCGCATACTGCATGTTTCCACTTTGCTATTCTTGTACTTTCGTCTACCGCAATCTTTAAAGCTTGTGAAAGTCTTCCCATTACAATCCTCATGCTTTGCAAGCTTGGAAGGATAAACCACTTACACACAGAATGTTTTGGGCCCTTTTTTTCTGTGCGCAATTTTTACACCATCAGTTTGTGCGTAAGCCTTAGACACACGAAATTATACATAATTAGGTACACTTCAGTGCGTAATCATTTATAAAATTCTCTTGTGTACAACATTGTTCGAAGTGACGCATAAATGTGTTTGCATAAAGCTTATGGAAATATATAAGCATGTTACGTACGTATGATAATTTACTTCTATTCCGTATAAAATAGTGCGTAGCTACGGATAATGCTGTCGGTCCATGAAGCACAGTGTCATATGTGCGTAACTGCGCATGCTCATAGAGAACTGCATACATAACTACGCATATAATTGCACGTAATTAGTTATTAATCCGTGTGCGCAAGGCTAACGCAATTACTGTATATACTGTGACTGTGTCGGTTCTTCCAACTAATTTGTAGCAAAAACAAATTAAAATGGTGCTTTATAACCGTGTTGAGTCCTTTAATGGACATCAAACATACTTCTAGTGGAGTTTCCAATATGTTTAATTGATGATTGTGTTTCTCTCAAAATCTGTACACTGATTGGCTCGGTTTGTGGACCCCTCGTATCCGTAACACGCCGCTTTGGCCCCAGCGTGTACTAAAACTTTAATTTTTCGGCGTGATCGTGCTGTTTCAGACCGAGCGCGTTAAATTTATTGCAGCCTGCACGAAAAGTCGCAACAGTTTACGATATTTCTTTATTTAATTTCTTCCCAAGTTTAAGTTGAAAATGGGATCGCTTCCGCTGCACAGCTCACCCCAACATCCGCTGCTTCGTGTCTCACAACGGTGGCCTGAGTAGCCAGGAGGCGAGTTACCATGGCGTGCCCGTCCTGGGCGTGCCCTTTTTTGCTGACCAGCTGGGCTACGCCGAGAAGTTCCAGAAGCTTGGGCTTGGACGCCGAGTTATTTACCGCACCATCACCGAGGACGTCTTCTACGAGGCACTACACGATGTTGTCACCAATCCACGGTGAGAGAATAGGGGTTTAAATTAAATGATTAAGGACAAACGATGAAACATTAAGTGTTAAGGTATGATAACAAGGTTTGTGTTACAAGGTATTAGTACGCCAAACTATGTCGCCGGCGGCAGTCATTTGGCCCTGTAAAGGTCCTGCTGCGCAAACATGTCACCTATCCCTTCTTGGTACTGGATTGAATATGTTCTTGAGAGACGTATCTAAGGATCTAAGGTTGAGGAGGGAGGAGAGAGGGGCTCCGCTCCCCATACCCCCTTGTTTCGATTTTTTTATTCGGGCGCCGATAAGGCCCAGGCCAGAAACCAACTTCCAGTAAACGGGAGCTAAAAGTACCATAACGGGAGGTTTCCTTTTTCATGATCATAGGAAAGACCCATCTCGGTCTCTCCGATGAGCGTCGAACCGTTCTGGAGGTATCGTGCGGGCAAACACACAGAAACTATTTTCTAGCCCCACCCAAGTAAGGGCCTCGCTGTCACTCAGCCAAGGCTTTAGTTGTTTTTTAGTTTTTCTGGGGGGGGGGGGGGGGGGGTTGGCACAACCTGTTTCGGAACAGGGAGGTTCAAGTAAAGAAAAGACAGTACAAACGGAAGAGTTGAAAACTTGAATTCGTCCTCAGCTGTTTACGGACCTTTCTCGGAACCCTCCGTCAAACTTGCCACTTGCTTACCGGCTGTCCTCATCATAAAGCATCACACTTTGTCAGATGCCGCTCCTCGAAACCTTAACCCCTAGGTTCTATATACAGCGTAAACTTTGCCTGCCTGTGTCCAAACATGCATGTAAGTGGAAATCCCGTTCTTCTTCGTCACCAGGTACCACGAGAACATGCAGCGCGTCAAGCAGGCGCTCCGTTCCCAAAAGGAGACGCCGCTGGAGCGCGCCGTGTGGTGGGTGGAGAACGTGGCCAGGACGGGCGGCGCGCGACACCTGCGCTCTCCAGCGCTGCGGCTGCGCTGGTACGAGCTGTGGATGCTGGACGTGGTGGCGGCGGCCGCAGCTGCCGTGGGTCTCGCGCTCTGGGCCCTGGGGCTGTGCCTACGAGTGCTGCGCGGCCTAACCGGTCTGGCGCCAGTGAGCGCAGCCAAGCGGAAGAGCAAGACGCACTGATTAGTGATTGTCACTAACGTCTTTCTGCTCCAATTTCTTTTCGACTCATTCACAACAGAACAATTCAACAAGTCCTTGTCAAAATGAACAAGCTGGCCGGTCCCTCTGCAGCCTTCGGCCCCCGCCTGAAAACTGTCTTGCGATGTCCGATAGCGGACGTATTTGTTACGATTAAAATCGTAAACCTGAGCCCGTTTTGTAGAACTGTGCGCGCTGTCATCATACCTCGGCCAGCCCTAACCTCAAATAAAACAGACATGTTTTGATAACTCGAATACGAAAATTGTTGCTACCGTATGCAATAGTACATTGAACAAGCTGGCCCGTCCCTTCCGTCAACCTCGGTGCCAGTTCCGCTGCGCTCCACCGGCACCTTCGTTCGACAGGGGGACTTGGCCAGCTTGGCCTGCCGGCGGCGTGTGCGGGGGCCTTCGGCCCCCGCCTCAAGTTTCCCTAGAAGTGCCCGGTAGCAGATGTATTTGTTACGATTAAGATCGTTAACCTGAGCCCGTCCCTGTGCGCGCCGCGATGGTAATGCTGTGCGCGCAGCGGCCAACGCTAACCTCCAAAAACAAAAACAGACATATTTTCATTAATCAAAAATGCGATATAAATCGAAAATTGTTGCCACCGTGCGTGGTTCTACGTTAAGAAAGGAGTTTATCCTCCAAATTTGAAGTTTTTCTGTGAACGATAAGTCGGCGTACACACGTCCGCCCGAACGAACAAACAGTCGGCATCAGACTATAAGCCCGGCTCCTGTCGTTTCTAAAGAAACGTGTCGGGACGGGCTAAAAAGGAAATCATCTTCCAAATTTGAAGTTTTGTTGTGACCGATAAGTACGTCCGCCCGAATGAACGAACAGTTGGCATCGGACTAACTCGTCTCCTGCTTTTCGTTTCTACAGAAAAGTGGCAGGGTGGGTTGAAAAGCACAAGGCTGTGGTGGGCTTTTGTTTTACATGTAGCAGTCATTTCCCTTGCGCCGGCTGATATTACCGGAACGGCAAGACGATGAAAAGAATAACAAGCTCTTGCCTACAGTTGTCATCACTGCCAGGGGCTAGCAACACAGTAGGAATCGCCTGAGGCGATGCTGGCCCCCTGCACATGGGTTGAAATGTGTCCATCGCCTTTCCTTAGCATGCCCAAACCAGACGATGCACGGTTGGAGTGCTTGTTTTATATTGAACTAGTACTTATGCGGTGAACTAGGCTAGGCTACTTTTCGACGCCACGAAATACACATACCTTCTAAAAGATTGGGGGAAAAGTTAGCGATTTTGTTTGTAAGTATCAAACACAAAGGCAGAACTTTGTACGCCGATAGTTTTATAAGATGCTATGTAGTACAGTACATCCTAAATAGGCCAGGCCTTTAGGTTTTACAAAGACATGGAGTAGAAGTGTACTAAATTTGAAGAAATAGAAAAGAATGGGGGCGGCCAGCATCGCTTCACCAGTCATCACATCGTTGCAAACCTCTGTCACTGCGCATGCGCAAATGCATGCCATTTTCAGCAGAACAATTCGGTTTCGCTTGTCCAGTGGAGGTGAGCACTTGCACAGCCCTTAGATGCGTCTAGTTAGAGGGTGTGCTGTGTACAGAGCACAGGGTGTGCTCGCTCAGCCCACACAACGAATAGACGCCTACCACCCATGTAGTACACATCTAGAAGTGGTCTATCAGTAGTCCATCTACGCTCGTTTTGGCAACGTCTATTAGACGTCTTCTTATCCTGAATCTAGTGGACGTCTACGTCTAGATCAAGTATAGACGAAAAAATAAAGTCCTGACAGGTATCGAACCCTTATGTTCTTCTTTTCTCTCGCTCTGTAACCATTCAGCTATCACGCCACTTGAGGATATACATTTCCAATGTCTATATAAACGAAGGTGTGATCGGTAGAACTCGCCAGAGTCGAGCAAGACCAGCCAGAAGCAGACGGCTCGTACGGACCCCACACGGCCGGGTGGACGATACACTTCCAATCGAAGTTAATAGCGGCGCTCGCAACGAGCCGGCTCACACATTCGGCGGCAGGTGGGGGAGGAGGGGAGCTAGCCTTCCCACCCCTTCCACCCCCACTTTTGACTAATAAGCGTGACGATTTCGAGAGTAGGAGAGCAATTGGAGGTGTGCTGGGGAGATCTTCACGGCGGCCATCCACTTGTTGTGGCGCTCCCTCATCGCTTCTTTGAATGGTTTGTTCACACTAACATCAAGAGGCTGGAGGACGGAGGTCATCCCCTTCGGGATCACCACTAGCTTGCTTTTCAGCTGCTCCACCTTTTTCTTGACGTCGTCAGTGAGGTGGCCCTGGAATGCGTCCAAGACATTGATTTCATTTGGAGGAGAGAGCCGAGCCGCTACCCCCACACATTGTTTAGCCAGTCCACCATCAAAGTCAGTCCAGCCCTTCGCCTGCGCCCTGATGAGAAGGCACGGGGGGTAGCTTTCCCCCTTCTTTGCCTTCGGTACTGTTTTCCTCTTGAAGATGAGAAATGGGGGAAGCTTCCTCCCATCGACCGTGATACCCAACATACATGTGATCCGCTGCTATTCATGGCCAGTTGTTTTGATGGTGACCTGCAGTAACAAAGACAGATAGGTTTTCAGGAAATGAACGTATCGCGAGGGGCAGTTTTGCTTTTATTTCCAGGCTGTCGCGTACCTGTCTGTCACCTTTGTCGTGCACGGTGTAAGTTACATCAAAAAAATCAACTGAGGAGTGAAGAAAACCCTGGATACAAAAGCTGTACTGTGAACACCTGAGAAGACACACTTAAGATGTCTGTTCTGCAACGGGGGAAAGAACTCTTTGCCTCCTCCAAGCGTACAGCACGAACATAGCACAAGCGGTGGCACTGGCAATCATACAGTAAACCAATGTAGGTCTTATTATGGAGATATTATTCACAGCAGATTGTGCAGTATTCTGAAAAGAAATAAGCATGGTTAATACTTGGAATATCATTCTAGAAGAATGGAACAAATTGGAGGAGTACTGACCTTTATAGAGGCATACTAACGGTACATGGCATCATTGAATACATTGCGCATCACATTCGATGCCCGCCTCATTTAATTCCAGATAGCTTCATCCAACCCTCCTCTTGGATTGGCCAAGTCTCGCTGCAGCTGCCGAAATCTAATGTCATTGGTAATAGCAGATGCTCTGCGGCCTGCTGGTACCCTCCTGTTGGTCAGAGCGCAGACATCCCTCCTTGCAAATCTTTCCAAACGAAGTAAAACGGCTGCAAATATGACATTTATTAGAAGAGTTTGCAGGTTTGCATGCCATTTTTCTTTTGTGATGTAACTGACAGATTAAAGCTAAATAGTCTGCCCACCTCACTATGTAGACAATGCAGAGTGAAGGCAACTATTTTGGAAAACCGACAAACGCCAGACATTTGACAAGAATTTCAATTTACTTACCTATGAATATGTATATAGTGGGATGGGTGCCCATCAAAAGTCGGAGAGTCCTATTATGAGACTCTGCAGCATTGTTCGTCCTGTGTTGTGACCTGTGGACACACATCCACCTTGACCTGTACCGGTGGTTGATCCATCGTCTGTTGAGGTACCGAAGAAACGGGCGGACCCTCCTGTAGAATTCAGGGCCTTTTTGCATGGCCTCCCTGGTGAGCAAAACCAACCCTCTATTCATAAGCCTCTGAGGGAGAAGTGGCAGCGAGCCAGCCAGTCTTATTATTCTTCGGTATTCATCTACGTTCCTCATCCATCAGCCCAGGTGAAGTGTTTTAGCTTCATTCACAAATTCCTGGAGACATGACAAGGAAACATGTAACCTGCAAAATTATAACAGATAGCAAGGGAATAATGGAAGCATAACCAGAAGCTTAATCACAACTGCATCGTTTCCAAAGTGCTACCTAAGGAGCTGGAACACAGCAGTGTAAGCCGCCTGTGTTTGCGATTCCCTCAGTACCCATGCAACTGGTATTATGAGGTGGTTCTAAGTGGTAAGGATTAGATAAACCTGCAGAGAATGAAAAGAATATTGCAGTCCCACTCAAATCATACACCACTGAAATGCACATCAATTCACAGCTATGTTTAGCAAAATCTGTCCACACCTGCTGAGCTAGTAGGTATGCATTGGCCCCTGTGGGCACCACTCTTGTCGTCCCATCACCATGGATAATCCGTGAAGTTCGCAGGTGCTCAAGCATCCTCTGCGAAGCGAACATGATGTGATATGAACCGTCAGTAGCTCTGACAGTTCCACTGTATATATTGTCTACCCCATCGTCAGTTTGAGTCATCACTCGGTACCTGTCGTCGTTCAATATTCTCGACAACCCACGCAATGACCTAGGGAGATCTGGGTAACTCTCCATGCGAGCGTTACGCATGGCATTGCGCATGCGCGTCAGTCGTGATGCTACATCCTCATTGAACCTGCGACAGAACATGAGTAAGAAGTTACGATCATGGCATGCGAAACACGTCACATTGACCGATCAAAACTGGCTCAAGCACGAAACACAACACGTAATAACTTACCATCTACCTTCCTCGTCAATTATATCACGGAACGTCGAGTACTCAAGTGATCTGCATCTTGCCAGCACAGCTTGGCGCAGGGCCACTACATCAGGGTACTGGGGTTTTGGCTCATGATCATGTCCTGGGGACCTCTCTGTTTCTTGAAAACCATGACCACGCCAGTACGCCGCGAGAGCGCGGCATCCCCGTTCATACTGCACGCACTTGGAGTAGCTTGCACCGCCATGCGTGGAGCTGCGGTGGTAATAGAAACCGTCATTCACGTGATAGAAATATGAGCCACTCCTCACACATGGTTCTTTGAAGACTCGCTGGACAGAAACTGCTTGTGCGAACTCTTGAACGAAGGTGACAGCCGTCAGTAACACAACACTTAACATAGATGATATTGATAACGCCATGTTTTCACTCCAAATCGACTTGAGCAAGTTCCGAGCGTCCACTCGCACACTCGCACCTTCCACCGACACCGATCTTCATTTTTCCCCAACTACCACCTGGGTAACAAGTCCAATGAGTGTTCGAGGAGGACTTGGCGCTATAAACCAAATCACAAATATATTTAGAGAGAGAGAGAGAGAGAGAGAGAGAGAGAGAGAGAGAGAGAGAGAGAGAGAGAGAAGATGAGGTGCACCTGTGGCACACAAAATGAAATGCAATCAATAACAAAAGTCAGTAAGACAAATATGCCTAATATTGAAAAAAAAAACTACGACCAGAATCGTCTATTTACCCTGGCGAAAACGAAGTGTTAACAGTGTGTTGGAAGTAACTCACTTTATTGTGTTCAGAGTGTGTTAGTATAACACGATATATGATGTTGAAAGTGTCTAAATTTGGACTGAAGTGTGTTAAGACTGTGTTAGTAACATTTATTTTGCGTTGAAAGTGTCTTAATTTTCCCAAAGTATCGTAAAAGTGTGTTAGTCCTCTGAGTGATGTCGGAGAACCATTGGAATTTTATGTTACGTAGAATCGTGCTAAAAGAGTCTTCCGACTTCGAAAGTGTGTTCGGAGTGTGTTGAAAGAGCACTATGCCACCAGAAAAGTGTGTTACGATTGTGTTAAAAGAGCTGTACGGACCCCAAAGTGTGTTAGGACTGTCTTCCGACAGCGGCGCTCCACCAGAAAAGTGTGTTACGATTGTGTTAAAAGAACGCAGGATAGTGTGTTAGGAGTGTGTTTCCGCACCGCACCAAAACGAACTTTTAGCACACTTTTAACACACTTTTAACACACTTTCAACACAGTTTTCCCCCCCCCCGGATGCAATAAATTATTATCAGGCTCGCTCTGCTGCCGTCAGCTTTCCTCGAATTATAAGGGTCATGGCCTGCTGGAAAGAGACAAGGTATATACAATACACACACACATACATACTCACGCGGGCAGATGTTAACGCGTATAAACTTGTGTTCGCTAAAACTGCTAGTTTTTTTTCAGGCACGAAGTAGCCTATTGCAATCTTTAGGATTCCGATTTTTAGGCACGAAGGAGCCTATTGCAATCTTTAGGATTCAGATTTTTTTTTGACACGGCCCCTTATGGACTTCCCCGAACGAAATTGTACGATTTCGATAAGAGTTTGCAGGGATAAGGAAGGAGACACGCTGATTCAGATTCTAATACCCGTACGAAAACTCAAAAGCTGAAATTCGAGCATTTTCAAGTGAAAAATTTGATAGTACGAGTCGAGCTGCAGGCTCTTATGGGCGAAAAGATCGAGTCAAGCAAAGGCCTAGCCGAGCCGAGGCAAAGTTGGTGGGGACGGCAAAATTGCAACCAATCAGGGCACTGCCTTTTGCGTTGGATAGTCGCAACGAAAAACGAAAACTGCTGCGCTTGAAAAGCTGATACATCAAGATTGCGGTGGCCGGCCAACAATGCGGCGAAGAGTGCAAGTGCAGACTTTCAAACGTAGCCGTAAGTCGACTGTCGACTGTACTTCCCTCCTGAATTTTTCATCCAACACCATGACGACGGGTGATGTAAACAAAACAATTGATGACACCGCCGTTGGTTTCATCTGTTTTGAGTTTTGCGCGAAAGTTTTGATTGTGGTTGTGACGTGAAGAAATTGGATGATGAAGGTTTTTCAAGAACAACTTATCAAGACGACAGAGTGTTTATAAAAGCTGGGAAGCAATGCTGTGCGATGAGTGTGGTAGCTTATGTCATACTCTTCAAAAATTTCCAACCCAGTGGACCAGCCAAGATGTTGACGAGTGTTTGAAGGTAAGATTTATCAACGTTCTCATGCCTGCCCTACACGTTGAAAAGTAGTTAGTATAGTACTCCTGTCATTCAATGTGAGCTGAGAATAGATATTTGTAAGTTCATCGCCTAAAGGGTTAGGTCAGTGGTTCCGTGCCCAGCCGACAGAGCGCGCTATCGTCGACCGCCAGAGACCGCTCTCGGTCACACGATGACTGTTGTAGCTTGTAGCAACCGCGGGGCGCCGCGTTGCATTGTTGGCGTAAATATTCAGAGTGCAGTTGAGGCCCTGAGCGAGACTAGGGCTAGCCAGAGTAGCCAGTGTGAGAATGCCAGCTGCTTGCTGGAAAGAGCCTAGAATCTTCCCACGAAATTCTAAACTCTCTTCCGGCAAACTTTTTCGCTAAACAATTTTTTAACTTACCCCAAAAATACAGTTCCTTTTTCTTTTTGATAGCATTCCAATATTTATCCAATATTTTCTCAACGAATCATTCATTAATGTTTCTTCCTCACACTTCTCACTCCTTCTACTCTCCTCTCCTTCTAGTTCCTGCTTGTCACATACGCATTCGAAAGAGACTTCAAACCATCAGAAAAACTACAAAATCTACAATATCTCGGCGATATCGTCTGACTGTACTTCGGGCCTCCTAGGATTTCACTTTGTGGAATCGTATTCCCCCCCCCCCTTTTTTTTGGACGCCATCGTGGTATCTTAAGGTTTCCATGGAGGCCTCTTTGGTGTCTGCACTGTCCTTTTCTTTACATCATTTCGACGTCCATGCCCTCTGTCTTGAACTGGACGCCTTCGTTCCACTTTCGCTGTCTGCCTCGCCGGCTCTGCCGTTCCTGCCACGTTGGTTGTCGTGGCCTGTTGAGTGTCGTTATCGAGTTCCACCGCTGCAAACAACGGCTTTAAAACCTTGTAATACTGCATATGATTGGCAAATTTAACTAGTTCAATGCAATTTTAGTTTCCCATCCTCCGAAATTAAAGCTACCAAAGATTCCAACTCCCTTCTCCTTCGAAAAGAGTCGCACGACACTTGAGCGCCTAAAATACGCGTCCCAAATTAGAACGCGTGGATCAGTCTCGCGTTTTGTGTTAGTGCAACCAGGACGCAATGTGAAGATAGTGTGGAGTGACATTAATCAACACACGTACGACGTTGAATCGGAAAGCAAGACGACGACGAACGTTCGTGAGAACTGATATGTGCTTGCCGAAAACCTCGAAGGAAGGCTTGTGTATATACTTGCGCGCTGCGCGCTTTGAATGTGAGACTTCTTACGGTTAAAAAAAAAACTTACGTCTGCATCGGGAAGGTGGGGGGTGCTGTACATTAGCATCAAAATATGCATCCGAAATGCCTTTTAAGTCGCCCGTCCTCCCGATGATGTTAACGAAAATTTTCTTGGCTCTAATTACCTGAAAGCATTGCCGCCAACTCCTGTTCGATTATTCGCCTCATCTCCTCCATTGTGGCGATGCGCCGCGGCAGCGTCTCCATCTCTCACTTGGACAGCGAAATTTCCGTCTAGAATGCATGCAAAGAAATCAAACGGGTAGAGGCTTTGGGTGCGACTGTCACGACTTTAAACACTAAATAAAGCGCTTTTAGTGGTGCTAGATTGCCAGGGCGTGGTCAGGTGCCGGAGTAAGCGGAGAGATTGGATGGAGCCTGCTAGCAGCCCTTGGGTACTACGTGTATATGTGTATTATAAGTTTTGTAGTGGGAAGCGACTCTGCGCGCGAGAGAATTGCCCGTCTGTCTTCCGTGCCGAGCAGGGACGGCAACGCTGCGCCCGGGGTGAGGAGGCGGGGGCGGTCGGGGGAGCTGCAGACGGCACGAGCCGGTGCCTCAGCGGGAATGTTATGATGAGACAAGAAGCAGAGATGAGCCCAGGCCATCCCAGGCCAGGCCTGACCTGGGGGGCTCCGTCAAGTTACTATCGAACATGGTAATTCGAACTATAACGCACTGTACAGTAATTGTGCACAAAGCGTGCATTAATGTGCAACAGAAATTTCGAAGTGTGCAAGCCTCTACAGGACTGAATTTAAGTTTGAAATTTCGCTGCACTATATTGACACCATATAGCATTTCGAGCTAGGAAATGTTCGACCAGCCAAATCTTAAGATTATCAACTGTGCATAACTGTGCACTAGTTTGTTCCAACTGTGCACTTGTTTTTGGGCCCTTAAGAACGTGTTCAAAGTACATGCTTCTCCATGTGATACCAAAGTGACGCTCTATAGCATTTCGAGCTAGGAAGTGTTCGACCAGCCAAATCTTAAGATTACCAACTGTGCACAACTGTGCACTAGTTTGTTCCAACTGTGCACTTGTTTTTGGGCCCCTAACGCCGTGTTCAAAGTACATGCTTCTCCGTGTGATACCAAAGTGACGCTCTTTAGCATTTCGAGCTAGGAAGTGTTCGACCAGCCAAATCTTAAGATTATCAACTGTGCATAACTGTGCACTAGTTTGTTCCAACTGTGCACTTGTTTTTGGGCCCTTAAGAACGTGTTCAAAGTACATGCTTCTCCGTGTGATACCAAAGTGACGCTCTTTAGCGTTTCGAGCTAGGAAATGTTCGACCAGCCAAATCTTAAGATTATCAACTGTGCATAACTGTGCACTAGTTTGTTCCAACTGTGCACTTGTTTTTGGGCCCTTAAGAACGTGTTCAAAGTACATGCTTCTCCGTGTGATACCAAAGTGACGCTCTATAGCATTTCGAGCTAGGAAGTGTTCGGCCAGCCAAATCTTAAGATATATGCGTATATGCGTATATGGACACAGTCAAGCGCTCCAGCGACCTTCAGACGTATGTTTCTAGGATGGCAAGTGACGGAGTGTGGGGAACAGACGCCGAGCTGTTTTCGGCAGCCCTGTGGCTGCAAACAGATATTTGCGTGTTCGTAAATGAGCGTTGGGGCAGGTTCGCCTTTTCTGGCTCCCTCAGGGACCCACCAGTCTGGCCTGCAATTTTTTTAGAGAATAGAAATAGGCACTACAATGTAGTGACCTCATGCTGTGAGTAGCGTAATTTTTTAGTGTAACACTATTTTTTAGTGTAAAAGTAGTGTAATTGTCATGCGTTTTAATCTTTTTAGATGTTTCATGTCAGTGTCAGTGTTAGTTTAGATGTTTTAGTGTCTTATGTCAGTAAAAACATAAGGATAGTAATGACTGTAAGAGCACAAATTAAGTGCATTTTTTAATGTTATCCTACAATTAATTGTCTTTTTTAATACATTCGTATTTTTCGTTGTCTTGGAGTCAATTATGTGACCAGACAGTAAATAAGATAAAAACTGTTTTGTATTAGTAAATATGTGATGTAAGTGTCAATAAGGTTAGATTTTCCTTTTTACTCTAGAATTATGTACAACGCCTTAGCTAAAGATAAAAAGTTGTATTTTGTGTCTTTGTAGTACATTTTTACAGATTTTTAAAAAAATAAGAATATGTGTCGTTGGCGACAACCGCATAACTACATTAACATTTGCAAAACTTGTTATTGTGACTACAAATCATGTCTTTTCTTACTGTAGAATTATGTACAACGCCTCAGCTGTTTCACTCTTACTAAAGGTTGTTATTCAAAAAACCTGCAGGCGGCTAAATGTGTAAAACGCTGCATTGTACCCATAAACATAGTTTGTGGTATTTTGTGTAATTATTGTACATTGTAACCTATATGTGATATCCCATGTTAAAGATTCAGTGCTTCATTTTTAAATAACCGTTCTGTCCATTTCTTAAATTCAGATCCATGATAAAATTAATAAATGTGTACCTTAAGTACCTCTATATTCAAGTCAACTGAAGGGAAATCAACACCAATGACTGACTGTAAGCGTACAAATAAAGTGTATTTTTAAATACTGTCTCACTGTTGTGTTTTTAAATATATTCCTATTTTTTGTTGTCTTGGAGTCTATTATGTGACAAAACAGTAACTAAGATTAAAGCTGTTTTATATTAGTAAAAATATGATGAATGTGTCAAAGAGGTTAGATTTTTTTAAATACAAATCTTGAACTGCTCTCAGCTAATTATCAAATTCCAAATCATATCAAAACAAAGAATTTAAAAAAAAAATTGTCTGGCTTCACTTTGATAACGAGAAGCTCATACATCCAACACGGTGTTCAAAAACGAGTGCACAGTTGGAATAAACTAGCTCGAAATGCTATAGAGCGTCACTTTGGTATCACACGGAGAAGCATGTATTCTGAACACGTTCTTAAGGGCCCAAAAACAAGTGCACAGTTGGAACAAACTAGTGCACAGTTGGAACAAACTAGTGAACAGTTTATGCACAGTTGATAATCTTAATATTTGGCTGGTCGAACACTTCCTAGCTCGAATGCCATAGAGCGTCACTTTGGTATCACACGGAGAAGCATGTACTTTGAACACGGTCTGAAGGGCCCAAAAACAAGTGCACAGTTGGAACAAACTAGTGCACAGTTATGCACAGTTGATAATCTTAAGATTTGGCTGGTCGAACACTTCCTAGCTCGAAATGCTAAAGAGCGTCACTTTGGTATCACACGGAGAAGCATGTACTTTGAACACGGCCTTAAGGGCCAAAAACCAAGTGCACAGTTGGCACAAACCAGTGCACACTTATGCACAGTTGGTAATCTTAAGATTTGGCTGGTCGAACACTTCCTAGCTCGAAATGCTAAAGAGCGTCACTTTGGTATCACACAGAGAAGCATGTACTTTGAACGCGTCCTTCTGGGCCCAAAAACAAGTGCACAGTTGGAACAAACCAGTGCACAGTTATGTACAGTTGATAATCTTAAGGTTTGGCTGGTCGAACACTTCCTAGCTCGAAATACTATAGAGCGTCACTTTGGTATCACACAGAGAAGCATGTACTTTGAACACGTTCTTAAGGGCCCAAAAACAAGTGCACAGTTGGAACAAACTAGTGCACAGTTATGCACAGTTGGTAATCTTAATATTTGGCTGGTCGAACATTTCCCAGCTCGAAATGCTATAGAGCGTCACTTTGGTATCACACGGAGAAGCATGTACTTTGAACACGGCCTTAGGGTCCCAAAACCAAGTGCACAGTTGGAACAAACTAGTGCACACTTATGCACAGTTGGTAATCTTAAGATTTGGCTCGTCGAACACTTCCTAGCTCGAAATGCTATAGAGCGTCACTTTGGTATCACACAGAGAAGCATGTACTTTGAACACTTTCTTAAGGGCCCAAAAACAAGTGCACAGTTGGAACAAACCAGTGCACACTTATGCACAGTTGGTAATCTTAAGATTTGGCTGGTCGAACACTTCCTAGCTCGAAATGCTATAGAGCGTCACTTTGGTATCACACAGAGAAGCATGTACTTTGAACACTTTCTTAAGGGCCCAAAAACAAGTGCACAGTTGGAACAAACCAGTGCACAGTTATGCACAGTTGATAATCTTAAGGTTTGGCTGGTCGAACAGTTCCTAGCTCGAAATGCTATAGAGCGTCACTTTGGTATCACACAGAGAAGCATGTACTTTGAACACGTTCTTAAGGGCCCAAAAACAAGTGCACAGTTGGAACAAACTAGTGCACAGTTATGCACAGTTGGTAATCTTAATATTTGGCTGGTCGAACATTTCCCAGCTCGAAATGCTATAGAGCGTCTCTTTGGTATCACACGGAGAAGCATGTACTTTGAACACGTTCTTAGGGTCCCAAAACCAAGTGCACAGTTGGAACAAACTAGTGCACAGTTATGCACAGTTGGTAATCTTAAGACTTGGCTGGTCGAACATTTCCCAGCTCGAAATGCTATAGAGCGTCACTTTGGTATCACACGGAGAAGCATGTACTTTGAACACGGCGTTAGGGGCCCAAAAACAAGTGCACAGTTGGAACAAACTAGTGCACAGTTGTGCACAGTTGGTAATCTTAAGATTTGGCTGGTCGAACACTTCCTAGCTCGAAATGCTATAGAGCGTCACTTTGGTATCACACGGAGAAGCATGTACTTTGAACACGTTCTTAAGGGCCCAAAAACAAGTGCACAGTTGGAACAAACTAGTGCACAGTTATGCACAGTTGATAATCTTAAGATTTGGCTGGTCGAACATTTCCTAGCTCGAAATGCTATATGGTGTCAATATAGTGCAGCGAAATTTCAAACTTAAATTCAGTCCTGTAGAGGCTTGCACAGTTCGAAATTTCTGTTGCACATTAATGCACGCTTTGTGCACAATTACTGTACAGTGCGTTATAGTTCGAATTACCATGTTCGATAGTAACTTGACGGAGCCGACCTACCTGGGGACCAATAGGGACTCCGCGCTGCCCCGGCCCCCGCCATGCTTGCAGCCCTCAGCCTGCAGCAGCGGCTGGGTGGGGCCGCCAACGAGAGGGACATACGTGCATGGAGGAGGCAGCTGGGGCTGGGAAGGCAGAGAGTGGGAGAAGCCGGGTGATCGGGAGAGGACGGGACGGTTGAGAAGAAGGGGCGCGGCAGCCAGAAGAACAGTGGATTTGGGGGGGGGGGGGGGGGGGGGGTCGCCTTGCTCTTCCCGCGCAGCCCCATAGGTGAGTGGCACGCGGCACGTCTTCCCTCTCCCGGTCCAGCTAGAGATAGAAAGGCGGAAATATTTCAAATAGATCTCCGGAAATATTTCCAAAACTTTCCGAAGTTTAAATTCATAAATTTCCAGGAAACTTTTACTTTTTGGAAATTTATGGAAATTTTTGCTCAAAATCTTTTAAAAAGATGCGTAAGGCATGGAAATAAAGATTTTCGCAGTTTTCTCACAGCCATGTGAACATGTACGCATTTAATCAGTTCTGTTCAAATGATTTCATTTCGTGAACATCGTCTGCTACAGAATCCGTGCTCCGTTTAATTTGGACCAAGCAAAGTGCACGCAAAACCAAGGAACGAAACGTTGAAAACTCGGTCAGCACTTTCTCTTCTCCACTGTGTTTTCGGTATTTTGAACATGTCACACACGGAAAAAAATGCCTTACCTGCGAGAGCTAACGCGTTGGCTGACATGATTCCAGCCAACATCGTGAGCTGCGGAGCCGATTGGATGTTGGCTCCACCAGCCGGATGACAGATTTCGCATCGCAGCTTAACACATTAGTTCTTACAGCTGAGAGCGGCATGCTGCCGCAGTCAAACCCGACAACATAGTGAAATCTTAGGGAGTGGCGCTGAGACAGCCGACGGTCCAACCACGTCGTAACGAACTTGATTCTGTGCGGGTACCTACTAGCATCCCTACCAGACCGTAAGGCCTCTTTGCTGTCATATAAAATATTTTTCAATGACCTGGGAGGGGGGGATACGGTTTAAGAAAAAGGAAATTCATAGTGTCATTCATAATATCATTTATTTTGCTCAAACCACATAAATATATGTACAGCAAATAATAATCCATTATATTTTATGGACATAGTAAGGAATTAACTGAGTTTTCACACATTTACAAGAAATTATTCACAAGAAAAATTCAAGTATTTACAATATACACGTAAATACACATAAATACAGTGTAGTTTTATTACAATAAATCACAACTTGTATCTTAAAATAACAAACATTTTTCCTAGAATGGAACGATAAATACTGAGAGGCAGTGGATCATGAAGTTTCTCTGGAACAGTACATGAATACATATCGGATAATTCAATTTCATATGCATGCACATGCTCATTAAAACCTATGGTGAGAAGATAAGAATACACAAATGTAACTTCATGATCAAATAGAAGAATAGCTTTGATCATACCAAACATGGGGCCCCTAATGTCATTTACTTTGAGAAGCAAGACCATGCCAGGCTTATACTTTGTACCTTTTAGGTTTACCCAGTGTGTTGAAAGTGCAGATTTTGTTGATGGTAAACTGTTAACAATGTCCCCATAACAATGCAAGTCCTGTAATTCAAGAACAGAGATTGGACCAAATTCTAACTGTGGTAAAATAGAGTGCCTTAATTTGAACTTATGACACATATGAAGCTGATGATAAATAGCAACTGTTCGACAAATATCCCGTCGAGATTCAGAACAATGAGCTGGGACTGTAAGGGAACGATGCTAACTTTCATAACGCTTGGTAGACATGAGAGAAACAGGCCCACTCTCATCAGATACAGTAGCGTAGTGGACCAAGTTATGCATTTTAGGAACGTAAACTTCATTAAATTCTTGGCACAAAATTTTAAGAGGAGCACTGTCCTGGGAGGATACCCTCGATAAACACACATCTAGCAACTCAACAAGTTTCAAATAAAGCTGCCAATACAAATCATCACCTGGAACCAGGTCTCCTACTAAGAGGCCAAGCACTTAAACAAAAAGCAGGGTCTCTGAACCTGACATTTTCAATTTTTCACGGTCTGACAAGTCATCCGGTAAAATTGGGATTCGATTTGAGTCACATGGACCAAACTGAAACAAATCTATCCTATTGTTGATAATAGCAGTAGAAATATAAGATGGTATACAATGACTGAGAACATGAAGCACAACATAGTGGCAAACACCTTCACACAAATCATGGAATATATCTACACAATAGTTAGTGGTTACATGAAAAGAAGGCAAGTCATTAAAAGCAGAGTTTGACTTCACTCCGGTAAGAGTAACATTGTCTAACAATAAATGCTCATTATAAGACTGCTCCGTTCTCAAAGATGCTGAGTCTTCCACAGTCTGGTGTTGAGTTTCCAGTTTGTGAGTACAACATAATCTACAAAAAAAGTTTGCAGTAAAGCATGCACGGTTTTTGAGATATCGGCGTTTAAAGTGCGGAAATCAAGCAAAACTCCGTTTTTCGTGTTTTTGCTTGATTTTCGCACTTTAAACGCCGATATCTGAAAAACCGTAAGAGATACAATGTTTCTTTTGAAATTTTAGCCCCTAGAGCCATACTTTGGCCAGATTGACCTTAGGAATTTTTTTTGGAATTTTCAAAAATTATTGATTTTTACTGTTCATAAGGGCACTTCGTGACCTCTGCGCGACCCCTAAATATTGTCTTACAGATTTCCGGTTTTCAGATTCATGATTCGTATGTAAAAATGGAACTTTTGACGAGTCCGCCCCAACCAATTGTACCAACATTGCGCATATGGACCACCCTAATACAAGGCTTGAAATAAAATTAAACGAACAGAAAATGCTTGATTGAAGACGTCAAATCCTTACATTAACAACAGGATCCTCATTTATCTCATTGAAGACACTTCCATTTTCACACCTCCGACGCTTTGATGGCCCAGGTCCAGGATCATCAACTTGTGCCTCATCCTCCACAGAGTCTAGTACAGGCGTGTTTTCCTGAAATCATAATGACAAAACTGGTTAGAGAAACTAATCCTTGAACAACCATAGCAAACAAAAGTTAACACTTACAGTTCTTTTAAACTCCTTGAAGTGGTGAAGAAAGAGTTCCCTAGGGCCGACGGTAGGGATTAAAAATTTGATGGTAGGATGGCGAAGATACGGCAGCGAGGCCAAGGTGACATCCTGTCCTGCAACAAGGAGAAAAACATTGTATGTTACCCAAGAGAATCGACATAACCTCTCAAAGATACGGCAGGAATGACTTAGTACGCCCCCAAAACGGAATGGCACTCAATCCGAGAGAAAGAACTACCACCATGTTTCACGCATAACCTCAGCCACGATAGAAGACAAAGAATATATCGAGTAATATCAAATCAATTCATTAAATAAAAATGACGAATAACCTCGACACTCACATGGATCGACGAACCAAAGTACACTCTAACCATACATTGTAATTATTTCGCACCGTCGTGATTGCAGATAAATCACACTGCCATATGATGTTCCATCATCAAAACCATCCACAATCAAATTAAAAATACATCAACAGACAAATTCAGCCGGTAAAGTGCCATGTAACAACCCCAAAATCAGATCGTAGATTCGAAAAACAAACACTCACCAATGAAGTTTTCGATGATGGCCGGTGGCAGGCCCCACGAACCTAATAGTTCTCCAAGCTGACGCTCGCTCATCGCAGCACACGACACGGCCAAAGAGTTGAAATAACATAATGAAATCGGTGCCGAAGCCTCGCTTTTTATTTAATCGCAGCACGGCGTTTTCGGACACGGTAGCGAACGTATGTGTTTTCAGAACGCACCCTACGTTTGTCACTGCCGGGGAGAGAAGAGACAGGGAGCAAAGGCGGGTTGGCGCCAAATACGAAAGCAATCGGCTAGCACAACGTAGGTTTACCTGTCGCAATTACGTCACGGCTTCACAACAAAAGCCGAAACGAGATGAAAGGTACAGGTGAAGGTATCTCTTGTCCGAGCAAATCACTGCTAGCAAATACAACGAATGTCAAATTAATTCCCACAGCAGTTGCATTCTTAGTTGAGGCAGCATTGGCATTAGTTGTTATAGGTAACAGTTGTGGCTGGAAGCATACTAGCCAAGGCCGGAGCTGTGACAGCTAATTCTTAGCTGCGTCAACGAAGAAACTTTTTTCCGTGCAGAAACGCAACAAAAGCGAATTTACGTTCAGATCCTCTCAAACTGAGCGTGTGCTCCATCACAACCCACTCTGGTCTCCTGATGCGGTCTGCTAGATGTCGAAAGAGGGGTGACTTTTTTTTGTGAAGTGATAATTTATGGGGGAGGGGGGTTCAACTTTTGAAAAGAACAGCAACCCGCAAAGCGTACAAATAAATGGGAGCGTTTTAATTAATCCAATGTTGCATCCTCCGTAAAAATCCGCACTTTCACTGGTCCACGCCCACGCCACTCGATTCGTCGGCTCCGCCTGCTATAGAATTAGTTATAGTATAGTTCAGCTTCGTTGCGGCGAAGCAAATGATGGAATACTAAATTTATTGGATAGATTCATTTCTTACTGTAAGCGTCTGGAATCCACGCGAATCCACGTCAATCATTAAAAAACGAACAATTAAATAAAAAATTTCCTAATATTCCCAAAACTTCCATAAATTTCTATTTATTTCGAAAATATTTCCGTCTGAAATTTAAAAATTTAAATTTCCGAAATTTTCGATCTCCAGGCCGAGCACAGCCGCGCACAGCCGCCCCTCTTTACGACTGCGCTCAGCACCTGCTCAGACCTCCGTGACGATAGCCAACCCACTTGCGTCGAATCACACGAAAATCACGTCACACACGTGTTTTAACTTGTTCCGCGTTGTTCCACATTTGTTCCAATTTGTTCCAAAAAATCAGCACGGATTAGAGGGGTTGCAAAATAAGACCCTGGGTTGGCCATCAACACATTTTTGATATCCTACGAATTCACACTAAATTGACGTCACACACGTGTTGTCACTTGTTCCGCATTGTTACACATTTTGTTCCAATTTGTTCCTATAATCCCGACAAATGAAAGAGATAGAAAAATAAGACCCTGAGCTGGCCAACAAGACATTTTAAAAATAGTATGAATTCACACAAAAATCTTGTCATACATTTGTTTTAACTTGTTCCGCATTGTTCCACATTTGTTCCTAAAATCCGGACGGATTAGGGAGGTTGCAAAATAAGACCCTGGGTTGGCCATCAACACATTTTTGATATCCTACGAAGTCACACGAAATTCTCGTCATGCACGTGTTTTAACTTGTTCCACATTGTTCCATATTTGTTCTTATTTGTTTCTTAAATCCAAACGGATAAGAGAGGTTGCAAAATAAGACCCTGGGTTGGCCATCAACACATTTTCAATATCCTAAAAATTCACACAAAAATCACATCACACATGTGTTTTAACTTGTTCCGCATTGTTCCACATTTTGTTCCAATTTGTTCCTATAATCCCGACGGATGACAGTGCTTGAAAACTAAGACCCTGGGCTGGCCATCAAGACATTTTTAAAATCGCATGAATCCTCCCCAAAACCTTGTCATACATTTGTTTTAACTTGTTCCGCATAGTTCCACATTTGTTCCTTAAATCCGGACGGATAAGAGAGGTTGCAACACCCTGGGTTGGCTATCAACACATTTTTAATATCGTATGACTTTTCACAATAATGACGTCCCACACGTGTATTTACTTAGTCCACATTGTTTCAAATTTGTTCTAATATGTTCCTTAAATCTAAACGGATAAGAGAGGTTGCAAATTAAGACCCTGGGTTGGCCATTAACAGATTTTTAATATCCTACGAATTCACACGAAAATCTCGTCACACACGTGTTCTAACTTGTTCCACTTTGTTCCACATTTTGCTCCGATTTCTTCCTAAAATTCGGACGGATGAGAGAGTTTTCTAAATAAGACCCTGGGCAGGCCATCAAGACATTTTTTAAGTCTTATGTATTCACACGAAAATCACGTCACACGTGTGTTTGAACTTGTTCCGCATTGTTCCACATTAATTCACACAAAAATCACGTCACACATGTGTTTTAACTTGTTTCTCAATGTTCCACATTTGTCTCATCGACTTAAGACTTCTTTTTTGACCCCGAGCGGAGCGAGGAGCTCTCTGCATCGACCATTCCGCTTTTTTATTCTTCTCCTCACAGCAAGTGTCGTTGTTGCCACATTCTGCATTCAGTTTCATTTCACTATCGCTAGATGGCGCTACAAAAATGGGCGGAGCTATAGCGGTTGTGCTCTGTGGTGCCAACTTTAGGAATTGATGTTCAGTTAAAACATAATTAATACTGTTGTTCCTTCATTATATTTTACATCTTCTGTATCATACGATGTAATTGAACCCTTGGTAACAAACTGGAATTTAACACAATGTAAATCATCTCAGCATTGCGTTTCGCATTGTTTCAAAATGACATATTGGCATCGCACGGAGTAGGCGGAGTAGGCGGAGAATCTAAAACAATTGTACCAATATACTTTAAAGAAGAATTCCAGTTCCTTTGACAAAAGCAGACGTAACCAATCTGTTACAGTCCACAATTAGGCATGTGATCACATCAAATCCGATTTATTTTAGAATAGTCCCTTGTTCAATGAGGAGACCTATTGTCGCCAACTTGGCTCCATATTTGCATTGGTCTGCGCTTCGGTTGGTGCCTCGCAACGCGGCCGTGGCTTGTGATGGTCCGCCACGCGAAGCCAGGCAACAATGTCGGTTTGGTCGCGCGGTCCTATAGAGCGGTTCACCGTGCGGCGGGTCGCCGGTTCGAATGTCAGAACTTTCCGGTTTTCCTTTTTAATTTTTTTCTAAATTTAAATTTCCAAGTTGTGATTAACAATTTATCATCAACACTCATCGTTCAGTTAACGAGGGCGACTCAGTGCTGTAAGCGCTGGAATTTTTTAAATTTATTCGAATGCAGAATGATTCTAGGCACGGCCAAAGCGCACCCTGCTGGATATGAGCAGTGCGTCCTCTTTGACAACGCTTTCGGTTTCA
This sequence comes from Odontothrips loti, assembly GCA_038380765.1. Lineage (NCBI taxonomy): Eukaryota > Metazoa > Arthropoda > Insecta > Thysanoptera > Thripidae > Odontothrips > Odontothrips loti. The sequence continues at coordinate 3,812,274 of CM076255.1, forward strand.
TTTGAATAATTCTGGGCACGGTTAACGCGAACCCTGATGGATAAGGGGAAAGCGTTTTTGTTGAGAATTGTTTCACATTTTTTCCACCGAGTTAAAACTTCCTTTTCAAATTTATGCGAATGTAGGGTATTCCGCGGAAGCTCAGACCGAAAGTGGAAAAGACGGGAAAAGATGACAAGGACAGCCGGCTTGGTTGACACGATATCGGTACCCGAAAACCGTCTAATGCACCGTTCGACAAGCTTTTTCCGCTCAGCAGACAGCCAGTCAGGGAGCATGTGGCTAAAATTCGTGATTTTTGTGTAAATTCATAGAATATGAAAGAGGTGTTGATGGCCAGCCCAGAGTATTATGTTCAAACCTCTCTCAATCGTCCGGATTTTAGGAACAAATGTGGAACAATGCGGAACAAGTTAAAACACATGTGTGCCGTGATTTTTGAGTGAATTCGTAGGATATTTAAAATGTGTTGATGGCCAACCCAGTGTCTTGTTTTGAAACCTCCCTAAACCGTCCGGATTTTTAGAACAAATTGTGGAAGAAGTTTAAACACGTGTGTCATGAGATTTTCGTGTAAATTCGTATGATATCAAAAATCTGTTAATGGCCAACCCAGGGTCTTATTTTGCAATCTCTCTTATCCGTTTGGATTTAAGGAACAAATTAGAACAAATATGGAACAATGCGGAACAAGTTTAAACAAGTGTGTGACGTCATTTTTGTGTGAATTCGTAGAATATCAAAAATGTGTTGATAGCCAACCCACGATCTTATTATGCAACCCCTCTACTCAGTTCGGATTTTTTGGAACAAATTGGAACAAATATGGAACAATGCGGAACAAGTTAAAACACGTGTGTGACGTTATTTTTGTGTGAATTCGTAGAATATCAAAAATGTGGTACATTGCGAAACAAGTTAAAAAACATGTGTGACGTAATTTTTTGTGTGAATTAATGTGGAACAATGCGGAACAAGTTCAAACACACGTGTGACGTGATTTTCGTGTGAATTCATCAGACTTAAAAAATGTCTTGATGGCCAGCCCAGGGTCTTATTTTAAAAACTTTCTCATCTATCCGAATTTTAAGAAGAAATCGGAACAAAATGTGGAACAAAGTGGAACAAGTTAGAACACGTGTGTGACGAGATTTTCGTGTGAATTCGTAGGATATCAAAAATCTGTTAATAGCCAACCCAGGGTCCGTATTTGCAACCTCTCTTATCCGTTTAGATTTAAGGAACAAATTTGAACAAATTTGGAACAAGGTGGAACAAGTTAATACACGTGTGGGACGTCATTATTGTGAAAATTCATACGATATTAAAAATGTGTTGATCCCCAACCCAGGGTGCTGCAACCTCTCTTATCCGTCCGGATTTAAGGAACAAATGTGGAACAATGCGGAACAAGTTAAAACAAATGTATGACAAGATTTTTTGTGTGAATTCATGCGATTTTTCCAAAATGTCTTGATGACCAGCCCAGGGTCTTATTATTCAAGCTCTTTCATCCGTCGGGATTATAGGAACAAATTGGAACAGAATGTGGAACAATGCGGAACAAGTTAAAACACATGTGTGACGTGATTTTTGAGTGAATTTATTGGATAATAAAAATGTGTTGATGGCCAACCCAGGTTCTTATTTTGCAACCCCTCTAATCCGTCTGGATTTTTGGAACAAATTGTGGAACAATGTGGAACAAGTTAAAACACGTGTGTGACGAGGTTTTCGTGTGAATTCGTAGGATATCAAAAATCTGTTAATGGCCAACCCAGGGTCTTATTTTGCAACCTCTCTTATCCGTTTGGATTTAAGGAACAAATTAGAACAAATATGGAACAATGCGGAACAAGTTAAAACACGTGTGTGACGTCATTTTAGTGTGAATTCGTAGAATATCAAAAATGTGTTGATGGCCAACCCAGGGTCTTATTTTTCAACCCCTGTAATCCGTTCGGATTTTTTGGAACAAATTGGAACAAATGTGGAACAACGCGGAACAAGTTAAAACACGTGTGTGACATGATTTTCGTGTAAATCGGCGCAAGTGGGTTGGCTATCGTCACAGAGGTCAGCACCCTCCAGTTGGCCGATGGCACAAGGACATTTAGGTCCCATAAGCGCAGTCCAGAGGCACAGCACGCTGCCAGCCCGGCATGCGTCAGCCAGCCGAGAGGACAGGAGGAGGGGAAGGGGGAGGGAGGAGAGGCGGGGGGGGGGGGGGGGGGGGGGGTCCAGGATCAAAATTTTCGACCCCGATTTGTTAAACGGACATAGATGTTTGAGAGAATAACAAACCGATGGCCACTTATAAAAAAAATAGAGGCAGAAATTTTTTATCCACTTCACCGGGCGCTCTGGCAAGATGTTAAGGTGTCGAACTTACCCCAACATGGCCAAGCCATTCCCTAAGCATTACTCGACGTGCCCTCCGTGCTGCATCGAGCGCGTCGGTCATGGAGTGCTGCGAGCTGCGCCGAGAGTCCATGACTGCAAACAGCTCGCCCGGTGGCTGCCAGTTGCCTAGCACCGATTCGGCAGGGGCATAACAATAATAGAACTATTCCATGCACGAGAAACGACTACATTTTAGCGCTTTTCCACCACGAAAAAAAGGAGAAACGCTTCTATAGAGGCACATGGCACCCTCCGCGCCGTTAGAAAACGTTTGCGGGCATCTGGGGACGGTTGTATGGTTCATGCGGGCATTTAGGGACGGTGTGTATGGTTCATGCGGGCATTCAGGGACGGTGTGTATGCTTCTTGCGGGCATTTAGGGACGGCGCGTATGCTTCATGCGGGCATTTAGGGACGGCATGTATGCTTTGTACGGGCACTAAGGGACGGCGTGTATATGGTTCATACGAGCATTTAGGGACGGTGTGTATGCTTCATGTGGGTATTTAGGGACGGCGTGTATGCTTCTTGCAGGCATTCAGGGACGGTGTGTATGGCTCACGCGGGCATTTAGGGACGGTGTGTATGGCTCACGCAGGCATTTAGGGACGGTGTGTAGGCCTTATGCGAGCACATAGGGACGGTGTGTATACGTCGTGCGGGCATTTAGGGACGGTGTGTATATGCGCGCAAAACAGGCACATGGAGACGGTGTTTATGAGTCGTGCGGACATCTGGGGACGGTGTTCGCGTGAACTACACACCCCTATCACGTGAATTTTGTTATAAGTTGGCAACGGATGGCAATGGGGCTGGATGATATTTTCTGCATTGAGATAGGCAGGATCAGTAATACATCAATCCAAAGTAGCCTTACTTATTTATTGTACACATTGGCATCATTAAAATACATGGGAATGCATCAAAATTTTAAATATTTTAAAACACATTCATATGCTCTTGGCTTAAGCAGGTATTAGTTACACTTCCTGAGTGTGGGTCGGGTGACAAACTCTTCCAATGGTGTCAATGAACTACAGTATTAAAACAGATAACAAATGTGAACACCATTTAACCAAAATGACAAACAGTGTAATATCATTGCAGGCTTGGATAAAACATTTAAACTCAACATTTTAAATAATTCCAAAATACAATAATAAATTTCACACAAACAAAATTGCATATTTAAAAATATGACAATGGACTGTCACTAAAATACATGTAAATACATCAAAATTTTAAATATGCCTAAAACATATTCATGTATGAAAGTACTTAATAAAGCAATAAAGCAATTTAAGTATGAAAGTACTTAATAAAGCAATAAAGCAATTAAAGTATGAAAGTACTTGAGAAATGAAAGTGAAAATTTCAGCGTCGAGCCTTTAATTTCAGGGGACTTATTTTCAAAGGACTTAAGATGGGTTTGCTGTTTTTGGCCCTTGCAATCATATTCTTCACACAAAATATAATATGCGTCCATGCTCTGCTGCTGTTCCTGAGGACGTCTTCGGCATCTTTGGGTTTTTCCCGGAACCTTCTTCTCAATGATTAAATGCGCAAGTTGTCTCCTAACTGCAGCCTTCTCCGCAGCGCTCCACCCCTTGCCCTCTGTTTTTTTTCTTAACCTTTCTCTTTTGGGCTTTTTAGCCGACTCTGTCTCACTGATTTCCGAAACGTCTGATTCAGAATTTTGGCGCTTTCTTTTAGATGACACGCGTAAAGCCTCCTCCTCCTCTTCCTGGTCGGAGTCCTCTGATTGTTCTGCGATCTGGCGATCTCGTCAGGCTTCACATCTAGTTCAGCGAGGTTTAGTCCCTGACCTTGGGAGATCTCTCCCCGGTCCATCAACGTGAAGATTTTTGAGACCCTCGCAAGCTGCAGGGCGCCGCTGGGGAGCCGGTAGTATTCTTGGTGTACCGGGTGTTTCAGCTAACTCAGGACAGTAGAATGGGTGGCCTACCCCGCCGTTGGCAGGCGCTGCCTCGGCGCAGCGGCCGCCTGGGCCTGCCAAGCCGTGCCGTGATGAGCCGGAGTGGAGTGGGGAGCGCCGGGCGGCCGGCGGCCCGGTCGGAGGGAGAGGGAAGGGGGCAAGGCAACCAAACTGTTACTAAACATATTTTTTATTTTTCATTCCACCAAGTGTTCAAAGTGCCTGCCGTTCTGACAAATGCAAGCGCCTACCCTCCGCAATAATGCTCGGTGGACAGAGCCGATTTCTTCCGCCCCCACCTCCGCAAACACTGCTCGAATTCTTTCTTCCATTTCCTCTGGGTTTTGTGGCAGTGGTGATATGATTTTGAATTTTTACATGCCCCACATATAGAAATCACACTCGGCGAGATCAGGAGACCTCGGCGCCCACTCCTGAACTGGCCCATTGAGTCCGATCCAGTGATGAGGGAATTTCTCGCCGAGCACAGCCCTAGCCATGAGGGAGGTGTGAGCAGGGTGGCCATCCTGTTGGAACCACATGGAACGCCTAACTGCAAGGGGAATGTCCTCTAGGAGCCCGTCCAAGTCATCTCTCAAAAACCTAGAATAATTAGCTCCGTTGACATTTTCATCGAAGAAATAAGGCCCAATTATCCGGTCATAGAGGACACCGGCCCAAACTTTCACAGCCCAGTGCCCCTGGAAGTGGTGCTCTTGGAGGCAGTGGGGGTTGTCAACGGCGTAGTGGTGGTCGTTGTGGCTGTTGACACCCCCGTTGCTGTCAACGATGCACTCGTCAGTCCACGCCACCCGGTTTACAAAAAATATCACCATCAAACTGGGGGTTATTTCCTGCCTCGTCAACCTGAAATTTCATGTCATTTCAATAAAACCCACTTGCGTCCGCGGAGTCGTTTTAAAAACGGGGATTCGGATTTTTCATACCCGATCTAACAGCCACTCGCACATAGCTACCCTTGTCGGAAAATCTCCGTCTAGCAGTTCCTGACACTTGTGCCTTTTGAATGGGTGCATGTGAAGGTCTTTTTTAATTATTCGGTGGACCGATATGTGGTCCATTTCCAGGGCCCGCCCTATTTTCTGGGTGCTGTTGTGGGGGTCGGCTTCCAGTGCCTGCTGGACAAGCGCGACCGCCTCCGGGCTAGGCCTGGGCGGTATAACGATTTCAATATCAATATCCAATATTTCAAAATATTGGATTCAACACCAATATCCAATATCCTGTATTGGATATTGGCTCCAATATCAATATTGGAATATTGGTGTCCAATATTCCAATATTTGTATTGGAGTATTGGTTTCCAATATTTGCATTGGAACATTGGTTTTCAATATTCCAATATTAATATTGAGATACTGGATTTCAGTGTTACTGCATTGGGGAAACTAGAGGTGTTTTTTGTCTCGAGGCAGACTTTATGAGCAAAGCGGGTTGTCTCGGCAACCAAAGGGCCCTGCGCCCGGGCCACGGGCTGGTCGTGGTCGGGGTCCTACGTGTCGGGAGCACAAATATTAAATGTTTTGGGTTTGGGATGTGTCTCGATTAATAATACCGCGAATGAAAACTCACCACGCTGTGCAGGAGCAAGCGTGCCGGTGTTTCTGAGCCTTTCTCTATAAACAGGGAACAGTTGGTGTCGAGGAACGACTCTGTCCGGAAACCTCTGTAGGTAGAGCCGGGGAGCCCTTCGAGAGTTCTCCCGCGCTTCGCCAAAAATCAGAATCATGTCTGTCATCTCGTTGGTGAACACGTGGCGCTCCTCCATCGCGGCGATTTGACGTAAACGTTTGACGTCTGCTAGCGTCAGCGCACGGCAGCGCTGTCGTCCCCGCCCCTCCCCCGCCCGAACGCCCCCTCTCCGTCACCGTTCCCTCTCCGGGCCGCAGCGAGCCGTCCCCTCCCCACCTTGGAACAGTTTATTGCATCTGTCAACTCGAAGAAGGGAGGTACTCGAGCCTTTCGTAAGCCTCAGAGGCATTCTCATGGTCCACTAACACTTGACGTCAAGACATTCCTGACCATCAGGAAGGACCTGCCTGTCCTCCTGGCCACGGTACGTGGGTCAAACTGCCCTGAACTGACCGAGTCCGACAAGCGAGTGGCGACCTCCCAGCTCCAGGACGCTCTGCACGTCCTAGGGCGTCCAGAAGACGGCCCGGGTCGGGGCCAGTCAGCGTCGATAGCCACACGAGTTGACAAAGACGACGTCTTATTTGACGACTGGCTCGTGGAGCTGGAAGAAGCATGTCCAGGCGCGGGGCCTATCCGTCTGAACACGCGATAGACCTCCAAAGGGTGGTTGCTGGTGTCCCGACACCTGTACCATTCGGTGGCGAGGACACGCGGATATGCTGCAACTGGAAGGTACCATAAAAAAAATACACAGGGAGTGGCTACTTAATAGACTCATTCATTCTTCATTTACAGGCTTACTTTGACTCAGGCTGTCCAAGGTCTCCAGCCGAGAGCTTCGCTGCGGCACTGGATGCGCCGGTTTGTGAAAGTGCGTGTAAGGGTTGTCACGTCAAACACTTTGCTTTTCATTAATCCAAAGGGAGAGGGACTTGACCCTAGGGGGCATCCATATACCACGTGACCCAAAATAGGCCACTTTTAGACCCCCCTCCCCCCGCGTGACCTGGCTAACCTAACCTTCCCATGTATTTAATATAGGAGCGTGACCTGAGGCTGACCCCCCCCCCCCCCCCACCTTCCCAATTCGGTCACGTGGTATGTGGATGGCCCCAGTACCAGTGATATACGAAAAGTGTTTTTTTTCGTCAGTAAAACTGAGCTTTACTTAACCCACACAACCTAACCCAGCGTCTAGTCTTTGTCAGATTTGACCTTTCGGGAGCAAAGAAATGGTGGTCCTCAACAGGACCGTTGGGGTGCAGCCACTCTGAGGAGCGCTGTCTGGGACGGATCAGGGGGCACATTTCCACACACGATGGGGACTTATAGGTTGGTGGCTGCTGGTGTACTCCGTGCACACCAACAGCAGCACAGAATCGTGTCACGCGGCAACGAATCGAAGAAGGTTCCAAAAATACAAAGAAATAAGTTCCTAGAAGTCACGGCCTGAGAATTTTAAAAACTTACAAGTCTTTCTTTTTACTTTTAACGGATTGTAGCTGACTCTAATGATTTAGAGAATGGAAAATTTTAAAAAATCATTGCAAGTTTGTTTCATCTTCACATTCTTGTCTTTTGCTGACATTTGGCCTCTGTGGTATATTCTTGTACATTGTTAATTTTTTTGTCCAGGAATCCATCAAAGAAAAGAAGATTGGACCTTCAAAGACAAAGAGAGTATGTACTCAACTTTTTTATTTTTAGTATGAGGACATCTGCAGTAGCAACTTCAACTTATTGGTGATACAATATGTAATTATATCAATGAGCACTTGATTTGTGCATAGCCTCCTTTTGCTAAACTGTGCATTATAAGTAAAATTAAGTCTTTGGTTTCCAATTTATATAAAGTTTCCAGTGGGAGTTAAGTATGAATCTTCAAATCACATGACATGTATACATATTTTGCTTTGCTGCATTTCTGATTTCAGGATCTGTTCCAAACACCTGCTTCAGATTCAGATGAAGACGATCCAAAACCTGTGAAAAGTAAGTAATTTTAAGCCAGAACATCCAAAGAGGACAACTTAAGTTGTCTGATTGTTTGGAGAAAAAAAATTGTACGAAATTGTGGTTTGCTTCTCTAGGCTCATAAAAATTCTTCAGCAAGAAAATGAAGAGCTGAAAACCGAGTCGAGGTCTCTTAAACCCCAATTAAATTTGCAAGAAGGTAAATAATAAAATTTTAATATGCTTGATGTCGTGTTTCCTTTATTCCTGTATGTTGCAGATAGTGAGTGTGTGGTTCGATTTATTTTTCTCTGAAGCTGCATGTTAAGAAAAAGAGGTGAGTCTTGGTTAAGATTTTCTTTTATCTAGAGCCATGAGCACTTAACTGAAATTTTGACTTACGTTTGCCTATTAGCAAATGACGCAGAAGACGTTATCACTGTCCATGACAGTGCCAGTCAAAGTAGCCGCCGTGAGTGTTGGAGTGATAATGAAGATAGACAGGTGTGATCACATATCATAGATTAAGGTATGCTTTACTTGCATACGCAATTAATTATTTTATTGTGTTGCTTTTCTAGGCAGCTGCTCCTCATCTCTGTGTCGAGGAAGAATCAGTGTATGACACATTCCATGGGATGACTTCGCTCATGTCGTTGACCATGAGCATGAGGATCCCGTACCCGATGTGAGTGTCAAAGAGGTGCAAGAAACAGTCATTACAATTGGAGTGGAATGCAAGGCATGCATGATAGAGAAGGCAACATTTAGGATTAAAAAATGCGGTCAAATCGGTCTATGCCTGTCCTGCAAAGACTTTTATAGGTGCCCTGAGTGTCATGGTGTCCACTTTCTCGATACAGAACGAGTCTTTCATTAAGAATTGATAATTAAAGGGAAATTTGCCTAAAAACCTAATTCACTGCACACCTGTTTCCCACCCTCAACTGTTTAAATTACCTTACAATATAAATAATACTGCAGTAAGAATGTGAAGAATGTTAACTGTGCCGTACAACACTAACAGAACATTAAAACAGTTCAATATTTTCTGTATACAACAAAGAAACTTATTTACATTAAGAAGAGATGTATATTTATTACAGCAATAATGAAGTCAATTTAAACAAGGTAGGCGTACGCCTGACCGCGTCGTGGCGTAACAGGCTTCGCTCATCGCGAACCACTGTTCCGCCCCTCCACGCTTGGCGTACACCTACCTTGGCCCTGGGGTTTTCTTCGGCGTTGTAATTGAGGTCCTGAGTGTATTTGACGCGGGGTCGTTATCCATCTTAAAGTTTAAAATACTGCTTTTTCAGCAGTTTTCCCTTTCGTTCCTGCTACGCTGCTCAAGAAGGCCCTGTTTTGACAACAAGCACCTGCAGCTGCACCTTGGGTCCATTTCAGCATCTTGACTGGGGTCTTTGGGTGATTTTAGAAGGGGTCGGCCGCCCTGTTTAGTTTTGAAATTCAGCACGATTTAGAGGTTTGCTCTCCCGTTCCAGTTCCTGCCCAAAATGGCCCCGTTTAGATCACAAGCACCTGCAGCAGCACCTTGGGTCCATTTCGGCATCTTGTCTGACGTCTTTGGGTGATTTTAGAAGGGGTCGGTCACCATGTTTAGTTCTGAAATTCTGGACGATTCAGAAATCCCCCCCCCCCCCCGTTCCAGTTCCTGCCCAAGAAGGCCCTGTTTTGCCAACCGGCACCTGCAGCAGCACGTGAGGCCGGTTTGGGGATGTTCTGGGGAGTTTCTAGGACGATTTAAGTGGGAGTCCATTCGCATGAAAAAGTTTGTATCTTGCACCGTTCTATCAAAACATAAACGGTAATCGATGCGTGCGTCACTATCGTTATCGCGTTGTTAATTATTTTATAAAATCTAAGACCAGTTAGAAAAATTATCTTAAAAACTATTTCGTCTACGATGCCCCAGAAGTGAGGTTGACTCCGGTATGATGCAAGAAGATTGAGGTCCAAATATGAGCCCTCAACGATGAATTGTTCTCGAGAAATCGCGCGGACTGACACACACACACACACACACACAGAACCTTTTTGGGCCAGTGAGGTAAGGGCTTCGCTTTCGAATCATTATATTGTTTAATGAATATATAACTACGTGTCCACAATTATTAATATTCTACTCACGATTGTTGAATGCAAGCTGTACAGAAAAAAAGACAAAAACATACAGATTTTGTAAAAGCAGAAGGGAATAAATCCAATTCGGCTTGTGCGCCACTACTTTCACTTAGGTTTTCCTCCCATTTCAATTGAATTTCAACAAGATTACTATAAATCTGTAGGGAAAAAGGGAGGCGAAAGTCAATTCAACCTAACCCCCTTTTACGATTTGACGCACAGAAAATACTGACGTACACGAAACATAACATTGACTAGTGTGAATAACGCACAGTTCGGGAGTGCAAATAAGAGTAACAAATAAGTTCAATGTAATATCGATCCGAAGACATCCGAGGTCGAAAAACAAAAGATGCCCGTCCCGCTCAAACTTGTCCTTGCTTTTATTTCGGCGGGAAAGGAGTTCTGTCAGGTCGGAAGCCTATCTCTGTTGTCGAAGCCTGTCTGTGGTTTGGTTCCGGGTTTGTGCTATTTCTGTTGTCGAAGCCAAACAGTATTTTTTCTCAGCTACTTAGTAAGTTGTGCTTGTAGTTTTGGGGAATCCACTTGGCACATTTCTATAGGTTTAAACTTTTCAGTCGTTGATGACAATCAGTATTGCAGGTGTCATGAGGGAGGTGCATCTTCACCATGGCCTCTGAGATGGCTCTCATTACATCCATGCTATAGGTGTGCATTCCTATCATGTGCACAGTGTCATGAAGGGTGGCAGGGTGTCCCACCGATGCATGTATTTTGGCTTCAGAAGAAATTGCAAAGCGAAGGCCAGTGTGGATCAAAATGGATCAAATTTCAGACGAAGCAGGACTGCATACCACAATCATGTGGCCATCAGGTACATGGTGCACCAACGACGGTTCAGGGTAGCAGTTCTTGCTGAATGTAGAAGAGAGGATAACTACTAAGTCCCTGAAACAAATTTATCATGACATCAGGAGGACCATGGGGTATGAAACATTCAGTGACTTCAGTTTTCTTTACGTGACGTTTCTTTCAAATGTACTTTCATCTCACAAAATTATTGGATAGGGAGGACGCCTTGGGCAAATTTTGCCGAAGTGCCCATGGCTCTCTTGCCTGGATGTAAAAGAAGTGCAAAGTGACGCAACATTATGTGTGCCAGAGGTGCTGGGCTGCAGACAAGTATGGAATGTAATAACATTTCGCAGACACGACGCAAGTACCAGCCCCATTATGTCCTTTAGTGTCTACATGGAATTAAACATAAGTTTTGTATCCAATATTCGTCATTCGTGAGATTAGCTGTGGCTGTGAGTGTTTTAAAAGAGGTGGAATTATTATTTTCTCTATCTCGTTTTCTTTTCTAGAGTACAGTGCTCTTTCAGATTGTGATGCAAACAAAATCAGAAGAGTGCTACATTGTTGTGCTCAGAGCGACAAAGGCTATATGTCCAGAATTCCGTCCACAGGTTGTAAACTGTAACCATGAGCCAGCTGAAGGCAATGCATGGGACATAGTAGTATATCTGCCCATCGTGTTCCTGGGATGCTTTACCCACAGCACCAGGTTATATATTGTCAAGAGATGTTGTGCAAATATGCTACTCAATCCAAGTTAATGACTCCCGATGTGTTCTATAGGCAATAGCTGGTAAGGCCAAAAAGCTGGGACTAGTGCCATTGATCAGAGTCAATGCGAATGTTGACAGCATTATGCGGTATCTGTGTGCCATTGCCCTTCCTGTGAATTGAATTAGAGAACGCTTAGAAACTGTTGTGAGAAGCCTTGACCTAGATTTGTTTCCAATCCTGCAAGAAATTTTCACCTCCTTCCGGAACACATGGTTGAGGCCTACTGCCATGCGTCGCTTCCCTGATAGAACAACAAATGCATGTAAGGGTGTTCCAAGAATCTGGGATTTTGCCCACGGGTGTCTTTTTGGAACGTTCAAGATCTAAAACGACTCTGTGCAAAATTTGAGTGCGATCGGACAGCGCTGAGTTGAGACGCTTGCGCATGTGGCATAAAGTTTTGGAGGTGTACCCCACTCCGACGGGCCGCCTGACTTAGTAACCGCCCCTGCGCCGTCGGCATAATCCAAGGTACATGTGAATCAGCCAATGGAACACTTGTTGGTCTCAGGGCTTTAAACACATTTAAATTTTATTTGAAGCATCTCCATATAGTTTTTGGACCTTTAACTTACCTCATCGGATTTATTTCTATCAAAGCCCAAACTCAGGCGGAATACTCCGTGGTCGGGGCTTCGTAGTGTCGTTGTCGTGCTCGAAATCAATTTGGACGTAATCGCCTACGAAGGACCAAGCCTCGGTACGGCTTTGTAGATGGGCCTCCACGCGACGATACCCCACGGGACGCGGGGTACTCCCACGGCGGGGTACTCCAGCGGAACGCCGCGGCGTCCCCCCCCAGCGACGCCGCCGCGCCGGGTGACCACCGGGCCGACTTACAGTATGACAACAGGCTTCCAAAACGGACACATACGCTGGGAATCCACCCAATAAACCATGTACTTGAAGGGTGCCGCTAGTGTTGAACAGGATCATTTTGAAGTCCAAACAAACCTGGCTTAGAGTTAGATTCTTATTGTGAAACATTGAAACACGAAACACAGAACATCTTGGAGACGCATTTCCAAGCCCTTAAGTAACCGACAAACATAATTTTATGCTGAGACCAAACGAACTAGATTTGCAACAAATAATAAATAGTCGCGGTGCCCCCCCCCCCTCTCTCTCTAACGGGAAAAGGGGGGTTCGCCCGCTTGGAGATGACCTCTGGACGGTGAACCCCCGATACGACGAGACATCCGTTATGGCAGCTTTATCACGGATGCTTCGTAAGGAAAAATGGCTTCGTCGCTTTAAAAACGAAAGGAAAAACAGTACATCTACGACGTCCGCACCAGTGTGCATGCTCAGTCAGTACGAAGGCACAGCAGGTCCTGTGTGGTGGTCGGGTGGTCTCCCAAAATACCGTGTGGCATCTGCGCACGATTGCGTCAAATAACTTTCTTCGAACGAAATGGCCAAGTCGACACCTGAGTCTGCATCCAATAGAGAAGAATCGCCAAGTGAATCTTCAGCAAAATCGCTTGAGGCCCTTTTTTACCCGGAAGGAGGCTGGGGATGGGCAGTCGTTTTCGCCTTTGCAACTAATACGGTAAGCGTGCTGCAGTGTTGCTGGAAAAGTCGGCAACCTCATTGGTTTCTGACGCTGAATACTTGCGCCTCTCGCAAATATTACGAGTTGCTCAAAATCTACAATGACGGTAGCTGGGAAGTTGAAAATTACATGGGTAAACAGCTTTTTGATCTGCAATTGCAATTCCGGAAGGGCGGTCGTCCATATATTACCTACACACTTTAGGGGGAGGGGGCGCTACTTGGTACTAAAATGCACGTGGGGGAGGGAGTGGGGCGGGGGTCTGAATGCGAAGTACGTACGAATAAAACGGTTGCACGCCTTGGAAGTTTATTACAAGGCGCCAACGCCTGCATGGGGGCCCCAAAACGGACTGAAATCGCGTACGTACTGTATGGACGACCCCTAAGGGAAAATGATTCTCGTGCAGGTCACTTTTTCATGCTATTACAAGTATCCATGTTTATCTATTTAGAAGCAGTCTCAGGGTCATTTGTTATAATTTTAACATTTTTATGCTAATTTAACAACTAAACGGCAAGGCCAGTCAGCGGTACTGGGTCGTGACAGGTCAGCTCTGATTTTTGACTACACACTAACACTAAGGGTACTGGGCTGGGTCATTTGACCAAAATCGCTCTTTCTTTCTCTTCCACTTGAGTGTTTATTTTTTCTCGGGCCTGGGGTTTTCTGACTTTTATTTTTTTAGTCCTTGGAGCATTTTCGGCCCTAAATTTTTTGGGGGGGTCGAAGTTTTTTGGAATAAAGGCCATGTTACCCTCCGTTTACCAAAGTGGGTCATTTGACCCAGCCATATACTGACCACGTTTTCCGCCCTTAGTGTTATGCTTTTTTGCATCCAGGCGATGTCAAATGAGTCTGGCGTACTTAAGAAAGGCCATTAAGCAATGTTATGTCACTCCTTGCAATATAAGGGTTAGGCAACCAGCACAGGTTACTTTATTTGTCGATTCAGTACCACTCTGACGCGGATTTTTTCAACGAGTGAGAAGCAGGCGCTCTAATATTAATTTCTATTCATAGTCATCAATATTACTATACGCTCAACCTACCTAACCTTATAATAATATTTTACTATCACGGGAGTGGAATCCATTTCGCCGACTGGGCATAGTGTCGAGCTACACTTTTCCCATTTCTGGTACCCATCTAACTTTGCTTAACCTAACCTAAACTTGCTTAACCTAACCTACTTGTTTTGACCAGAACCCAATACAATATGTGGGCAAAGAGGAAAATATAGGTCGGCACTATGCCCGGTCGGCAAAAAGGATTACATGCAAAATAAAGATCGTTCCAAAAGGGGTCGATCTACCTTTACACGCCAATTCCGTATTTATTTTTTCGCAGTGCACCTTTCAAGATATTAATATTTTTTTTTGTGAGTTTTTTTAAAAATCGTATTAGAGTCCACAAATAACGTCAGGAATACTAAACGACACCTTTAAATCATGTTTTAGGTCAGGAAAGCGCCTATGGGTCATTTGACCCACCGTGGTAAACGGAGGGGGGCGTCCAAGTCCATTTCACGACAGGACTGTCGTGAATATATTTTGTTTCCTTGCCCTTCGTGAATATGATGATGGACTTCGTTACAATGTTTTGAATTGAATATAGAGCCCTGAATTGACTAACGAAAAGCTTTTAGGATCGGCATGAAGTCATCAAGTTCCTTGAAAAAAAATAATATATTCGTGAATTTCGACAATTTCGTTCCGACTGCTGACGTCACCGGAAACAACAATAAAAGTAAAGGAATGACAAGGGCTGACCCCTACTGCTCATGCGCAGTGGACTGGTTCTGCTGGAAATGACGTCCACGCATGCGCAGTGATAACTCCGATAGGTCAGGGCTTGATATTCCTTTCATCGTCTTGCCGTTCTTTGATTTGGAAATTTTCAAACAGTTTGTGCTGCAAATTACCCAATTCTTTTGTTGGAAATTTCTATCAGTAGTTTTCAAAATTCTATGAATGTTCTGGAATTTTCCAAACACCTAAACAATTCGTGTTGCTGGTTTTCCCATCAATTTGGTAAAACGAATTTTCTTTACACTTTACTTTGTATATATTATAGTAAAGGCAAGAGTGGGAAAATTCGGCGCTCACTTAGAGCGACTAAACTAATCGGAGACATCATATTTCATTACTTAGTCCAAGCAATAGCAATAGGCATCTCTTCTCAGTTTCCAGTGGAGAATGACCAATTTTGGGGTTCGACTTCCAAGAACAGCAGCATCAAGCGAAGATTGAAAAGTTCTGTGTAGTTATTAGCCAATGACACGACGGCCATAGAACACTTGTCTCTTTGCCATTTCCGGTCTTCAGCAGCCGGAATGAAATTAGCTATCACCTCGTTCTGTTTCAGGTTTTCATGATCAAAGTGACATCGGTTTTTAACCTAATCTTCAAAGACCTCTTTAAAGAACTGAAGATGTCCACCACGCTGAAAGCTACAATCATGACACTAAACACGTCGTTTAATTTACTGTTTGGTAAGTTGTCTTTACTGGAAAGCAATAAATTATTTTGGACGTCCAGCGCCTCATCTCCTGCCACTGAGGTGAAAAGGCAGGAGATGCGGCGTCAGTGGTGGATCCATGATATGCTTAGCTGAACAGGAATTCACGGTTTTCGAGGCTGTGTTTCTGTTTGTGTTGGCGCCAACTACAGAAAATATGCGTGGAATAAGCATGTTTTTGGAGGGTGCAACCATCTCCCTAATAAAAGGCACGTCAGTAAGACCTCCTGGCGAGGAGCAAATAGTGGCCTCGGCTGCGCATGTGGTGATAGTAGGTGGAGCCGTCTACGGGGTAAGCAGGCAGCCAATCGGGCCGCGCCGCCATCCGGGCAGTTCGCCAAGAGGCAACCAATGTGAGATTCCGCCTGTAGTGGGTGCTCATTCAATCCTGCCCGCATTCCCCGCCCTCCACCACTACCTTTGTTTCACGGTTCACCGGTGGAAAAAAAAACTAAAAATCGGTGTGCTGCGGCGCTGCCTACTGCCCAGGGGGACCTGGCGGCCGGGCGATGGGAGGACTACTGTTTTCTTGTTATATTTGACTTCAAATAAGTCTGTAAGCGGTTGTGTCGACGATGAAGTGCACTCACATTCGTGTCGTGACGTTATCATCGTGTATGTATGAAAACGCACACGAAATGTAAATGTGGTTGACCTGTGTGGAAGCGTCCTCCATTACAAGTGTCTGGATGAAGTAATCGTCAAGACCCGATATAATATGCTGCATTCTTATGTCTGACATGGATAGAAAGAAGTTAAAAGCATAATTATGTGCTGGATGTAAGAATTTACTCGTTACAACCTCAAAACAGGTAGATTCCGGTTAACTACACGTTCGGTAAGGCCAGCAAAGGTAATAAGAAGTGATAGATATGCGGTGATGATTTTTAACGCTTAGAAACCTCGACAAATGACTTGTGTAAAGCAATCATTTCGCGCCCTTTTGCGGGTCCTTTACGCGCACTTTACGCCTTAAACATTTTCGACAGGACCCGCACACAAAACCCTAACCCAAAGACCAAGCCAAACTCATATTCACTGTGCCAGGAAAGTGTTATGTTCCTGGCTGCACTACGAACTATGATAGCAATCACGAAGGTGGAATTGGTGTGTTCCATCCCCCTAAGGTAGGATCAGTTAAATAGAACACAAGTATTGAGATATTCCTGTACTTATTCAGTACACATATGACAATTTCCACAATTGCCTGGTCTTTATCCAAACAAGTCCATCAAGAACTAACAACTTTAAGTAGATGGCTTAATATTTAGGAGAGTGATGATTAACAATCCATGCTCTTCTGTCGATACATAAGGGAAAATTAGAGGAATGGAGCAGAGCCATTCCCAGAGGTCATGCACCACTGCGCTTCAAGGGTGTGGTCTGTGAGAGGCATTTTGACCCAGAAGAAGTGATCTCAAAATTTATTTACAAGATGCCAAACGGTCAGTCATTGAGGAGGCAAGGAAAAAGAAAGCTCAGGTGCTGTTCCACACATATTTTAAACCTGCCCAAGTATTTGTCTTCGAGAAGAACTCGCAGAAAGTCCCCAAAGAAACGATATGTGTCCGAAAAGAACCAAATGAGAACAGCACCTGAAACGATTATGCCAATAGCTCAATTACAATACCCGCTCATTGAAAGGTATCTTAAACATTTCTAGCACAGTGATCACTATAAAAAGTAAAATGCTTCCTTGTTTTTCTGGAAATTTCAAAATTTACAATTGCGGAGGAAAATCTTTTTTTTTTTTTTTTTATTTTAATACTTTGATAATTAAAGAATTCAGTATTGCAGTAATTCCGCAAAGAATGAGCTAGTTCTTGAAGGCAGCATTTCATTTAAGTCACCTAGAAATAAAAGTGTATAGCCAATTCAAGTGCTCTTGGATATTGCAGACTAGAGATAAAATCCCTCTCAATGAAGCACTGCTTAATGTGTCCAAAATTGATCTTCCCGGCAATTGGATGCACACTCTCCACACAAAGCCAGGAACCTCCTCAGAATCTGTCCACTTCTATGCCAAAGAAATACCAACAAAACAAAAAACAGGCGTGGATCCATCGCCCCCTCGCCCCCCCCCCCCCCCCCAGGGCGCCTGAAGGGCGCTCAAAAGGTAGACAATTCGCGTTACAATCCGCCTGAAAGTAGGCAGAAAGCGGTACATCGCTCCCCCCTAGAGCCGCCTCTGGATCCGCCACTGACAAGAAGCAAAACAAAAATTAAAACTAAGGAAGATCTAGAGCGGTTTGTTCAGGCGCGGATCCAGGGGGGGGGGGACTGAGCGACTGAGCCCCCCCCCCCCCCCCCCCCTACGGCGCCCGAAGGGCGCCCGAAAGGTAGGCAATTCGCGTTACAATCCGCCTGAAAGTAGGCAGCAAGTGGTACACCGCCCCCCCTAAAGCCGCCCCTGGATCCGCGCCTGGGTTTGTTAGAGAGATCAAGTCTCTTAATGTGCTGCCTCAGGTATAGAAGGAAAAAAGGCACAGTCTCAGCTGTCAGGTGATCAACACTACCTTTTCAACCAGAACACTTAGATGTAAATTTCATCACCGAGATAGAGCAAGACTTCTTAAATTTTTAAAGCGCCAACAACAAGGAAAAATAAAAAGAGGAAAAAAGGCAAAAGACAATTGACTAAGGATACCCAATGAAAACACTGGTAAGAAAATTATTCCATCAATTTCCTGGCATAACATTTGCACCACAGCATAACATTTTAATGAGATAATTTAATTTTCAGGTTCAAAGCTTAAAAAATCATATAAAAGCCATGAAGATTAAGACGAGTCAAATGGATGAAGAGGCAGTCAGCAAAGTCCTTGACCATTCCTGAAGAAAAGCATAAGGAGGTGGTCAAGACCATTACAGTGGCATCTAATTGCAAAAATACAAAAAACAGAAGATAATCCAACGAATGGATGTATTAATGCATTTTGATGCGCATTAAATCAGAAGCCTTGTATGGGAAAATGCTGCAAGACAATTTGCTGCTACTGCTTAGCCTACGAACAATTCAGAGATTCGTGTCAAAATTAAAGCCTCAGTTTGGATTTTCAGCACGCCCTGAAGAGAATGAACGCCATGGTAAATTAAACAATATTACATTATGACAAATCACATTAAATTGTAATGAGTAATTCGTATTCAATTAAACGCCCATTCTGCTTCCCTACGATTTCACCAGTAATAGAGCAAGTTGTTTGTTGCAGGCGTTTTAATGGCTGATGGAATGGCCACACGGGAGAACGCTGAATTTAACAAAAGCACAGGGCAAGTTCATGTAGTGGTTGTCCTTGGCTCTGCTGCTCCTCCCAACGCTGACTCCACTTTGGGAGATCACGCTCTTGTCGTTTTATTCCAGCCGTTCAAAGGACAGTGGTTTTAAGCCTTAGGGGCATTCTGCAGCAGAGGGGCAGCTAAAGGACCCGAACTAGAAAAACTTGTAACCGAAGCAATCAAAATGTTATACAAGTCTGGTTACTTTGTAGATGTTGTCACCACAGGTGCAGGTTCATGGGACAGAAACACGTGGTCCATGTTCGGCATAAGTTCCAACGAATTCAACTGCACAAACCCTGCAGACGTCCATAAGAACTCAGAGGAGTATGCCAGTGAAAGTGAGCAGAAATATGAGGGACAGGCCCAAGAACAATCCAAACCAAGGAAACTTTGGTTTATGTCTGATTTTCCCCATTTAGTTAAGTCCATGTGGAACCGCGTCAGAACCAAGAAAACATTGGAGGTAAAGTCCAGTCATGAAAAATGCAATAGAATATTACTATTATTTTTGTGCCAACAAAGTGTTGATTTCTTACTGAGACACCTGATGGTATGGTGAAGCTTTAGGGCCATGAAGGCAGTGTCAAATAAACTCCTTAATTTTTCCAATAGACCATCACAGAATTTTTAGAGTATTTGGAGCTCTAGAAGCAAATCTCTAAGGCTGACACAAGATTAGCGTGGCAGACTGAGTCGAGACTAACAGTCACCTTAAAAGGCTCATTGGAGCATAGTGAATATTTGACCACATTAGGCCTCAAATAAAGCATTGTGTCGCACTCGGTGGCCATTCTCATCTCTCTTGACATTGAACACCCATTTTGAGGATATCACCCTCCGACCGGCTGACCTAGGCACCAGAACCCAGCTTTTTAGGGATTAGCAGGTTCAGCATGGATTTCAGGTGCGGCTCCTCCCTGGACAGGCACACATGTGTCTCATAGGATGGTTTCGATAACAACGATTGAATACGTAACAGACTGGTCAAACGCAGCCTCTCTGGACTTAACAACTTTCCCCGACTGGGCAGACTGGGCAGGGTCAACGATGCGCCATGCTTTGGCTGGCTTACTTACGAAGAACATTTATTTGTCTTACAGCATGGTACAAACCCTGTACATGGTGGTACTAAGAATTTATGAGGTTGCTTCCCAGGAAAGTCAAACCCGTTCTTGGCCTACTTGAAAGTCTGTGTTGCAAAGTATGTTGCCAACAAAAGCATTTGAGTCAACTGCTAAAACTCAATGTAATTGTAAGTGATATTGACTTAATTTTTACAGTCTGGATGTGCATTTTAAAGAAATAAAAAGGAAATGGGTTGAGAATGAACTTCAAAGATTAGTTATTCGAACCTTTTATAATATCAGTGCACACATGATATTTACACACGTATTGGCTACAGACCATAAACACGTACACCTGTTCTTATAACAGGTAATGGCTAACACAGGAATGTAACAAAGGAAGAGCACTTTCCAATTTCATACAAATAAATGATATTGTAAAGGACACGGCCCCGTGCCGATGCCTACCCGTGACTACTCCGCGTATCCAGCACCTGCTCCTGACCGGTACCATTGTACGCGCCGCCCTCGCGGTCCCCTGTGGCAACCGCCCCCCTGTTTTGTACCCGCGACCCTGCCCTGCCCTGCTCTGCTCCGAATACACCAGTCCTGATCTGTGTCGCTGGTCTCTTCCCCTTCGCCCTTGCATACTTCACGGACTTGCAGGATGCATGTCGTTAACATGGCCACTCTACATGCCCAGTGATAAAACGACTCCTGCACATATTGTTTGCACTGCATAACACAATGCATAACCCGATTTGGAAGTCGCTGCCGAGAACATTGAACGCCAGAAGTTTAACTCCATGATCTTACAGCTGGCGCGACAGGTACCAGGGGGTACCAGGGTGTCTGGTTCTATACCTGGACCCACATAGCCATCAAACGTGCACATCAGACAGAATAGAAGGTGCATCTCGAAAAGGATCTTGGTTTTCATCATACAAAAGATCAACAACAGTGCCTGTAGTACCATTGACAAGGCCTTTATGTACCCACAAGTTGGACCTAAGCACAATCCTAGATCCCTCAGCCAAGTATAACATACTTTGCAAACCATCTGCTCCATCCACAGTGCCATAACTTGCACAATTTTCATTAAGCTTGACTGGAACATGTTACTGGTAGAGTATAGTGTTTGCCACAGGTTAGCCCCTAATTTGCGTATCAAGCCTCCACAGGTAGAGTGGGCGGGTTCTGGACTTTATTTTTCATACTGGGTGCCAAGAGCTCTAGGCTCTGTCCAGAAGATGGTAATGGGCAAAATAACAGACACTAATACATAGTTAAATAGTAAGATACTGCCAATATTTACTCAAAAAATATAACAACAGAAGAGAAAGTTGTTGAAAGAAGAAAACTTGACTGATACTCCAGGTACTCCAACCGCCGTGCAGACAGCCGCAGGAAAAAGCACGTTAATAATTTACAACCATTAGAAAAAGATAATATCAATATCCCAAATGGGATTACCAAACTCAATGGAAATACTAAAACCCCCATAGATGAGGGGAGGATGAGAAATAGTAAAGTGAAAACGGAAAGACCAGGTTGCGAGTAAAAAGCTGGGTCTCACAGTAGCTTCGCCTTACCGTGAAATACTAATAATCTGCATTAAATAAATTCAGAGATCTAAGGGGTCAGCTGCCAGCGGGGAGAGTGAACCGCAAACTACAGAGCACTTGCCTTCCACGCTGGCCTCTGACACCAAAAGATATACTAATCACATTTGACAAAGCCGAAAGAATCAAAGTCCACGCTCACTGCGTCATGGTGCTAGAGCGTTGAGAGAGTGAAACACAATCTTTGAGACACTTGCCTCCTCAACACCCACACACCATGGACCCGAGCAAAGAACGATTAATAAATTAGAACTAGATAAGGTCAAGGCCAGTACGCTAAGGTTGTGGGAGAGTGACACACGAACTATATGCCACTTGCCTCCCCATAACCCACACGCCTGAGTCCTAGCAAAGCACAGCAGACTAAATAGGAAATACTTTAGTCAACAAGAACGGGATGTAAACTACTGCCAGACACAACCATAACAACTTTAAATTTAGCAGAAAAATGGGACTTCACTAGATAATAAAGAAACAAAGCGCGGGAATGAACACAATGAATCAAGACTTTACCCACTAGCTTTAGGTGGAGGCGCGGAACTTCAGCCCATGGCGGCGTGCCGGCCGCCACGACGACCGCCGGCGACGTTCCCCACTACATCACCCCGACCGAGATGGCCACAACTGGCGCGCCTAGCCGCTCATCCTGCGCGCGACGGCGGCAGGGAAGCAGCAAATCGGCGGCCCACACACCTCGGGTCCCCGCCCGATCAGGCCAGCACTCTCTTCAGCCGTGCTAAAGCACCCCGTCCTGTAGGAAGCAGACGCCAACCATCACAGCACAACACACTCGCTGACACCAGAGCTGTACCACACACACCGAGCTGTCGTTTAGACTCACCGATGAAGGGAAACGGGGTTTCGTTTGCCGAAAAGGCAGTCGAGTGCTCTACACAAGAGCCCCAAAGGCACCAAAAACCCGCAGTGGGTTAACCTTCGTGCGGCCCTCCTTCGGCGGGCCCAGCTCTTGGCTGTCTTGGTCCGCCTACTCCTCCGCTCAGAACTCGACTCCGTTTGACTCGCCGGCTCTCCTTTCCTCCCGGCCTGCGCGCGTCCGCGAGGGCCAGGGGAGGGAGGCAAGTGGGGGGGGGGGGGGGGGGGAAGGCTGCTGCCGCGCCGTCTGCCACTGTGACGGGCATTCTATTCTTGTTAATTTTAAAAGTGTGATCGAACCAAATGTTACGATTGCTTCCCGCATGGCTGAGGTCTCGATGAAAACAACAACCTGGCCCGTCCATTCCGTCAACCTCGGTGCCAGTTCCGCTGCGCTCCACCGGCACCTCGGTTTGACAGGGGGACTTGGCCAGCTTGCCGGCGGCGTTTACGGGGGCCTTCGGCCCCCGTCTCAAGTCTTCCTAGAAGTGCCTGATGCAGATTTATTTGTTACGATTAAAATCGTTAACCTGAGCCCGTCCCTGTGCGCACCGCGATGGTAATGGTGTGCGCGCGGCGGCTAACCCTAACCTCAAAAAACAAAAACAGACAAATTTTCATTGATCAAGAATGCGATACAAATCGAAAATTGTTGCCACCGCACGTGATTCTACGTTAAAAAAGGAGTTGATCCTCAAAATTTGAATTTAAAGTTTTTCTATGAACGATAAGTCGGCGAACACACTTCCGCCCGAACGAACATGCGGCATCAGACTATAAGCCCGGCTTCTGCCGTTTCTAAAGAAACGTTTCATCCATTTCAACCATTTCATCCTCGGATTTTTCAAGATGAATTGTCACCCCAGGGTTTGCGTCAAATAGCTTCTCTAGAACCTCTACCAGTTTCGCATCAGGTGTTAAGCACCCCCCCCCCCCCCCCCTTTATGTTCTCTTTCTTTAGTTTTTGCCTGTTTTGATGATGTAAAAGTGAAAACAATAACGAAGAATTGAAGACCGAATTTGAATGGCAATTCATTATTGATGAAGGTTCAACTCACTGAAAATTTTGGATGTCTCTGGCCATATATGGCCTGCTCCCATGTTTGTCCTGAACAGACGTTTTTGGCTGGGGCACACCCCTCCTTTCAACAGCAGTTTCACTGATTGCTGCACCTCTGGTTCTTCTAATATCTTTTTTATTGTTTTGGGGAGGACATCGAATACTTCTTTGGTGTGTTTAAGGTTCTGGCCATGGAGTGCGAGAGCTTCACACACAAACGATTCTTTTCAGCTATCACATGGACTGCGACCAGGAAATACACTTTGTATGGTCTGGAAAAAAATTAAAACTCAAATACCACAGCATTATTTAGGAGCGTTCTCAATGATATGTGTTCAATGAGTCAGGATGGCAACGATGTGATGCCTGGTAAAGCGATGCTGGCCGCACCCGTTCTTTTTCCTTTTGTTCGAATTCCAGTGCATTTCTACTCCATATATCTGTAAAATCTTAAGGCCTGGCGTATTAAGGATGTACTGTAACAGCGTCAGCTTGAAACGTTCTGCTCATGTGTTTGAAACTTACCGATCCGTCTCCTAAAAAGAGAGCAAAATTTACAAAATCGCAGACTTTGCCCCCATGCTTTTAGCACGTGTGTCTTTTTCCTGGCGTCAGCAAATAGTCTAGTACAGCGCATAAGTACTATAGTCAAAAATAAAACAATCTCTGTAACTGTGCATCGTCTGGTTTGGACATGCAAAGGAAAGGCGGTGGGCACATTTCGAACCACATGCAGGCAACTAGCATCGCTTCAGGCGATCCCTACAGTATTGCCAGTCTCTGAATGAGTTACGTGTTGACTAACACCAGAAACGAAACTACTTTGTAACCAATCGAAACGAAGAAAAAGGAAAGACCGACCGATTATTTTTGTTGTTATAAATCGAAATTATGTTCAAGCAGCATGATTTTCTTTCACGTTGTATTTTGAAAAAGTATGGGGGATGGACGTTGTGTCAACTAGCACAAACGTGGCATAGTTGGCTATGTCGGATGAATATGTCCGGTGTGTCATGGTGTGCTAAGCGAAGGTTAAAAGGCGTTTTTGCGCAGTGCAAATAGCGGCGGTAAAGGTACGCGCACGACTCGTGCACCATACCCTATCATCGATATGTGCACGAGCGCTATTGAAGTATGAGGTTCTTCTTAATAACGTACTCATGCGTAGTACACTCAGTTATGACTGCACGACTCGTGCTCCGCGCCGTGGTAGTGATATTTGCACTGGTGCATTTAGTTTTAAAATTGTAGCCGTTCAAATAGCTATCCTTGCTGGGCTTGCACGAGTCTTGCACTTTTTTTTGTCTTTGTTTATTATCCACAGCGTTACAAAAATTACGACTGTTTTTCTAACACTGACTAAATAAAGATATTTACCTTTCCTGTTACAGGTATATTTACAGGAAGACTTTTACAGCTATTTGGGTACCGTAAATTGGCTGTGGTTGGTACTGTATTCGGCTGCTGTGGTATGCTCTTCACTGGCTTTTCGCAAACTTCTAGCCACTTCCTCCTGAGCTACGGTATAATTATGTGTGAGTTATCTCCTTGCGCGGACTGCATGTGCACTTGCCTGCGCCGGGTGTCCAGGAAATCACCAGGACGATGCAGACGCTTAGAAGTTGCTCTTCGTACAAGTATTTAGAGAGAAGCTATTTGACGAACATTTCTTGTT
Source organism: Odontothrips loti (assembly GCA_038380765.1). NCBI lineage: Eukaryota > Metazoa > Arthropoda > Insecta > Thysanoptera > Thripidae > Odontothrips > Odontothrips loti. Next base: position 3,837,611 of record CM076255.1, read on the forward strand.
CGCCTTTTTGGTTACTTTGCGTTTGTCGTCACAGGACACAATATTTTTAGTTCACGTCTTCGCCACATCCTTGCAAAAGAATAGAATACGTTCTTTATGATTTGTCATTAGTAAAGGACATTTTTTTCGGCGACTGTAGTGTCTACTACCGACGGCTTATTCGTTTCTAAACGGAAGTCGGGCGATACTGCTGTAAACACTCAAAAAAATATAATCTCGAATTAAAGAAAAATATACGTTTATTAGGATTCTTGGCGGAGGTTCTTGAATCAAGCATATAATGCTTATTCCAAGCATAACGAAGCTTGGTCACAGAATAGCTATACTTGAGTCAAGCACATCATTCTTGGATCACGCATAAATATTCGTGCCACAAGCATAATTTTTCCTGATTCAAACATTCCGTATTATGCTTGCCGGAGAATGTCCAATATCAGCAAAAAAACTTGCATTGGATCCAGCATAATATGCCTATTTCAAGCAAACGTTTTTCAGAGTGAAGTGACGATTGCGTGAGGATTTGCCTACAGCGCGCATGCTCTGTGTTCGGCCACGGTCGTCCAATGCACAATGGGACGGAAAGTCAAAAAGTGTGAGCTTTTAAGCTTATAAAAGTTAATAGCCATCAAAAATTTAGTATTCTCTGGGCTTTCTGGCCTACATACAAGGTGTTCCTACAATCACGCCTGATCAATGTTGCCTGCCATTAAGCAGCCGGTTATAGTCGTACAGCCCCCAGGGGAATCAGTCGATGCGCAAATATTATCCCTATTAAGAATTTCTTCCCGCACCTCGCTGCGACCCTTAGGATGGTTTCTAGGCTAGTAAAAGGAATAAAGTTCTTTGGGCTTATGGAGATCCCTGCAGAGAGCCTAGGGATCGCCACAGCGATGACGTAAATCTCGAGTGCGGACAGAGATACGAAATTTTCCCTGGGAACTGACCCCGACGAAAATGAATCGAGAGGTTCGGGACGGAAGTCCAAATGTTCCCAAGGTGCTGCTGCAGGTGTCGACGGGCAAATTAGAGCTATCTTGGGCTGAACGCGGATGTTTCTTGGGATCATACCGATCATACGGTTTTTGCTTACGGGTTTTGAATTCGACTGGGAATATGACAGCAGCCGTTCTGGATACCCGGCACGGCACCCTGTTCTCGAGACCCTATATACCGGTCTCGAGCGCCAACTTCGAAGCAGTTCGTCCTACAAACATGCTGTTTTCGAGAAGAGGCCTCATATAGGATTATGGTCGGGATTGAGGCCGAAAAACGTCCAAATTGTGCAGAAAATGTGTCTATACGTAAAAAGGAACTGTCGAAAGGGGGACATTTGCGCACCGACTACCGACTGGTGCCCCGCAGACGGGTGTACAATCAAAAGGCAGCCAAAATATATCAGGCGTGATTGTGGAGACACCCTGTATGCACGTTTGGCAAGTTTTCACTCGAGATTTTGCAGGAAAATAGTGTTAAAAAGGTGGAACCGGTGGAATCAAAATCCTGAACAGAACCAGGAATGCAACTTTGAGATTTGCCCTGCCTAGTACGTACTTCAAAAATTGAACTAAAATGTAATCAGGCAATAAGAGGTATCTATATAAGGGCAACAAATGTCACGCTTTGAAAAAAAGCAAATGATATCAAAATCCTTTTTTTTTATGTAGTCGTTCTAGAACAATTTCGTTGTTACCTAGGAATCCGTCTCCATTCTAATTCTGGCAGTGTCAAAATTGACGATATCGGATGGATAGTTTCCGTTCTGGTTTTTAGCATTGGTCACAAAAACGTTTCTGAGAACGCAAAAAGAAAAAAGAAAAACACTGCCTTTCTGGATCAAGGAAGTAGCACTTTCAGATTTTAGTACAAAACGTAAGTACTGCGGGTACCTTGCAATACTTATGCACAGCAGAAATTGGTATCGCAATTTAACAGTGGACGACAGCAGTCGGAACGAAAATCGCTGTCCCGTTGACGGTAGTGTCACTGGAAATTTCAAGAAAGCCAAACGTATAACAAGCGCGTCTATCTGCGGCTTATCCGTGGGGATTTTTGTCTTGCCGCCAATCTGCTGTCCGCGCGTGGGCAGTGCATCTGCAGTAGGCCCGATCGTCGGCATACCGATATCAAAATTTGAAGTTCGACATACGGGAAAATGATGCCCGTCCTACCAGACGAAGATTCCAAAAATTTGTTTTTGGGTCGGACAATATCTAGGGGTGCCGCCGGGGCCGTTTGTATTGAGAGTAGGCAACCCGCACGGCACGGCCCGATTTTCCGCCGTTTCAAGGGCTGTGGCGCGACGGTTTTCGGTCCAAATGGTTCACATGACTTGACAGGTGGTCAGGTAAGCCCAGGAAGCTAACAGGTCACGTGGTTGGTCGTTACAGCGGCTGCGAAAGGTAAGATATTACTTAATTTAATGAAAATACCGTATGTCTTGACACAAAATGATGAATTCTGAGGCTATTGCTTGATCCAGACGGCAAGAGATGGGTTGAGCGAAGGTCTGGGGGTGGGGGAGGGAATGGCCACAATCGGACGACGGCAGCGCTCATCGCTTGGCCGTAGCGGTGGCGAAATTCGGAACTACGTCCGCGCGCGAAAGCGTAGGCGTTGGCCGGTTGAGTTTTGTTTTGTTTACGTCTAGTCATTAGTGAGTTCGTACTGTGTGAAGTGTTGAAGTGAAGTTTTGAAGTGAAGTTTTGTGTTGCGATGAAGACGAGGAAGGAAGTAGAGGGTTTCTTCGGGGCGCCGGCGTTTCTCTCAGGGAAGAACCTGCCGACGTACGAAGACGTCATGAGGTACTTCGCCATCGTGCAGCAACAGCTGAAAGAAGACCGAGGCGGCTTCGACCCCCCTGCTGCAGACGTCGCTCAGGTGGTCGCCGACCGCGTCGAAGAAATTTGGCTGCTCGCCTCCGTGCCACCCATTTCAAACCGCGGGATTATCATGGCAATCTTGCGATTCCATGAGAAATGCCGCCAAACAAGGAAGAGCGCCAAAAAGAAGAGTGCGGCCGCCGAGCAGAAGATGAAGGGCTTCAAAGAAGAAGCAAGGAAGCTCTTCGACGTGGCGCAGTGCAAGTGCCTCCCTGACCTACCTGCCTGCACTTGCAAACCGAAGGAGGCCATCGCTGACAGGGAAATCCCCTTCATCGTGGACCAGAGGACCGAAAGAAGAATGTCAGTGGGGGCGTCGACAGGGTTGTGTCCAAAGAAATAATGAAAGTGCAGAAGAAGGAAGAGAAGAAAATGGAAGAAAAGGAAGTCAGGGAAGGAAAATCGAAAACTGAGGCTGAAGAAGCTTTGCTGCAAGGGGGCGGAGTCAGAGGGCGAAGAGGAGTCCCCGGGGGCAAACGCCGTCTGGAGGCCGTCGTCGTTGAGCAAGCCGTCGACGTCGTCTTCCAGGAACATGATGATGCTGGCCGAGTCCTGCAAGTTGGCCGAGCGCCTGAACCTGCCCGGTGGCAGCGCCGCGATGTCCTGGTCGACGCGGGCCTCGTGAGCGCTGCCGACTCCTCCCTAGTGGTGGACCGTAACAAGTTCAGCCGCCAACGGAGGAAGCGGCGCTCCGAGCGCACCGAAGAGGGCCTGCAGCAGCTGAAGGACATGACGATCCAGGGCATCTACTTCGACGGCCGGAAGGACGCCACCAAGGTGAAGGAGTGCGGCGAGAAGGTGAAGATAGTCATCGTCGAGGAGCACGTTGTCCTCCTGGCAGAACCTGGAAATGTGTACATCGGCCACATCTCACCAGACACAGGGGACGCCGACTGCCTCGCGAACGCCATGCTTGACTTCCTGGAAGACAACGAAGCCGACACGACGCCGCTGCGCGCCGTCGGGTGCGATGGCTGCAAGGTGAACACGGGGTGCAACGGCGGGGCCATCCGCGTAATGGAAAACCGCCTCGGCCGCGCCCTGCAGTGGAACGTGTGCCAGCTCCACGGCAACGAACTCCCCCTGCGGCACCTGATGGATAGGTTCGACGGCCCGACGTCCGGTCCGAACGGCTGGAGCGGCCCCATTGGCCGCCAGCTGAAAAGCTGCCTGCAGCTGCCCGTCAGGAAGTTCGAGAGTATCGAGGTGGACCTCCCGGACCCTGACCTGGACTCGGCCATCCTCTCCACGGACCAGCGGTACGCGCTCGACATGGCCCGCGCCATCTCCAGCGGCGAGTGTCCAGAGCAGCTCGCTCAGCGCGACCCCGGCAGCGAAACACACGCTAGGTGGCTGACGACGGGCAACCGCATCATGCGCGTCTACGTGGGAACTAGGAGGCCGTCGGCTGCCCTGAACATGCTGAAGAATAATTGTGCAGCACTACATCCCGACCTGGTTCGAGATCAAGAGGAACCCGCACTGCACTGAGGGGCCGAAGAACTTGTTCACGTCCGTGCAGCGGTCCAGGGCGTTCCCGAAGAAGTACCGGGACGTCATGGACATCTACATCCAGAACAATGCCTTCTACGGCCATCCAGAAAACATACTGCTCTCCAAGGTGGCCGACGACAGGGAAGAGGTTCGACGGGTGGCTGTGGAAAGGATTTTGTTGGCGAGGCGGCTTCACGCGGACGAAGACGGAGTCCGCAATTTCTACATCCCGCCCCTCAACTTCCAGGCCTCGGACTACACCGAGCTCGTGGACTAGGACTACGTGGCGGTGACTGCTCCGCCCCTGCTGGAGCATGTGTCCTCAGAAGAGCTGAAGGCCATGCTGCAGGTGGAGGGCGGTCCACCCAAGATGGACATACCCGCCTTTCCCTGCTACACCCAGGCAGTGGAGAGGCACGAGAAGATGGTGACGGAGGCGGCGGCGACCACCTTAACACCGGAGGACAGGGATGGAAACATCCGACTCAAGATAGACTCAAGGAAGGACATGCCGGAGTTTAAGTCTAAAAAAGACTTTACTGTGAAACAGTAAAAACACCGTGCACGGGTGGGTGGGCACGGGCGGGACTTGAACTGCAGCCACCTCCACGTGGTGAGTCCTGGGGATCCCTGTGACTGTGTTAGCAGTCACAGGGTGAGCTAAGAGCTGCAAAAAATCGAAAACCAGCAAGGTGAGGGGGACAGAGGGGTGATGGGGAGGGGCAAGGGTGTAAGAAGGAGGGGTTTAGGGGGAGAGGGGGAAGGTGAAGGGGACAGCTGTAGCCCCAGAATTTATCATTTTGTGTCAAGACATACGGTATTTTCACTAAATTAAGTAACATCTTACCTTTCGCAGCCGCTGTAACGAGCAACCACGTGACCTGTTGGCTTCCTGGGCTTACCTGACCACCTGTCAAAGTCATGTGAACCATTTGGACCGAAAACCGTCGCGCCACAGCCCTTGAAACAGCGGAAACGGCGGAAAATCGGGCCGTGGCGTGCGGGTTGCCTACTCTCAATACAAACGGCCCCGGCGGCACCCCTAGATATTGTCCGACCAAATTTTTTTTTTTTTTTTTTTTTTGAATCTTCGTCTGGTAGGACGGGCATCATTTTCCCGTATGTCGAACTTCAAATTTTGATATCGGTATGCCGACGATCGGGCCTAATCTGCAGTGGTGACTAGATGGACCAGCATGTGTTGATCCTTTTATTTTCTTCTTCAGCTGGCGGTGACGTCAAAAATAATGAAATTCATTATTGTGATTTATTTGTGCGTCGTTGTTGGTGACTAGCTCTCGGCATTGCCTTGACATCCCCCGCCTACGCTCTGGCCGTGCATTCGTACTTCATGAAGCGACGCAGTCTGGCCGCGGGCATCGGCAAGGCTTCGACGGGACTCGCTGGCATCGCGATGCCACTGGTATGCTCTTACATCCGCAAATGTTATGGCCGGAATCAGAGAACTGATTTCAGAAGCAAACAATCGATATCGCAGTCGATAGCCAAGTCACAGTTGCGACAGTTGACGTCACTGGAAAGGGCAAGAAGATGAAACGCTGGTCTATCGTGGACGCGAGTTCGCGGACAGCACTTTCGGTTCAACAAATCCGCTCCGAAAGCGATGTAGAATCCAGTGCATTTGAGTCTTTTCATCCTCTTGCCTTTTTCGGTGACGTCAGCCGACGCAACGGAATAGTATATTCACAATTGCCCCATTCCAAAACAGATTGCCACTGCCCTCATCCAGAAGTTGGGCACCCGGGGCACCATCTTCTGTTTCGCCAGCTTCGCCGTCCCTTGCTTCGCAGCCGCAGCTTTACTACGACCTGTCCGGCAACCAGATCGTCAAATCACAGGTGTGAACCGCACCGGAAACCTTACTATATAGCGACTGCTCCTATCCGGAAACGGGAAAAATTTAGTGTAGCAGCCAATAGGGAGAGAGAACACTTATTTTGGTTACTTCTCTCAACACAGTCAGGTGAACCAGATTACTAGCTTGCTGCAGAGAACACCAATGTTTATCAAAATCTGTAAAGTGTCATTATCGACGTCATTATACTGCCCTTTAACCGAACGAAATGTTTCAGAAAAATAATTTTTCGCTGTTGGACATTTTTGGAATCATCGTGGGAAAATGAGTCGAAAATGTAATATGCACATGCTGCCCTGCTGGGGCCTGTCTTCAAATTCCGTAGATATAGAGACGTTACGTGACCGATTTTAGGCCACTTTTTGACCCCCTCCCCCCTATCGGGCCCTGGCGAACCTTACCTTACCATGCATTAAGGATAGGATTGTAACCAAAGGCTGATCCTCCCTCCCCATCTCCAGGAGCCCCGTTGGTGTGTGCAAATAGAAATCTGAAAATCGTCATAGTTTTTTAGACTGCCCGTCACACACAAAGAACGAATTTGTCCCCGAAGCTGTCCCCACAGTTTGAACTCTGCCCAGTTCAATTAACCAGGCAGGTGGGGGCAGTGACCGGCGGGTAGCGGAGACTTGGAGGCCGAGTGTGAAATTTCGAACGGATTGACATTGACGCGGTTCAGATGGTACTTCGGGGCCACAAGAAACATAACTCCTGCAAATTTCTTGATAATCTTTTAAAATTTGCGACCTTCAGAAGCCTATAGTGGTTTGGTTTTGACTTTTTTTCCCCAGAAACAGTGAGAAAGAGAATAATTCAAAATTTTCTTACATAGTTTTGTGTGAGCATGCATGGAAGTTTGTGCAGAATTTAACGCTGGCTTGTGTGTGACCGCAAATCGGCCCCGATATGAACGCATTAAATTTTTTTAAAGGGCTCCAGTAGACCCTAATAAAGCGTGTGTCGCATCATGTGTTGGCCCAGGCGGTAGAGTGGTTCAAATGTTACACGTTTTCTCAGAGAGGGCACGCCACTCCCTAGGGTAGTTGGTACTACCCCCCCCCCCCCCCCAAAAATTACAATAATAATAAATAAATAAATGATAATAATAATAATAATAATAAAAATTCAGCGCTTACAGCACTGAGTCGCCCTAGTTAACTGAACGATGAGTGTTGATAATAAATTGTTAATCACAACTAAAAGTAAAAACGGAGTTTAACTTTTTTTTAAATTCTGGCATTCGAACCGACGACCCGCCGCACGGCGAACCGCTCTATTAGACCGCGCGACCAAACCGACATTGTTACTTGTCTTCGCGTGGCGGACATCACAAGACATGGCCGCGCTGCGAGGCGCTACCCAAAGCGCAGAGCAATGCGAATAAGGAGCCAAGTTGGCAAAAATAGGCCTCCTCATTGAACAAGGGGCGATTCTAAAATAAATCGTATTTGATGTGATCACATGCCTAATCGTGGACTGCAGCAGATTGGTTACGTTTGCTTTTGTTAAATGAACTGGAATTCTTTTGAAAGTACAATGGTACAATTGTTTTAGATTCTCCGCCTACTGCGTGTGATGCCAATATGTCATTTTGAAACAATAAGCAGCAATGCTGAGATGATTTACATTGTGTTAATTTCCAGTTTGTTACCAAGGGGCCAATTACATCGTATGATACAAAAGATGTAAAGTATAATGAAGGAACAACCTATCGACAATGAAGTCTCACCACGATTCCCCTCACATTTCCCGTTTACATAATGTGTTCAGTAGCTGTAGACGACGACAACTCGGCATTTCCCGAATAACACGGTGTCGGCCAAGGTGCCACCCGTCTATTCTCACTTGCATTCTGGAGTAAAAACTTGTTTAAAAAGTAAAAAAAAAAAATGAAACTTCAAACCACCTACGTTTCCTCTGGAATTGAAAATTGACTAAGAGCTAACCAAATAACATTCCGCATTACAAAAATAAAGAAATCTAAAAATTGCACCAAATCCAATTTTGGGACACTTCGGGCCTACCAGTATTTCACGAAGTGTAATAGTATTTATTTAATTTCCAATATTGCCCCTTACGCCAAAACCGAAGGTCTCTGTGAGAAGTTTTTCAAACCTTCCTAACTTTCGCATAGTACCCCTACATGAGTGCCGGGCGTGATTTTACCCTCGAGAAATGCAGCAAACAGTCTCAAAACCTAGTTCAAATTCAGTCACTCTATCCAATAGCGAAAGAAAAAGACAGAGCTAGCGTGCTCGGCTCGTCAACTGGCTGTTTCAGTATTATCTATCCTTCTCCTGCCGCTCTAAAAATCGGACCTCTCCCTTTCTTGTGAAACAGCCCATATTGATGATGTGCCGAGCCGAGTCGACCGCTGTTTAAAAGGGGGGCAACTCAAGAGTCGGGACCGCTTCGGACCCTAGAATATGCACAAGAGGCACAACCCTCAAAGCGGAGCATTGTCGATGTGCCAACCGGTCGGTGCCAGTGAGAACTAGGGGGCCGCGACCAGCCAGCAACCTTGCGACAGTTAAGTCTCGCCTCAGTTCCCCACACATTTCCTGTTTTACATAGTTTCTTCAGCCGCTGTACCCTATGACTATTCGGCATACCCCATATACCAACGGTGTCTGCCAACGCGCCACCCATCCAGTTCTCACCTGAGAGTAAACACTTAATTAAAAAAAAATAACACTTTAAAATCACTCAGGTTCCCTTCGTAAATTAAAATTAACAGCTAATCATAAAATTCCGAATTTCAAAAATTAAAGAATATGAAAATTGCACTAAATCCAGTTTTGTGACACTCCGGGCCTACCAATATTTCACGAAGTGTAATATTATTTTTTGAGCCCGAGCGTAGCGAGGTGCTCTCTGCATCGACTATTCCGCTTTTTTTATTTTTCTCCCCTCAGCAAGTGTCGTTGTTGCCGCATTCTGCATTCAGTTTCATTTCTCTATCGCTAGATGGCGCCACAAAAATGGGCGGAGCTATGCTACCGTTCTGCCAACTTGAGAAATGTATATTCAGTTCAAATATATTCAATAATGTTGAACCCACATTTACTTTACACATTCTTTATCATAGGATGTAACTGAACTTGTGTAACTAACTGCAAATTAAGACAATGTGCAACATCTCAATGTGGCTGCTTCATGTTTCAAAAAGACACATTGGCATCGCACGTAGCGGGCGGAGAACCTAAAACAATTGTACCAATATGCCTACAAAAAGAATCCCCGTTTATGTAACATAAGCAGACTTAACCAATCTCCTCTAGTACAAAGTTGCCTATATGATCACATCAAATCCGGTTGATTTTACAATAGCCCCTAGTTCAGTGAGGAGGCCTGTTGTCGCCAACTCGGCTGTATATTCGCACCATCCTGCGCTTTGTTTGGCGCTTCGCACGGCGGCAGTGGATTGTCATGGTCGGCCACGAAAAGTCTCGTAACAATGTCGGCTTGGTCGCGCCGTCAGGTGGACCGCTTTACCGTGTAGAGGGTCGCCGGTTCAAAAGTAAGGCCAGTCTGTTTCAATTTAATTTTTTTCTTCACTTAAATTTTCAAGCTGTAATTGACTAATATCAAAACATACCGTTCGGTTAACGAGGGCGACTCAGTGCTTGTAGCGCTGGAGTTTTTTGTTTTCCTTGAGGGAAAAAGTAGGCAAAAGGGCGCCGGACCCATGCGCCGGGCCGAAGGGGCCAACCCTAAACTTGCTTTTCTTAATCTGGTCTTAACAACGTCAGGAATGAGGTAAACTTGTCTCGGTGTCGATATCTGCCCCCTAGGAGACGTGGCGCAGTATGAAAAATTTGTTAAGTTTCTTCCGAAACCTGTAAATGCTTAAAAACGACGTTTTCGCAGAAATACCACTCAGGAGCCCCGTTTTTATGCACGATCGATCGGTTATCGTTATGAATACTCTATAGAGGCGGAAGGCAAGGTTAGGATCACCGGAAGGTTAGGTTAGCCTTCTTGTAATTCCTACTATGATGGGAGGCAGGGAACATGGCATGCATGTTGTGATGAGAAATTGACGTCTTGGAGTTAATTTTCGTGTTTTCTTTTACGTTTAGAACTAGTCGAAACAGAGAATTCTGAGGAGGCCCAAGTTAAGCAGGGAAGAAGAGAAAAAGTTAGTCGCAAGTGTGGTCGTTTCGTGTTTCGATCACCTTTGATTCTTATGGATTTGAGCCCTCTGACCAGTCCGACAACTGTAAACCTCTTGCTCGGTTTGTCGGTAGCCTCCTGTTCCGATTTGAATTTCTTACAGGTAAGGTTGTGGGAGTAACGAAACGTATATCATGGCCAGTTCAGTCAGAATAGTGGATTCCGTTGCGATCACTGGAAACGGCACGAAGATGAAAGGAATAACTAGGGCTGACCTTCACTTTGCATGCGTGGTGGATTTGTTGTCCTGAACACCCCCAAAAAATCGTTCTCGATCCAAATACAGAACAATATCGATTTCATGTCCTCGTAAGACTCAGAACTCACTGGTTCAGGGTTCGAATCTGGCTCAGGGCGGCATTATTTTTCTTTGGAACACGACCTGTACCGTTGTCTTACCCATATAACACTCACTAGAAGTTCAATGCACTCAAAATTTTGAGTAAATTATGATTTCAAATGTGTCGAGAACATGGTCTCGGTTTTTCGCTCTCGGTGGAGCCGTCACACCCGAGTACATTTTGTGCTTCAGCCGACAGAAATCGATTCGATTCAAGAATATGGATCTCGCATCAAGATCAATATATCCTTGGCGCATTTGCGAGCAAAATGTGCTCCCGTGGAAAACATTGTTCCAGTTCCGAGCACGGTTTTTTTTTTGGGGGGGGGGGGGGGGGGGGGTGAAGATTTGTTCTTCTGAAAGCAGCTCACACAAAAATAGATTCTTATGATAAAACAATTTGCATTAGGGTAAGACGAAAATATTCCTACTATTGGGACAAGTATATTTAGTCTTATGCTAAGAATAAAATATGCTTAAGTTGTAAGCATGTGAATATTCTCAAGACAACTGTTTTTTGTCTTATCAAGAAACAAACTTTCTAAGTTTCAAGCATATGAGTGTTCTCAACACAAGTGTACTTGTTTTATAGTAAGATTACTGTTGACTTCTGAAAAGCATGCCATCACTCTTAAAACTGAGTTTCTGACCGCTCAGTAAGAGACATGCTTTCCGAACATCTCAAACATGCCCAACTGATACCCGCAGATTCACCTCACTGGGCACGTACGGCGAGGACTCGCCCGGAGACTAGGGTTACTGCTGTATGTATATCAGCAGCGCGAGCCAGAAAACGCCGTTGACCACCAGCGCCATCTCTCGGAGAAACAATCATTCTCTCATATTCAAGCTGTTTTCTTCCTATTAGTATACTAATTCTTGTGCGCATGAGGGTGGTGAAGCGGGGGATAGCATGTGACGTTGATGTTAGCAAACGTTCTCTAGTACGTAGAGGTGTACTCTTATCCTAAGTATCGAATTTCTTACGCATAGCATTACATGTTAAGCAAAATTTCGGCTTATCGGTAGACAAAATTATATTATGGTAAGAAAAACTTAATGTTATGTGAAGAAAATTATGCTTGTCAGAAGAAAATATAGCTCAAGTATATTTGTATGCTTATCACAAGAAATATTTTTTGTGTGAGAGCGTCCGCGCATACGCAGTGAAGACTGCGACCGCTCAGGTTTTTCTTTTATCACGTTGTCGTTTCCGGAGACGTCACGAGTCACTGCGGAATGGACTATTAAACGTATCTCTCTTGGGCTGCAGTTTCTTCCGTTTATCCTGGATGACAGAGGCATGGACAAGAACACAATAGCGCTGTCCATGTCGTTGATGCAGGCCGCCAGCACACTCAGCAAGCTCGCAATGCCCTGTGTCCGTGGAGCGCTGCGGCTGTCATCGAAAAATATGTATTTGGTTGCAGTTGCTGCCACCATCATAACGCGCATAGGTGAGTAGCATGGAGCTGAATATACCCCTGTTAACATCAAGAGCACTCTGGTAAAAAACAAAACAAAGAAACTTCGGATTTCACGATGGAATTGTCGTGACCTTCGTAAATCACTAACGGAAGGACTTCGTGGCAAAGTTCATAGTTACCAGACCTCCGATTTACGAAAAGCTGGTGGGATCCCAATTCCTCCAATTCCTTTCCAAAAAAAAAAAAAAAAAAAAAAAATTGATAATTGATATTTATGACAAAATCCTGCACCGTATCACGAAGATTGTTGAGATTTCACAATTGTTTCATTTCGAAGTATCGTCCTGAAATTCCAACATATTTTTTCCTGTGTACGAGACCAGATAACAAATACGCACCTGCCCAGAGTTTTCGGACAGGCCTGGTGCCATCTCACCGCGTCATTCACATACTTCCTTTTGTCTTGCTCATTTACCCGGCGGTCAACAAGACGCGGGGCTCAGGTGTGAGCGTGTATCTGTACCCCTTACCGGGGGTTCATGTTTCCTAGGAGTCCTTTACCCCCGGTAAGTAAATTCTAGCAACATATTACACCCCCCCCCCCCCTCCAGGAGACGCCGGGAGGAACAGTTAGGGGACAGCAACGATGCGATGACTGATGTGATGAGCGATGCTGGTCGCACTCTTTCTTTTCTAGTTGTTCAAATTCCAGAGCATTTCTCCTTCATATCTTTGTAAAACCGGATGGCCTGGCCTATTTAGGGTGTACTGTAGCATAAAGCATGCTTTGAAACTGTTAGCGTACAAAGTTCTGCTTTTGTGTTTGAAACTTACCGGATCGTCTCCTAAAAAGAGGGCGGGCAAAATTAAATAAATCGCAAACTTTGCCTCCATTCTTTTAGAAGGTATGTGTATTTACCTGCGTCGACAACTAGCCTAGTACACCGCATAAGTACTGTAGTTAAAATTAAACAAGCACTGCAACTGTGCATCGTGTGGTTTGGACATGCTAAGGAAAGGCGATGGACACATTTCGACCCATATGCAGGCGGCCAGCATCGCTTCAGGCGATCCCTCCCTACTGTGACTGCGTGTTGCCAGCAGTTACAGTACTCGTAGGAATCTAATTTATTACCCCCCCCCCCCCCCACCGGGCGACGCCTAGGTGGTACAGTACTCCGGAGCTTTCTCATTATGTGACCTTATAACATGTTGATCGAACCGTCCTGCTGGATTGCTATGTTTACAATCCAGGGCCAGCAATCCCGGATTGTAGAGCCAGCAATTTAATTTTACTCTGTATGCTGCGGCCGATACGTAGGTCACTGACGTTTGTTTGGCTTGTGCGCAGTCCTCCTGCAGGTGAACTCGCAGTACGCCCTCATGAGCGTCTTGATCGCCATGGGTTCGTGCCGGGGCCTGGTGTCCGTCTGCGGCTTCCAATTGGTGCCAGACAACGTCCCACACAAGCAGATAGCAGCCGCCATCGGCTTACAGAACTTCTTCAACGGTGCCTTGTATTGGGTCATCGGGCCACTTATCGGTAAGGCAAAGCACAAATAATCCCTCAGTGCCACGTTTTCCTGAAATTCAAAAGAATATCGAGAACAACTGGGAATGAGCACTAGTGCAGAATGGTAAGAGCGGTAAGAGCAGGTAAAAAAAATCACGACGGACAAAAGGTCACAGCAAGTAAAATAATGACATGCCCCCCTTTTTAGGAGCAATTTAGCACTTTTGGGGTAAAATGTCTACTTTGAGGACGGGATGATTTTTTCACCTGCAAGTGATTGTTTTCCCATTGTGATTTAATTACCTGTACTTACTCTACCGTATGTGAAGGCAGGCGGTTCCTGTTTGTTTACACACTTAAATCCTTAACACTGTTGAAAAAAAATGCTGAATTTTTAGTGTAATTGCAATGAAGGTGTTTGTTTTTGTTTTTTTAAAGTCGGGCTCGGAAATATCGGACAATGTTAAGTCTGAAAATAGTTTTCAAAGTTGTTGACCTGTAACGTTTTAAATCAAGATTAACCCTTCCGGACCCAGTACCAATTAGTTCAGTTGATAACTTATAGTGGTACCGTTTGGAATCGCAGTTTTTTTCAAGCAAGCGGGATTTGAACCTCTCATTTTATGGTTTATAGAGCGCGAACGCTACCCCTAGACCACAGGACCATGTAGGGAATCCTGCTGTGGTTGTGGCTTCTTTTGGGACGAGGCCGATCCTGAGCTGCCGACAGGCAAGTGCTCTGAATTTTCAGACTATGGTCTGACAATTCGGCGCTCACCACAAGATATTCAAAGATGTCACTCGGAATCTGATTTGCAGAAAATGGCTCGGAAGAACCCGTCCAGTGTTCGACTTAATTAGGCGCTCGATTCAGACTGCAAAATCGTAAATAAAAAGGGCTCGGAATTTTCAGATTTTTTAAAACTCTGTTTTCACACCCTATCAGATAACAGCTGTGTAGGGTAAGAGGACCACCGCGCGCCGCATGGACAGGTGATTCCCTGTCACTTTACAACTTCGCTTCTCTTTTCGTACGGGACGGGTGGGTCCGAAACTTTGTGACCGAGTGGGTGAAGTTTCAATCCATCCAGTGATAATTTTCTCCTTCCTGGAATATTCCCCTGTTTTCCGGAAAACTTGTTGAAGTTTACCTTACGATTTATCGGCTGTTAGGCGGCATATTGAAAATCGGAGCCTGTACATCCCTCGGCGCACACATCTGTCCATCCTTGTGCTTAGTTAGTTAGTTTGGTTCAGCAACAGTTCAGCTATTGACGCACAAGTGGACTGGCTGCGAGGCAGCGACCCAAACGGCACGCTTAGCTGAGGGCCTAGTCAAAATAGCTAATTTCTCAAATTTATCCCTGGTACTATAAATGACTGCACTAAAAGCCTTATCCACCAGGCTTACGCAGGGTTTGCCGTTTACATGGAGTTTGTAAACGCATGTTTTGAACGGCACTGGCAGGGCTCCTGAGCTCGCAAGACTCCCGGCTAGCTCCGGCAGAGCTGCGATGGGGCAGGCTGCACTGCTTGCAGAGCAGGGTGCAATAAACATAATTCCGGCCTCAACGCGGCACAGTGCCACTCAGGTATCGGGAGGCCCGGTCAGACCCGGTTGGGCCCGGCCTCCGCAGAGTACCTGCGCGAGCCCAGCGACACCAGCAATGTTTTCGGAAGGTTGGACTTCAGTTTTATACTCTACACCCCCTAACTCTTAGGCCGTTTTGACACATCCAAAACTCGTCGCACAGACCCCGGGATTTTTTTTTTCTGAAGAACATTTTCACACTTATGCACCCGCGGCCGGTCTACGGTGCAGGCTCCGATTTTCAACATTCCGCCGTGCAGCCGATGAATCGTTAGATGCTTGCCAACGAGTCAGGCTCTAACCGCTAGGCACTGTGGCAGGCCGTTAAGGATATCTCTTTTCAGTGAAATCGAGGCTGAGCTGGATTAGACCTGGGCGATATAGCGATGATTACTGCGATAATTTTAATGATCGGGGGCGCGATATGGAATCCAAAGTAATATCGATGTATCGTGCCCGACAAAATATCGATGTTATTGCGGTATCGCCTTCGCGCTTAGCGCCTTATCGCGTTTATCGCAATATTGCAACAAGAAAATATGATCGCATCGCGTTATGAAAATCCACTTATCGCCCAGGTCTAAGCTAGATCCCGTCGGAATGCATCTTATCATGTGTCTTCTTTTCCTCAGGCATCATCCGTGACACGACCCACAGTTTTCACTATGGGATCGTCGCTTGCAACATTTTTTCATCTTTGTGCATTGTCACATGGGGCGCGGAGAGCGCGCTGAAGGCGTGCCGCGGAGCCGATATGTAACTCTGTCGGCAGGCAACACCCCGCCGCCGGTGGTGGACGCCGCCCGCTCTCCCACGGGGGGCGCGGCTCCAGGAACACCACGAGGGGCCACGCGGCCGCGACCCGTTACCGGGGATAGGACCTTCCCTGTCCTAGGAAACGCGAGGCGTAGGCCAGCGTGCTATTCGTTTTGTTGTTTGTTTGTTGTCAATACCCTGTGTATTATTACGCAAAAGAAATTGTTTGTTTTGTTGCAATAAAAGACTTGGGGGTCTCTGAACTATACCCATTCCCCGCCAGTGACAATGAGTTGAGGACACAACAGGAACCTACACCTGTGCTGCACGATGAAATGCGACAGGCGTATCCAGCCGGTTATTTATGGAAAGGCAGTCGGTACAGTGAGAAAAGTGTTACATGGGCAGCATTTTGTGAGGTTTTGAAGCATCAATTTTTGAGATAAAAAGATAGATCAAATCAGTGCTCTGTTGATATTCGTGCTCACACTGCGCAGATAGGAGAGGTTTAAAGCATCCAAGTGATATGGCTTTTTATTTTTTATTTCAATACTGCTTGACTTTCTGATGTTTATGGGATGTTTTGGTGGGAGAGGACTTAAGTGAATTGGATGCGATTGACCTTTTAGTCCAAATCACTCACAGTTGTGTCAAAGTTACCATGAAGGGGATCATGAAAAGAAGGTTAAATGAAAATCTAAAGCAAGCTTATGATTCAGTAGCTCTACGAGCTCGGTTAGCAAAATTAATTTGTTTTGCAATGTTGCCTATGTACTTTCATACCAAAGAAAATTATGAGACCTGACATTTAAAATGTAGTGTAAGATTTGTCTCCACCTAAACCTTTTCATCCCGCCTCGCTTTGAGACCAAGCGGGATTGGGACCGGCTGGCCTCCGACTTGCACTTCGTCCGGTGGTTCCATCTCCCACCGCAGTGGAGGACGCAGCAGAGCATTTCACATCCGAGCCCCAGGCCATTCTGTTAAACTCGAGCACAGCCATCAAACTCCGTGCCCACGAGAGGTGTCTGCTCCCCCGACACATCCGGGTGCTAAAAAAGGATCGCTCGATCCTCCTTACTCAATTTAAACGCACCCGTGATAGGCAACTCAAATCACAAAAAAATCAAGTGGGGAGGCAGATACGCCAAGATGTCCAAGCCTGGGAGGAAGAGCGCTCTTCAGATTGTACAGGAAATAGACGATCCCGACCAACGCTGGAAGGCCGTCAACAAACAACTCAAATCCGAGGTCCGCCCAACCACACGTACCATCCCGCAAGGGGAGGCGGTGTATCGGGACGAGGATAAGGAAGACCTCCAAACGCTTGCGCACAACTTCCGCGAGCACAACATGCAGGGTGAGGACCCACCGGGCCTCGCGGGCTTCACGGCGCCGCTTGCTTCTACGCAACATGAGGTCCCGGTGCTCACGGTCGGGAACGTCCGAGCAGCCATCTAATCAGCCAAGGCCACCAAAGCGCCGGGTCACTACGGCATAACCTATAAACTTTTACCGGACGACGGGCTACAATATCTCACCAGCATTTTCAATGCAGCGACCAAGTGTCAGCATTTCCCCTCGTCCTGGAAGCGGGCCGCCATCGTGGTGATACCAAAGCCAGGCAAAGACCCGCATGACCCGGCCAATTACAGGCCTATGTCGCTCACTTCAGCCTTTTCTAAAACAAACGGAAAATTCCTTCTCCCATTCTCAGAGGCAGAAGAGCGCCGGCTGGGCGTCATCCCTGACGCCCAAATGGGTTTTCGCTCCGGGCACGGCACACAACATCAGCTGATCCGTACTACGGAACACCTTATCCGTAAAAGGAGTGGCAAAGAGGTGGGCATCATGGTGACCCTAGACGTGGAGGCAGCTTTTGACAAAGTGCCCCACGAACATCGGCGTTTAAAGTGCGAAAATCGAGCAAAACTCTGTTTTTTGTGTTTTTGCTTGATTTTCGCACTTTAAACGCCAAGATCTCAAAAACCGTAACAGATACAGTGTTGCTTGCAATTTTAGCCCCAAAGGACCATACTTTGGCCAGATTGACTTTAGGAAGTTTTTGTTGGAATTTTCAAAAAATATTGATTTTTACTGTTCATAAGGGCACTTCGTGACCTCTGCGCGACCCCTAGATATTGTCTTACAGATTTCCGGCTTTTAATTTCATGGTTCGTATGTAAAAATGGAACTTTTGACGAGTCCGCCCTAACCATTTGTACCAACATTGCGCATATGGACCACCCTAGTGCGCCGTGCTGGTTGGGCGCCGCTGTCGCTTACAAGCGCAACATCTACAAATGGGAAAGCAGCTGCTCACGCCACTTTTTCAAACTCAACAGGCTCACAAGTCCCAGCGAGGTCTACCGGCGGGCACGGCCATCTGTCCAGCCGATCTGGTCACTCCTCGAGGACCAGGCTAAGACCTTCGCGGACAAATGTGCAGCCTCGACAAACCCACTCATCTCAAGCCTACATAACTACCAGCGCGAGTACGCAATGCAAGGCCGCGGTAACTCTCAAAGCTGGCTGTGATATGAATGCAAAATAGTCACATACAACAGCCACTTTGAGACCGACTGCGAAACCGCGGCGATGGAGGGCCTCATCCTGGCAGGCGGCAGCAAGCCCCGAGTCAATTCCGTACTACACGCGATGAGAAATTTACTGCACCACGGAAGCGGCCCGGGACTCGCCTGCTTTAACCAGCGGCAAACACAAGCAGCACGAGACGAAGCGAAGAAGGCAGCAGCCCACGGCTCGTAGAGTTTCCACCCTGTAACCACGACGAATGAAACGGTTACCCGGGCGTCAACGCCACGACCCGCAGGCCAGCCCATACATGAGCAATTTACTGCACCACGGAAGCGGCCCGGGACTCGCCTGCTTTAACCAGCGGCAAACACCTCAATCACATCGTTGAGTTTATAAAGCTTGTAGCCAAAGCTAACACACTCCCTGTGCCAAGTTTGACCCAATTGCCGAAACTATGACAGGTATTAACGGCGTTCAAAAAAGAGGTACTCCCTGAATGGTGGCGACCGAGTTATAGCAAGTCAACGAGATTTTCTCAGCCCGCTCTAGGCATCATACAGACTCTCTATGCCAAGTTTGAATCACTTGCCACAACTAGGACGGGTACTTATGGCGTTCAAAAAAGAGGTACTCCCTGAATGGTGGCGACCGAGTTATAGCAAGTCAACGAGATTTTCTCAGCCCGCTCTAGGCATCATACATACCATCTATGCCAAGTTTGAATCACTTGCCACAACTAGGACAGGTACTTATGGCGTTCAAAAAAGGGGTACTTCCTGAATGGTGGCAACCGAGTTGTGGCAAGTTAACGAGATTTTCTGAATCCGCTCTAGGCATCATACAGACTCTCTATGCTTAGTTTAAATCACTTGCCGCAATTAGGACAGGTATTAACGGCGTTCAAAAAAGGGGTACTTCCTGAATGGTGGCGACCGAGTTCTGGCAAGTCAACGAGATTAGCTGAACCCACTTTAGGCATCAGACAGACTCTCTATGCCAAGTTTGAATCACATGTCACAACTAGGACAGGTACTTGTGGCGTTCAAAAAAGGGGTACTTCCTGAATGGTGGCGAGTAGGTTTACTGATCACACTCTGTGCCTTTTGCTCACATCATCAAGTGTCTTTATAAACATCACGAGTAGAATCTCGTTAAAGATTACAAGAATCGTGTAAAATTTGTATTACTCGTCAATAGCGTTCGATGATATACGACGTTGGCATTTTATCTCACAGTATGTTAACTTCATTATGCTGGTGACCGCATTTTGATGTGATAGGTAACTGTCGCTGATAGGGCTAGGATCCTACGCGTTTATGAAGTAGGTACTGTGTTGAAAAATATGCTTACAATGAAGAAAGTCTAATATTTTTTATTCAAATACACATGATATAAAGTTGGTAGCGCCGCGCCGTTCAATGATGGTTGCCCTGGAAGCACAAAAAATACATATGCAATTAGACCTTCTCATATTTGGCTTAAGAAAGAAACATCTGCTCTCCATGAACCCTGCATGGGCCCAGAAGATGGCTCTGCCCGCGGCCGAAAGCCAAACGCACAGGTGGCATGGCACCCGCGCGCACACACAGAGCGCGTCAAATGGGTTGCCTAAGCGCACGGCGATGTTCCTTCCGTTCTAGGCAGTACCAGGGGTTCATAACTTATCATAAAATTATGAATTTTTGGAATGTTACACGCTTAAGTTATAACCTGCACCTCAAGGTAACGCTACCTTGACATCACAAAATTATGTTAAGAGGTGATTCTAGAGTTATGGTAAGTTAAATGGTCACCAGGCGTGTCACATTGTGATAGGTTTTCCGAGCCGTCGCAAATCCAGTTCCGCGAGACACTGTAACTCTTGTATAACGCTGCAGCTTAATATAACATTCCAAAATAACGCTGCGAAAAGTTATTTTTATAGCATTACTATGTTACACGTTGTGATAAGTTAGGGACCCCTGGGCAGGACCAAACACATGCATCCGCACTGCACCCGCTGGAGACTGATAATAAACACATGGCCCCGCGCAGGGACGCCCCCCCCCCCCCTACCCCAACCACGACACACACACTACGTCGACTACGTCGCTCGCCCCGCGCCCCCTCCCCACAACCACCACACACACACAGCGAGCTCTCTTCCCCGCCCCCTCCACGCCTCCTCCCCGCAGCTCTCTCTCTATCTCTCTCTCGCGCCCGCTCCCTCTCTGGCCCACTCACTGGCTCCGTCTCTCTCGCGCCCGCTTCTTCTGTCTCCCACTCCCACCCCAGCCCATGAGACGGGATGGACGGGACACAAAACGAGGGGACAGGACAGAAAGCCCCCTCACAGTACATCCATACACTAAAAAAAAAAAAACTGAACTTAAAACTTTAAATTAAAATGCTTTTTAGAGGTCAGCACATATGCTGCCTTAAAAAGGCTTATACACCGTGACAAGTCGAACAATATCCCCGTCCCCCCGTCCCCTCACCAGCCACTGGACTCAACATCCAGCGAGCAACGAGCCGAGTGTTGTCACCGTCGGTTCGACGAGCCGAACGGCATTCGGGTCGTCCCCATGCCCCCCTGGCTGGCCAGCGGCCTGACTGGCGCAGCAGCGCCTGCCGTCGGCGATAGGCATCCCATCCAATGTCTTGTATTCAATGACACCGGTTACCACGTGACAAATCGACAAACCCCATTATGTTTCATCACGACGCCCTTCTGTCCACTTAATTTCCAGGAGCTGGAACACTTAGTTTGTGCGTACTGAATGTACCACTTAAAGAGGTTTTCAAGTATTAACAATTCAACTACACTTCTTTGATAGAAGAAGATGTTGCCACGATTTAAACAGGTACTCAAAGTCTAATTACGGTACGTTCAACCATCAAATTTTATGGAAAGTTGGCCAAAGAAACCTAACGTATATATTACTGGAGCTACATCTCCCATGGGCAAAAACGGTGAAAAGGGGAAAAACGCCGTTCTGTAGTGCTCACCCGCATCTCGGACTCCCATTTTGCCAGCCTCCGGCTCCAGCGATGGTTAGCGGCTCTCGCCTCCTGCGCATCGCCGCGCATCTCCGCCGCCTGACGAAGTTGCTCTGCGATCGCCCCTCTAAGGGCCAGGCTGAGCTCCAGCACTTGTTCCACCTGCCTTATAACAGTCTCCGCCTGTTCTCTGAACTCAGCACGGGCTTCTTCCACCCACTCCTTGGAAAATAGATCACTGTACATAGAAAACAGAAATAAAAATAAAAAGGTTGCAAGGCACGTTTAGAATAACTTTCTCGGTTTTACTCTAAGCCAACCAAGCGTCAAGTACTTGCCACAACCAGGACGGGCGCCGAGTACCCATGGCGTTCAAACAGTAGGTACTTCCTAGCGGCGACCGAGTTGTGGCAAGTCAACGAGATTAGCTGAGCCCACTCTAGGCATCATACAGCCTCTCTATGCCAAGTTTGAATCACTTGCCGCAACTAGGACAGGTATTTAAGGCGTTCAAAAAGTAGGCACCTCTTCAAAAAGGGCGACCGAGTTGTAGCAAGTCAACCAGATTTTTTGAGCCCACTCTAAGCACCATACACACTCACTATGCTAAGTCTCAGCTATTTGCTACAACTGGGACGGTTACTCATGGCGTTCCTGGAGTAGCTTTATTGAGTGAAAGCCACGCCGAGCTTGGCGAGAGCTGAAGAGCGTGGATCCGAGCCACGAGCTCAGTTTCGGGATGTCATGGACGCCAATTGATTTTTGTACTTAAGGATGCAATCACAGTCACTTAATTAAATGGAATGGTATATTACTTACCTTGCCATGTTAATACCACTTCACTTCAGCTTGAGCAGGGACAACCAGCACTCACTAACGCGCAGCTGCAACAGAACGACAGCGGCGACAAGCGACAACCGCGACGGCGAGAAGTTAAGCCCCCCACCACCACCAACCATTCCCCCACCACTAACCATTACCCCACCACCAACCAATCTCCCACCAAGGACTATCCACTTCTACCAACCACCCCACACATCCGACATGTCCTTAGCTTCAGTGCTGTTCGCCGGTACTGTACTATGCCCTGTCCTTTGCCTCAGTGAGGTACGCTTCGCAGCATCGGCGTGTCCGTCTGTTCTGCTGTTCAGCATATCAGTGCATAGGGGATATGGCCAGCTATGACTTCGAACAACAAGTACCCGTGGACATTGGTAAGTAACCGTGTGCTTAAAGTGTGCATAGAATCACTGCATCATACCACTCCGGGTATGCCGTGCGCAAAGCACCGTCGCACGTGTTTCTATTCGAAGGTGATGAGTAGGGGCAGTCGTGGAGCACTAAGTATCGAACAGTGAGTACTCAAATAGATTTCCCGGGTCACGTTTTGCGTAGATTCAAAAAAGAAAAAAAAAATCAGATTTTTCCGAGGTCGTCCTGAGGTTCCGACTAGGTCTCAGTAGGGGCCAAAAAAAAGCGAAGTCAAAAATGTCAGTGAGCGAGATCGAATTCGGAACTTAAATTTCAAGGAAACGCTGTAACTCTTACGGTTTTTCCGATATCGGCGTTTTTAGTCTTAAATTTGCAGGAATCTAATCTTGATTTATTTTCGCACTTAAAACACTGGTATCTCAAAAACCGTAAAAGTTACAGTGTTTTCCTTGAAATTTAAGGCCTTTAGGACTCTACTCTTGTCAAATTGACCTTATAGAATATTTTCAAAATTTTTCTGCAACATTGATTTTGACTGCTATAAGGGGCAGTAATGCCCCATCCGGGTGCCCTGCGCGACCCCTTCCGGTGATCGCAACAAAAATTCCGAAGTCGCAAAGATCTTGTATTTTGTTATGGCATCCGAATTCGATCTCGCTCACTGACATTTTTGACTTCGCTTTTTTTGTCCCTCTCTAAGGTCTCAGCTTTAACATAAGAATTCCCATAAGACTTGAGGTCAAAATCGAAAAATGGGCGCCATTTCATCGAGTTTAGTTGCACAGAGTTCCGGAATAGCTTATCATCATCACACTCTGGCCCGAAAACACTTTACGGATTTCTAATATCATCCCTGGTTTAAAAAGATAATTTTTCTAAATATAATAAAAATGTTTTTAGAAAGAAAATGTGAGAAAATATTGAAAAATTATCTTGCATCTAGCATCTTGAATTAGTGGCCACTTTAGCATAAATAGAACTCTCATGCCCGGTGATTGAAGTGCTTTTAACTCATATTGAAAGTGTGATAGGGAACTTAACTGGAAATAAAATGAAGAAGAACAGGTCTCTTAAACTATACATTTGGCTAGTCTTACTTGAAAAGTCCATCCTCTTTCCATTCATATAGTCACGAACAGATGAGCATATCTGCCAACAGTTTCTCTGTCAGCATATTTTTTAACACCTTTCTCCTCAAGTCATCCAGATTCATTGCAGAAAGCACATGCTTACTCTGCAGAGCTGAAGTACACTCCTGATAAAGGAAGTAGTTTTTCTTAGAGAGAACATTTAAAAATGCAGTCACAAAGGAGGCATAATAGGGCAGGGTTTTAATGAAATGGAATCATACCTTGCTAGATTAAAATGCCACGCTTCGCAGTGGGTCATTTTTCATTCCCTGGAAACAGAGGAAGAGTTAATTTTAGAAGCATCTTTGCCTCAGTAGCTTTAACAGTCAATGAAGATGTCCTGGCTTATAAAGTCCTCTGAAAATCTACATTATGACAGATATGGAGAAGAAAAAAAATGTGAAAATAAGATTATTTGTTTGTTCAGAATAGTTTTCTTTTAATCTACAGGTTGGCGAATTACCTCCAATGAGATTTGTGGCTGAATACGCAGTGCAATTAACAAATGGACAATCAATACCAGAAGACATGCTTCGTGACAAGCCAAAAGACACTTCCCTATGGCATCTTTTGGCTATTGAAATGTATCCATCTGGTGGCACTGCCAAGATAGATTCAGTGTCTAAGGATTTAAGTGCCTTCTTTAGATTGAATCACAAGGAATTTTTTGAACATGTTAGCTTAATTCTAAGGAAAAGTAATGATGCACCTGATGGATTTCCACTGGAGGTACGAGGATTGTGTTGATACTCATGAGCAAAATTGCCTAAAACTCAAAGAGAGAAAAATTCCATCTGCTGCTGTTTCAGCCCCGATTAACATTATGATTAAGATGAAATAGAGCAAAACAGTATTGACTGCGAATAAACTTTATAAAAAGAATTTTGCCTGCTCTGACACTAATTACGTCTACTTATTTCTTTCTTGCCATGTTATATCTCAGCTTTAAAAAAGTTATTGCCTTTACAGGGTCCTTCTGAATTCTTTATGGAGGTGACAAGAGAAGAGTGAGAAACTATGACATTACTGGCCACCACACAATTGGCGAAGGACTGCAATAATGAACTCCAAATTTTCTGAAAAAAAAAACAAGCGTTGTGTTCTGGCATTCTCTAAAAACCACCTGAAACAGAAAAACAGCGGAAAGAAAAATTGCAGGGACTGGTATGGATCAGCAAAATGTGTGTTCAAGGGCTGCAGCAAGAACCTGATGGAGATTGAGAAAGTGCCCAAATCCGGTTTGATTATGGTGAAATGTGTCAGGCAAGATCAATTAAACCACAACCCAGAGGAGAGTCACAGAAGACCTTTGTCAGGGAACGACAGAAGAGACTCGGAGGGAGTTAGAGCACACTACTCCAGGCAAGCTGGCGGCAAAGCAAATGGCAATAACTCAGGACAAGCAAGGTAAAGTTCGATAGCTATTGCACTATACCTATAGCAATAGCTATAGCCGTCTGAAAGGAAGGCACCCAGCGCGAGGCTAGCATGAAAGGTGTATGAGAAATTGAGTTGCCCGCTCAAGAAGGACGTGGAGGGAAGCATCTCTTTGGCGCGCGAAACCATGAAGACGTGTAGTTTGTAACAATTCATTAATTATTAATTAATAACAAAAACAAGGAGATAGGGGCGTTTTCAGGAAATCAACACTGAGACACGCTGAAACCGCCGTATAATAAATTTTGTATCCAAGCACATAAAAATATGTCCCTGACGTCTGCCGAAAGTGCGATCTAAGATACAGCCATAGGCTGGCTAGCTATAGCCATAGCTATGGCCATAGCCGCATAGCTATAGCTGCTATAGCCGCATAGCTATAGCTGCTACAGCCGCATAGCTATAGCTGCTATAGCCGCATGGCTAACTGAAAATGTTCCTAGTTTTCGAAAGGTACTGAATGAAATAAATCATACTCAAATGACAACTGCATATCTGTGCAAAATAAACTTTATTTTTTGAGACAATACAATAATTTATAACAATTTAAAAACACCATACAAATGGTACATTACAAAAGGACGCTAAACAAGGTGGTACACCTACAGTATGGGCACCTACAGTACATGGCTTAAAAACTAACAACACCACCTACATAAAATAAATTCAGAAATTTAAAAATAAATAAAAATAAATAAAACAAGTAAAAAATATTGCACTCAACACTTCAAAATCCACTTACATGAAATCATGTCACACAACTCACGGTAAAATTACACGTCCCTGACGTCTGCCGAAAGTGCGATCTAAGACAGCCAGGCTGGCTGTAGCCATAGCTATGGCCATAGCTATATCTGCTATTGCCGCATAGCTATAGCTGCTGGCTTCTTTCCCTCTCCGTCTGAAATGAAGAGAACTATGTTTGAGTACAACTACAGGATATTTTGGCGGGCAACGTTCAAATAAAAAAGAAAGTAAAGGAAACGCACCATTGCCATCTCTCTCTTCAGCACAGCAGCTTCTCGCTCCTTCAATTCTTCCCGAAGCGTGAGGTACTCCAGCCTGTCGGAGTCGGCATGGCGTAACCTCAGGCTGATGGCATCCAATACCCATCCATCAATGCCCCTCTTGGACAAAGCTCCGATGAGGGACGATGTCGCCGTTTCCATCGCATTGCGGCGGTCGTCCAGGAATGCCCTATTATGACAGTCAAAAAAACAGCCTCATCGGTTAAAGGATGCAAATAGGGACTTTAAACTTCAAGTAACTGCATGATGATTTGCAAAAGCATTGTAATTGCCACTGCAAACCGCAGTGGCATGATAAAGGTACAACGGACCGGGACGGAATGACATCCCTGATGTATGTCATTCCCCGTCCTGGACCGCTTACATCTTCACAGATATTACAGGTATAGCTATAGCTGTAGCTATTATAGCTACAGCTATAGCTATTATAGCTATAGCTATTATAGCTATAGCTGTAGCTATTATAGCTATAGCTGTAGCTATTATAGCTGTAGCTGTAGCTATTATAGCTATAGCGGTAGCTATTATAACTATAGCTGTAGCTATAGCTGCTAGCTATAATAGCCATTCCGGTCTGACAAAGACAGCTTCGCTACTCTCCCTTCCTGTTATTACATTACATGAGTGTAGGGCTTAGGACTAGGGCTTAAAATGAAAAAGCAATTCCGGAGGAGCAAGTAACTCTGTAACTCCTCCCGTGGCCTCTGCAGGCAAAGCAAATCGACGAGTGGATCGCAGCACTCTGCCGAAAAGTGCACAGCAATGCCTCAGTTTCATGATTTGATGTTTTAGAAACGAATTCCGGTTGCCGTTGTCGGTGTCCACCTCAAAGGCAACGTATCACTAGATTTCGTGACATCATGGTCCACTAAATGCATCGTCCGATCTCCCTCGTGCGTGAGGCCAGAAGGAACATTGTGCAAGTTTGAAGAATTACGGGTTTAAATATGATTATTGTTCATTCACGAATACTTACTCGTCGACTTTGTAGTTCAAATAGTCTTCAGACATGATGTGGGCGGTGGTAATAAGGGGTAAAATATAGCTGAAGTGCTGTCCGGGCAGAGCGCGTCCACTGTTTTCGGCGGACGTGAGTTCAAACTGGCGAAGACGGTCGACGCTGGCGCGCTCGGCAATTCCCCCCCCCCCCCCCTCCAAGGCAGCAGTGTTGCGAACCTACCTCCTCCAGAAGCCCCATTAGCTCTCTTTTTTTAGGCGTTTAGCTCCTGGAACTTGTAATTTACCTCCTAGCCCAAAATAGCCCAATCGGCTATCTAGTTTCCGAAAAGGTATAATTTTTGCGGTTTATTCTTTCGTTTTCGCGGTTTAGGGTTGCTAGCTGTGGTAACTGTTGCTACTGTGGCAACACTGGCCACAGTGAGAAAAGGCAGTGTAGGCTGGACGCCCTGGACGCTGGACCTGAAAGGCTTTATAGGTACTAGGTACATTTGAGCACGTAGACAAGCTAGGTATGTAAGTGAACATGGTGTTGCCTCGAGTTCTATTAGAATTGGTTCGCAATCATTGGTTACGTTATTTCTCAAAGTGTCATCCCTCCTGGTTGTCATGGGCGTAGAGAGATTTTGATTTTGGGCTGGGGACGAGGCGACGAACGGAACGGCGAACGATATTCGTTTTAGAGCCGACGCGGGCTGACTGGCCGACCAAAGTGCTGTTTTCTAGTGGGAAACTGCCCCAAATTATATGTAGGTTAGGTTCGTTGGCACGTTCGCCCGTCCCATTTATTCGTTCCCCACGACCGTGATATTCTGGCTATGACGTGCCGGGATGTTGCGTTTTCTTTTTCTTTGCATGCTTCTCTTTCAACTTTGTAGCTTAAGTGTGAGAGTAAACTCGGTTTTCTAGGTGGCATGAGTGCTATTACCGTATTTTCTCTGTGTTAAGTGTGTTGTATTCCCCGAGATCTTTTTGCATTATCTTGGGTCGCCCGAGGTTGAATACGCGCGGCGCCCACCTTGCGCGGCTGCCGGTAACGGCTGTGGTTATACGCAGGAAATCCTGTCGATAAGGAATCCCTACGGATAAGGAGAGGAAATGTTATTCGCAGCCACCGGTAACAAATGACAATCTGGAAGGTTAGGTGCAGTCGTCTGCTGAGTTGGGGTTGTGTTTTATGCTGCTCGCTCGTAATATGTTAATTTACTGATTGTCATGTGATGATTATGATGAGTCTCAGGCAGAATTTCTGGTTATCCTTAGGATCCCTCAGCTATGGTCGTGTTTTCCTCATTTCTCGTTTTCTTTCTGGTTTCTTTTACTCCTTCAAGTCCCTCATGTTTATGTGACATGCTTTTCAGATCAGATTCAGCCATCATGGGAAGGGCAGTCCAGAAAAGAAAATATTTAATGTCTGTGAGCCTGCCACAAGCAAAATGGCTGGACAAATACATGCAGCCCAAAAGGCATATGGCTGCTGGCTGGCACAATAATATTGCCAGAAAGTTCAAGGCTTCTAAACCAGACAAAGTCAAATGCTCCCTTTCTGTCGTTACCAACTTCTGGAATTCTGTGGGCACTAAGTGGACGGGGATGATGAAGTGCAATGGAGAGGAGTGTTCCAGGCACTACTTCTTCAAACTCACCATGGATGGCATTGGAAACGGACAAGTTCCCGTGTCAGTTCAATGTAAGTAAGAGATTTTTTATAGTTAATGCTCAGCCGTAAAGGAACCACAACTTCCTTGAAATTCAAGTTGAGGGAGTTGAGCATGTTTGGTTTATGAGTTTGTTATACCCTCTTGACTGGCTTTTGTTTGCATCTAGTGTGACACTTTACAAACTGCATTGAAATAATGTTATCCACCAGTTACCTCTTGTTTTTTGTGTTTGTTTTTGCCTGTGTGAAATGTGTGTATGATTCCTTTTTGAATAGCTTTAAAGGATCTACTCTTAACATTAATGGCCTGCGGGATTTCAGTTAAAAATGCTTCGAGACTGGTTTGCCGAGCAGTCATACGTGCCCTTATTCTACCTCCCAACCATGCGTTTTCCTAGAAGTTCGTAGAAGTTCAGCAGCTCCAGCCTCTATTTTTCGACTCCCTTTTAGATTTAAAAGTAAAATGTTGCTCAGCTGTATGCTCGCTTTGCTCATGAAATCAAATATGTCAGGCTTTTGTCAAATCGGTAATGGGTCTTGGTGATATGAATTTTTATACTGCTGCTGTCTTTGAGATTTTTTTTCTATCATTTTTCTCAGAGTTCCGGGGCTTTGGGGTCATTTAAGAGGGGGTCCATTCTCATGAAAAATATCGTATCTGGGTCCGTTCTACCCAAACATTTACATGAGTCAGTTATTATTATTATCGGGATGGCGTTATAGAGGGGTTTGACATCCACTACCTCACTGCCAAGGTGATGTTTCCATTTTCATGGTGCACTGTTGTTGAGTTTTTAAGCAACTGAGTTACATAGGATATCTCAAACATACTATTTGTGCATTTGTGGGAATTTTTAAATGAATTGTTAACGTTTTCTTGAAATTTTCAGATGAAGGCAAGCATAGACATACAAAGGAGCTACCAGTTCGAGCTCCAACTCGGGGTCCCCAAAGAAGGAAACTACAAAAAGAGCTTGAAACAAAGGCCCCTCAAGTATTAGAGAGGGAATTACTCTTAAAGAAAGCCAGCAGTGAAAAAGGTCTGTCAGACCTCAACAGTGGGAACTTTGATGACGTCCCTTTTGCTTCAGCTCTCAAGCAAATGGCTTATGAACATGCCACATCTAAGGACTTGCACAAAGACATGTGGACAGATATTACAAAATACGCAGAATCTCTAATACAGTTGCGCCGAAAGGTGCGCAGCGATGGCTCGGTTGTGGAGGAGCGCCTGAAACCCATCTTCATAATTAGCGATGAACCATTTCAAGTTGCCTGGACCACACCCAAAATGGCTGAGCACATACTCAACATGAGTAAAATACAAAAGAGTCTGATTGCGTACCTGGATAGCACAGGTACTTGCATGCAAATATACTTTTGTTGATTACCTTGCTCATTCTGGAGTGTTAAATTTGCATTTATGATTTCAATATCATACCATTGTGTTTGTTTTATTTCAGGATCCCTTGTGAGGTGTGTTGAGTGGGAAAAGGGCAAGGATGTTTACACAAATAACATTGTACTCAAAGACAAAAATCATCCTCCAATTCCTGTTTCGGAGTTTATTTCCAACTGCCATACTGACACTGAAATTGGTCGATGGTTGGGTAGTTTTAAAGACCAGTTTGTTCGTCTCACAACCACAAGAGTCTTGCCTTTCAAAATCGTCGTAATAGATATGAGTCCGGCAATGACTAATGCGGTGTTGAAGGAGCTGATAGGAATGTCGATCATTCCCTATCTGAGAGCGTGCTTTGAGGCGAAGCAATCTGGAATCCTCAACTTTGTCATATTAGCTTGGTGCTATGCACACTTTATGAATGATATGAAAAGGAGAGCAAATAAGTACCTGCCAGATTCAGCAGTATATAACACTGCCAAGCAGTTCTTCAAATTTTTGTGTGCTGCTCTAGCTAGAACTAGTGAGCTAGAACAAGCAATACTAATCTGGAGACAAGCAGTCATCATCCTTGAGTCTGAGTTCTACACAAGCAAAGTCAAGGAAGCCATAGAAACTTTGGCCAAACAGTAAGAGACAACCAAAGCCACTACTATAATTATACCAACAATGCTGTTTGTTATAATGCATTAATGTATTCTGTATCACTTGTTGCAGACTTGGAACAGACAAAGCTGCTATGTTATGTGAGAGTGAAGTAGATGAACCAGAAATCCCTGTAACAGTCCCTGAGGATGATATGGCATCGTCATCTTTCCTGACAACCTACAAAGATTCCGTATTCTTTCCTCCTTTTCAGCAGGAATATGATGACTTTTTAGGTGCACAGAACACTGAGCCAGTTGGTGCCAGTGTAAAAAGGAACCCTCTGCATATGCCTGGGGCTGTTTCTTTCCTTCTGAGGTACATGTTACCTTTTTATCCACTTTGGTCCAGGTATATCCAAAGCATGCTTCTCCCTGATAATGAAAATCCTCTGGCTTATCATGCATCTGAGCTCAGGATGAAGTTAATAAAAGAAGAGACTTGGGTTCGTA
Source organism: Odontothrips loti (assembly GCA_038380765.1). NCBI lineage: Eukaryota > Metazoa > Arthropoda > Insecta > Thysanoptera > Thripidae > Odontothrips > Odontothrips loti. The sequence goes on from CM076255.1 coordinate 3,869,103, forward strand.
AGAAATACCGCAAGGCAAGTAGGTTTGTCAGGAAGATGGTGGCTGATTCCGACACAAGGATCCTGAGATATGAGTACCCCACAAACTTCCGTAAATACAAACGGAGAAAGCGGAAACAAGCGGATGTTCAAGATGAGGAAATCCCAGATAGCCCTGATGAGGGAAATGAGGATAGTGTGGGAAAGAAAAAGGGCAAAGAAGCAAATGGAAATGAGAGTACTGTGGGAAAGAAAACAACCAAGGAAGCGAAAAGAAATGAAAATGTGAGTAAGAAGAGAAGGACCAAGGGAGGAAAAGGAAATGAGGAAAATGTGAGTAAGAAGAAAAGGAACAAGGGAGCAAATGGATATCCTATACAGAAAAGGAAAGTTGAGTCCTGGAAGAAGACCACCTCTAGGCTTCCTGGTGGGTATTACTCTAGAATCCGTACCGTAGCATATGGTAGTAAACTTGTGAAAAAAGCCCATCGATGCATTGCACGTATGGAGAGATGGCAGCAAACTAAAAGCAAAATAAAGGGACAACAGCAAGCTCATAATGTAAATAAGGAGGTGCGGGAAATGGTAAGGAAGAGATGTCAATGACTTGCATGTAGTTACAGCAAAGAAATTGTTATTTGCCTCCTTACTTAATTCTTGTTTACATTTCAGCCCCCACAAAATCAAGATCAAATTGATGTTGTCAGTCTCAACCAGTGTACTGGTCCATCATCTGCAAATCGCATGATTGGAGAGTGTGATAACATTATACTGGAGGTGATAGAAATAGCCTTTGTAATTCCTTGCTGTTACATCTAATCACTTTATACGTATTTGAAAGTAGGTAACTTTTTTCTCATTACATTTCATTCTCCATCACAGCATCAGCAAACTGATGTCAGCCTCAGCCAACCTCATTCGTCTGAAAATCAGACAGATATGATTGAAGAAATAGAGAAGATTGTACTGGAGGTGCGAGAAATAGTGTTCTGAATTTCTTGCTGTTACATTCTCGCAACCTAAATTTGAGAGTATTGCATTTTCTTTTACATTTCAGTCTCTTCATAATCAACTTCCAAATGGAGGCAAAGAACCAGAGAGAAGTCAGAAAAGGGAAGCTTGGTGGTTTTCTCTCTCTTCTAATTACTTGCCCCCAAATTGTGAACTGTCAGATGAAGATGTAGAATCTGCTAAGCCGGGCAATTTCTTCACTGATGTCCTCATTGACAAGTTTTTGGAGGCAAAGCAGGAAGAAGCATATATGGGAAGGCACCTCAACTTTGTGGTGCTACCGGTTATAGATATCGGCAACTTCCAGCCAGATGCCCTCATTGCCCTCTGTCGGAGGAAAAGGGTTATGTTTAGTGTAAGTAGAGAGATAATTCTCAACAGTGAATGAAGTGTTGAAACTGTAGGTATTTCGCTGTGGTTTTCCACATAGATTAGTCATGTCTGAGAGACAAACTCATGAATTCCAAGCTCTCCAAGTAGTCTTGTAACCCACAGGATTGTTTCCAGTGGTGCAATGCAATTTATTAGAGTGAAATATAATTTGTTCTGTGGGATATGCTGATTTTATTTTTAAATGTCAATTGTCTCTCGCAGGATGTATGGATTTTGCCACTTTTTGATGGAAAACGTGAACATTTTACGCTTCTCATAAACATTTTCAAGAAGAAACAGTTAATCTACCTTGACTCTAAGACTCACCCGGAGAACTTTCCTGTTAACTCTTTCTTAACGAAATTTCTGGGTGCTGTGGAAGTGCTGCAGTTCAAAACTTTCAGAATCGCTCCCCAATGGCAGGAGTGGAAGTTGCATATACCACTGGACACCCCTCAGCAGCCCTCACATTCTGCAGAGTGTGGGCCTATGGTGTGTGTCATAGCTGATACAATTCTTGGAGGCACATTCTCACTGCCTAAGGCGAAAGAGTTCCCAATGGTAGGTAAACTTTGCAAGTTCTATCATTGTTGAGTACTCCTGCTATGAACTAATGTAAGACAACCTTTTCACCAGGTTCGGAAAGCTATTTTGCATGAAGCAGCCCTACGTGTTTCTTCAGTTGAGGACCTGTGTACAGCTTTCAAAAAGAATGAAGATTATCCATCAGCTGATATTTCCAAAATGATGCGGTCCAACACCTGTCCCTCTGGTGCATCATCTACCTGGAAGTATCTGTGCAGTCTTAAGGACACTCTTTATTTAGCCACCTCTGACAGGTGTGCTAAAGAAAACTGTAAGCAACCTGGTGGTATCATGGTGTTTTGTGTGGGCCTCAAATGCCGAGATTGGTATCATGTGAAATGTTGTGGAGAGAGGCGGCGTATTCTTCCAGAAGACTATCGATGTATGGACTGCTTGTTTGGCAGGAAGTTATTTTGAAATGTAACCTTGTCTGGAAGATTGAGCACATTGACTTGGGTTTGCATGGGTGCGGCCCGATCGTCACCTCAAAGTTGTGTAACACCTTAATTGTTTAAAGTCCTTGTAATGTACTATTTCTTGTATTTTTGAAAATTGTTATAATTGATTGTCTATATTGTCCCTATAACTACGGGTGTAATTTTACTGTGAGTTGTGTGACATGATTTCATGTAAGTGGATTTTAAAGTGTTGAGTGCAATATTTTTTACTTGTTTTATTTATTTTTATTTATTTTTAAATTTCTGAATTTATTTTATGTAGGTGGTGTTGTTAGTTTTTAAGCCATGTACTGTAGGTGCCCATACTGTAGGTGTACCACCTTGTTTAGCGTCCTTTTGTAATGTACCATTTGTATGGTGTTTTTAAATTGTTATAAATTATTGTATTGTCTCAAATAATAAAGTTCATTTTGCACAGATATGCAGTTGTCATTTGAGTATGATTTATTTCATTCAGTACCTTTCGAAAACTAGGAACATTTTCAGTTAGCCATGCGGCTATAGCAGCTATAGCTATGCGGCTGTAGCAGCTATAGCTATGCGGCTATAGCAGCTATAGCTATGCGGCTATGGCCATAGCTATGGCTATAGCCAGCCAGCCTATGGCTGTATCTTAGATCGCACTTTCGGCAGACGTCAGGGACATATTTTAATGTGCTTGGATACAAAATTTATTATACGGCGGTTTCAGCGTGTCTCAGTGTTGATTTCCTGAAAACGCCCCTATCTCCTTGTTTTTGTTATTAATTAATAATTAATTAATTGTTACAAACTACACGTCTTCATGGTTTCGCGCGCCAAAGAGATGCTTCCCTCCACGTCCTTCTTGAGCGGGCAACTCAATTTCTCATACACCTTTCATGCTAGCCTCGCGCTGGGTGCCTTCCTTTCAGACGGCTATAGCTATTGCTATAGGTATAGTGCAATAGCTATCGGACTTTACCTTGCTCTCAGGACAGTGCTGTTGCTCTAAGAAACCTTAGCGGGACTCACAATGTGCATGTCCTAAAGGTAGCCAAATCTGAGATGACAGTCCAGGTGACAAAAAGTGTCACACATTTTTCAATCAGAAATGACATAACTTTGGAAAACCCACCATTTTTATATTTGTTGTTTCCAGCGACATCTAAGCCCTGATCCATGTGGATAGTTCTGTGTGCTGTGACATGCCAGCTAGATGAGACATGTGGGAAGGGCACTGTTTCCATACTATCTTTCAGACCCATGATGGTTTCCATTAACACTCTTGAGCAATTTCAACTGTGGCGGAGTATGCGACCATTGGTATGTTTTGTCTTTTATCCCTGTAATTATTTCTAGAAAAAGGTATCAAAATGTCTAAAGTAGAGCTACTGTATATCTGTTATACAACACATTTTTGTTCTGCATGATTTCTTCATTATGTCAATAATCCATATCTGTTCTCAGGATAGAAATCTCAACATAGACGCCACTGGTGATGTCATAGCTCAACCGATATGGACAGCAAAGAAAGTGTTGATTTACAATGCCACAATAAGCTTCAAAAAGGGAAAATCACCGATACCGATATCTGAATTCATTTCTGATGGCCACAGTCGGAATGAGATTGGATTTTGGCTGGGAAGTGTACAGAGGCAATACATGGCGGTCATGAATTCTGAATTTCCACAACCAAACATAATACTTGTTGACTACAGCTGGGCCATAACTCATGCTGTATTGTCAGCCTTCATTGGCATGAGGATCTTATGTTACCTGCAAGCCTGTAAAGATGCAAAAGAGAAAGGTCAGAAAATTATTATTATAATTATCTGCTACAGCCACATCTTACGGGCTGTATCTGTTCATGTAGCGTACCTGCTGGTCAAACGAGGTGCCTACACACATTTTATGAATAAATCATCAAATCACATCTCTCAGGTGAAGGAGAATTTAAAAGTAAAAAAACTACTTCTGCACACGTTTGCCAGCATCCTAAGAACAGACAGAGTGATGGAGGCGAAAAACCAATTCAAGCTGCTGTGCATTGTTTTTGGGTCAAAGCACTCTTCACCCATTGTCTTTGAAGCACATGAGGTAATCAGATAGTTCTTACACTTTATGACACACAGTGTGGTAATTGTAGACTTTTTTCAACTTTTCTTAATTCAATAACGCCATCATGGGTAGCAATGAAGCATTAACAACTATCGTTTGTATAATTTAAGGAGCCATGGTTTTTCTTTCCTGTAGATGTTGATGAAAATTCTGACTGACGATGACCAATATGTCAGTGCTGTAGTGGATCTAGAAGTGGATGGTGACACACAGGAAAGCAGTGACAGTGATACAAGTGATGAAGAGGAACTGGATCCCGTGAAACAGAAAAGAGGAAGAAAAAAGATTCTTTACAAGGACTCACCTTCTTACTATGACTTTGCCGAGGAAATTGTTGACGAGGAAGATGGTGTAGAGATCAATGAATGGTTTATACCTGGTTTAGTGACATACCTACTAAAAAAGTACATGCCATTTTATCCGCTCATTTCTAATTACATGACTGGAAGTGCTGGTTGGAAGCGAGAAAATCCACCGACCACCACCACTGTCGAGCAGGACTTCAGAGTCATGAAGCATGTTGACTTTCAGGGTCAATCAAGTGTCCCTTTGGACATATTTGTCCAAGAAAACACATGAAACACTCTGAAAAAAATCAAATTGGTCACGTCAGAAGAATGCAAGAAGACCTTCAAAGAGTGAATTACAAAGTCACATCCAGACAAGGCGCAAGAAGGATGGCAAAAGAGGAAAAGGAAAGGCATTCCAGCCTACAACAAATTAGCTGCAAAACTGCGTTATGGAAAGATTGTATGTATTTATTAATGTTATTATTTGACTTGATGACGTCATACATCAACTTCCCTGCAGTTCACAAGTCCTTCCTTCTTTTTATGCAATAAACTCAAACTCTTGTTTCTGCAGGTAGAGGAAGAAGATGAAAAGGATGTCGATGATCCACCCTCCTATCCACCTCCAGCTGACATCAAGAGCGCAGAAATCATTGTAAGTATCAGCGAAAGTAGGCACAAGCAAACTAAAACCCAATTTTAGTAGAGGCAGTAATACGTTCTATATGTTTTTAGTGACACTCTACAAATGCAAATTCCATCTAATGTGATAAATGCGTTTGAAATATGACGTGCTACAAAGCCAGGCATGTGGCATGCTGTGCTGCGCATAGTCACAAATGAAGTTCTGTATTCATAGATTTGGCTTTAGCTCTGACTTTTGAAAGAGTTACAAACACTTGTTACCTGTTAACAGCACCGACAGCACCCCACTGGACCATGGAGTTCTGGAGATGAGCATTTCCCATCGGGCTGGGATGATAACAAAAACGCTCTCCATTGTGGAGGATTCGACATTCTGCATGACCAGCGGGCAACACTTGAACAGGGTGGGTGGGTGGACTCTCAGCTCATCGATGTGTTTCTTGAAGGTGTTGTCAACGAAGCCAGCTCCAAGCATGATACACAAGTTCAGGTCAGCCGCTTTTATATGGTAACCATAAATTTCAGTTCATCATTCCCATGGTTACTTACCTAGATGGATGAAAATTTAGTGTATTGTAACGTTAGCAAACATGTGATAAAATTTCAATCTGACACAAATCCAAGTTTGCCACTGTGCCACGCAGGACAATAACATTAAACTGACTGTATTTTTATCACAGAACTTGTCAACATATCTTGTGCCAGGACTGATTAAATCTCAAGGTTCAGTCAACCTTCAATGGGCTGAAAGGAGAAACATCCACCTGAAAGCGATGTGGTTCATTCCTTTGAACGTCAGAAACGTTCATTGGGCTCTGGCCGCGGTAGTTCTGGAAACCAGACAAATCATTATTATTGATACCAGAATTGATAAATGAAAAGTGCAGTGTACCCATGTTGCAGCCAAAGGAGGGCACGAAGTGGAAGTCTGTGAGTGGCCTTTGTGGTCTACGTCATGCAATGGAGGTAAACAAGAAATGCGCCATTACATCTTTACATGAAATTTTAAAATATGATTTACAAGTCATTTACATGAAGTTCAATTTTAATATGCAGGTGTCCACTGAGAAATTAGAGCCAGACACCGTAACATACTTCATGAATCTGACCCTTGGAGCTTCCAACAAAAGACGTGAAAAAAATGATTCATCGGAGTAGAGTTTCACTCATACTGACATTAACAATATGGAAAAAAATTGCAGCACATGGCACGCCAAAAAAAGATGAGAGAAGAGTTGACTTTGCTATACTAATAAATCTTAAGTCTTCACAAATTTAGTGTCATTCCTTATCCCATGCAGTTGCACTTCAAATGCCAAACTATCAGAAACAAAGAAAATTGCTTAGGTGGATTTCCACTGATGACCTGGAACAGGAAATGATTCATTGTGCACAATCTCTATCCTACTACAAGAACAATAATATTTGACAATTATCTTGATCAGTGAACCTCGCTGACCTACACATATTCAAGTCTTACGCTTGCACATTAAGTAGAAAGATATTTACCAGTGAAATCAACTACAGGACATTCTGAAACGTTTCTCTTCAATCGTATTTCGTGACGATAAAAAGTAAATGTTTTCATATTTTTCTTCCTTTTTTCCTGGCCTTGGGCGTCAGCCAATGTTGGCCATGTAAATATTTACATTTTTGTCTGAGAAAACAACTTAAGAACCATTATTTCCCTCGTAAAATGGTTTAATAAAATCATATGAACCTTTACTAAACTCTTATAAAGTTCAAATTAAGACATTAATTCTTAGTAGATGTTTATTTGTTCTTATTAAGTTATATAAAGGGCACTTAATAACGGCATATAAATATCTCATAAGCTGACCTGCTTTATTAATCTTAATTATTATTCATGAAAACTTATGAAAAATAAAATAATGTTGACCTAATGCCAGATGTTGGTACCATGAGGGAGAATTGCCGGCACGGCGACAGAGGACGCAGTCTTGGCATGCGCGCGGTCGTCTCTGGCCACGAGCCCGGGCCAGCGGGCACCGCCGAGGGGTACCTCACTCCATCCAGTCAGTGTACGGGGGCTAAAATAATCAATTTCCAGTCACGATCCAGTCAATTCTAGTCACTCCTAATTACATGAGAAAAAATGTCCCGTTTTTTAAAATTCTGTCAAAATCTGAGTGCAGAGTGAACAGAGGTTTGGCATTCCCACAATGGCATAGCATTGAGTTTTCTAGACCAAAAATTTGACCTTGGAGAATACATATTGTCTCTAAATTTTTGGCATGCAAAGAACTGGCTGTGCTCTACCTAAACCAGACCCCGCAATACAAGAAAAGAAATATAGAGGTCATGAAACTACCACTTGAAGCAGTGAATGGTGTATCTTTCCTTAAATTAGTTCTTAATTTAATTTTTTCAGCAACAATTTCATACATGACACTGGCCTCATTGTTAACTTCAGTCGGTCACAATCAGCATACAACCAAAGAAGTTATCTTTGCTAGTGAAATACTCCTAGTACAATATATTTTCGTCTAGGAGATTTTCTTCTTTCACCTGAGAGGCGAATTTTGAAAGATACTGAGAATGCCAGTCATTTTCAGTCACCTCAGTCAATTCGATACCTCGCGCTGAGACTCGCCTATGTTTTCCGCCGCCCGGGAGACTCGCCTATCTTTTCCGCCGCTCCGGAGACTCGCCTAACTTTTCGCCGTTTTCCGCTCGTCGCGTATCTCGGCGGCCGGAGCGCTCAGTCGCGTGGGTCTGCGGGGTGCGCGGAAAAGATAGGCGAGTCTCCGGAGCGGCGGAAAAGATAGGCGAGTCTCCCGCGTGGCGGAAAACATAGGCGAGTCTCAGCGCGAGGTATCGAATTCTAGTCTCCCAGTCATTACTAATCACTTCCAGCCATCCCTAATCTGGGGGGGAGGGGGTGGGGGTGGGGATCAGTGGGATAGAGCGCCCCAAAACTTTCCCGTTAATTCAACGCTGGAGATGGTTTCAGTTTAGAGCAGGCCATCTCTATGTATGCCAAACAGGAATGTCCAATGTTCAAGGGCAGGTTTGCTCGTAACTTTCAGCAATAATTCCCACAGCTTCTGTTTGAAGTTCTGATATGACTCGATATCTGGATTTAATTATTTCTATGCATGAACGCTTGGCTCTGAATTTATTGAGATGTAACTTACAGCACACTTTCTATTAAAAAAAAAGTTTCCCGTTTTGAATATTAATTGAACTAATCAAGTACGGAAATGTAACCCGACTCGATAGGAAAAGTACTTAACTCAAAATTTTGCTCCAGGTCTGACGCTATCTGTGCCAACTGTAAGTCTAGTGTACACTGTTATTGTATGCAAATAGTTACTTAGCGCATCATGCACTGAATATTATGTTATGACTATAAATTTGAGTATATCACAAAGAGGTCCAGGACAAAAATATCACTACAGCTGAAATATGTACTGAGCAAGTTTATTGAAAACAAAACAGAGAAAATATCACAGAATTAGACACCAGGAGAACAATAAAAAGAGAACATGGGACTTAGTAATCTGTACAAAGTATTTGAATCCAACATATCCAAGTGAACAGAGAAACAATTACAGATTATATTCATATCCAAAGCATATCAATAAAACAAGCAGGTGAACAAAGAAATGATTACAGATTATATTCATATCGGTTAGGTCGAAGGCAAACATAATTCCTTACTCTAATAACTTTACGAAGGATATCACGAGGATAAACAAGCAAAACTTGATCTGTTTCCTGAATAGGAATGACATGAGTGATGACCATTTTACTTAAAGTATGCTGGAATACTCTTTGGTAATCAATGATAAAAGGTTTTACAATGGCTGCTTGCTGGTCACCACATTTACAGAAGCACTTTATTTCCCCAAACATTTTGTCTCCTGCTGAAATGTAGCATATGGTAAAATTATTTCTTTTTTTCTGCCTCTGATAGATAGATGAGGTGTAAGTCTCACGTCTCATCACAGCCCTATAGTAAACTTCAGTGGATGCTTTGAAGTTGTGAAGAACTAAAAGATCTTTCTCTTCATTGGTGAATGAAAACTTCTGAACTTTGTTCCGTAATTCTACTGAGTTCAGATTCACTGACGTTGAAGACTGCTGATGACAACGTACCCTCAACACCTCTACACCAAATGCCAGCTTAACACTGTTGACTAACTCCTTACCTTGATGTTTCGTTCCATGAATAAATTTAGCCAAGATGCCATTGATGCTCTCAAATTGAAAGGCTGAATTCCATGCTGGACCATGTCTTTCACAGGAGATGGCCAAGTGAAGAAGGTTGTGAACATAATATGTAAAAGCCTGTTGAGAATATAATTTGGGAAAGTTACGGCAAAACATCTTCAACATAATGGATGCCTTAGCAACATCAGCTGCTGGAACTGTTTCTTGCAGTAAGAGATAAAGTGAAGCTACTAAAAGCAACCAGTGTTGGAAGTACTTTTCTTCCATGCACCTTGACAAAATAATAACAGAAAAATACAACAAAAATGCTCGTAGCTCATGAGCCTTCCACTTTTTATAATACTCCGTTGATCTTGGTGCTCTAGCTATGAAGTCTGGCACTCGAATGCTTGTCAAATACTCATTGATCCAGTCTCTATACCCTTTTAAGCTCCAGGGTCCATCTTTTTCAAACCATAGCTCAAAAAACATCTTGAGTAAACAAAGAATCAAATGCATATACTCAGGGTAAACAACTGTACTTCGGTCGCAGCCTGGCAGAGATGAAACAACACTTTTCCCTCTGACCCCTTTCTCTGCAATTAACTTTTTGCTTCTGCTCTTCAGCTGATTTTCTCTGGACTTTTCCCCTTGTTCTTCCATGCGTTGTGACGTTCTTAGTATAGCTGATCTCGCTTCAAATGTAAACACCCTCCTCCTACTTTTCCTTTTCTGACCTGGAACAAGAGGCTCACCAGGCAGTTTTTTCATTTTTTGTTCACAGATGTGACAACTATATTTTCCTCCATGACAAAGTATATTTTGAACACCTGCCCTCACAGGTGCATCAACACAAAATGAGCATACACTGATACAAGTTGTATGTGTTTCCCCTGTCCTATGATGCTTCCACCTAACTCCACCTCCCTCATTAATGTCGTTTACTTCTTTTGCGAAAGGCTTCAAGTATGAATTAAGATTAGGCTTACAACTGTCTAACCAAACACCATTAATTATTACAAACTTAAATCTAATGTAAGGAGAAATGTTTAAGATAACATACTCATAAGGCCACAAAGATACATCAGAACTATTGCTAACATTAATCCCATCAGTATGAGCCTGCAGAACTAAATTATACTGGCCATCAATTTTACATCTCTTAAATTCAGAACCATCACACACATCACGGTATGCTCCATCGTCAGGTAAGGCCCGTCTCTCTGCCAAATACTTGTCCATGTCATCAGCTAGTCCATGGTTTTCAAACAGGTTTCTGACTTGATCAGCAAGGGACAACTGGTAAAATTTGTGGCTAGCACCATTACAAAGATTACAGATTTTATCAACTTCACCAAGGTAATGCAAACACTCACTACAATAATAATGAATCCGCTCTTTTGAGATAGGGCTCAATTTCTCCACATGTTGGAACAGTGCATGTTGGCTTTTAGGCATGTTATTCAATTTGGGAATAAATTTTAAAACACTCTTTAGAATTGCGCCAATTTCACCTTTCTCCATTTTCTTCTTAATAAAAATTTCCATTAAGTCAAGTACACCCTCATCCACTGACAGGGGGCAATCTGGATAGACTTGAGGTGAAGCAGAATTATCACTGTCACTAGAATCACTTGTTTCAACTTCACTTTCTTCACTTTCTTCTTCACTACTACTACTGCTACTGTCAGGATATTGCGGAACACTTTCATCACTCGATTCTGCTCTGCTGCTTGATGCCGATGATTCTGCAGAGCTGGATTCATCTGAATTACTTCCTTGGTCATCATGCATGTGTTCTCCCTCTTTAAATTTCACAACCTCATCATTCATGAATTGTTCTTCTGCACCAATGTTAACACTGAACGATTCAATAGTCAAGTTGTTTTGAATGTTCTCACGGGCGTTTTCAGGCAGATCGCAGTTGGACTCAAAGACACCATTACTTGCTGACACAGCAGACAGAGGCCCCACAACATTTTCCCTGCTCCTTCTAGCAGAACTTTCAATTAAATTGCTTCCAGTATTAAGGTTATGTGGGGAGGAATCCCAGTAGAGAGCAGAGTAAGGAACCTGCAAATTAATACATATTAGTATGCATACAAAAATTTTATTCCAAGTAGGATATTTTATGTCAGCTCCAAGCTCCTACTTTCTTACACCTACCTCTGGCTCATAGTATTCATATTTCTTCCGTCTCTTTTGGATATGCTCAGAGTCCTGCTGTCCATCTGTGCTCGACTCTGATGATAAATATGGAGCTAGTGGTGATGACGGTGGGGCACTCCGCAACGGCGAAGATATTGGCGAGGACACGGGGGAAGATCCGGGACTCGATTCCATGGCCACAATACCTGAATTCATAATAACAGTACATAAAATACTGGGGTGACAGACACAAATTCTTTAACCTCAAAAGGCGACGCAGACTGATGTCATAGTGTCAAAGATCTTCATACTCCAATACCTTTTTGATTCGACAGGAGTGATTCTTCGGCACTTATCAAATATTATTAAGAAATGTCGGAGACAATGCCATATAACATAACTGTGTCAAAGTTAATGTAACTCAAAGATCTCAGCCACCGAATCGTCGGTTTGCATGTTGATGTTGTTTGATTGTTGTTGTCTGTGGGCTCCACGACCTACTCGATCACACAGTTGGTCGTGGTGGGCTCTGTGGGGGTGTGATAGGGGGCGTTCCAGATTAGCAGCAGCGATACTCAGGTCAGAAAAAGATCCGAATTTGAAAAACTATGTAACACCCTTTTTTTTTTGCATAATAGTGGTTTTTAATTTTTACGTCATTCATAAAACACGCAAGAACAGCTAGGTTCACTAGTAAAACCTTGTTTGTAACTGCAGTTGTTTGGGGTAACAACTGAAGATCGGTGTATCCGGTTCCGCATCATCGGCTCATCCTTTCCCGTCCATCTTCGCCCTCGCCCACCTCTTCATTCTCGGTCGTCGCTTCATAGCTACGCTTGTCCAATTCAATCGGGGCATCAACGTTTAAAACATGGGGTTGAGACACTATCTTATTGAATCTGAAGGGTTCCTGTATTCCGTCCCGGCTTCCGATCTTGTTACGGTGGTCGAGTACGTTGTACCCGCTGGACAAAACGTGAAATTCAAGTATGGCAAACAAGTGTTCCAGGGCGTCGTCCTCTTCTCATCGCGTGAGTATCAATCTCTCAAGTGGCTTTCTTTATTTGTGCCCGTATTTCCACACAGTTATGTAGTCCCAATCTTCTTGAAATACTGTTTCACTTAGCTGCCATAACCTTCCCGGCTTAACCTTTACTTTTCTGCCGACCTCATGGCCGGTCGCTGCTGCAGCTATTGTCGATTGTACTCGTGGTGCTCTCAGCTATGAATGTTGCCGTTTAAGTTTTCGTTCCCTGTCGACAATTCCCCCCCCCCCCCCGTAAATTATTTGTCTTTTGGTGTCCCCACACCCCTGTCGAGCTCTGTGCTGTAGTCTGTCCAGCCACAGAGTGGCATCGGTCTGTGACGTTCTTTGGCTGTACCAAGCACAGTGTGATCTTATGCAGGTTATGACATTTCTCCTTGCGTTTTGCAGTTCGAGAAAAGGAGGTCATGAAAGAATTGGACCGGGTCAAGAGGGAGAAGAAGAAAAAGAGAGAGAGCTTCCATGAAGATCAGCAACCTTCTAGGATGCGAACCAGACCCAAAGTTGAACTACCACCAGTAAAGTCAGAGGAATCAACCTCGAACAAAGTATGTATCCTTGTATCCTTATGCTGTTTTATAGGGCTTACATTTGCTAGGGACTATAGTACTGTGTTGTGTTCAGGCTGCTAAGAATGCTGCCAAACGAGTGAAGGATACCAAAAAGGCAGAAGCGGAGATAGCCTTTGAGGAGGAACATAATAAAGGCAATGGGAAAGTGAGTACATCTGATTATTTTCAGTTAAACTGTGTGCAGCTGCTGGTTTAATAATTTTGTTATTTGTTGCAGGAATCTGAGCAGCACTCTGGCGACATTTCAACGACGGAGGTAGAGTCCTTAAGTCACGGCAGCAGTGGCAACTCAACTGGGTCTTCAATCCCTGATGAAATTTTGCATGAGGTAAGATTTAGATTTACGTTTTATTTCTAGAATTAGGATTCCTTGTGCCGCAGCAGTTTGTGAAGCATTTTGTTGAGCAAGTCTGAGTGTTTTTATATAACTTTATAAGTGGTTATTAAGTTTCATTCATGGACTTAACTTACTTGCAAATGTGAGGAGCGCTCTCATATGCTTCAAGTGATGCATTCACTGTTACAAATTTATTGTTGAAAATTCAGCATGCAAGTGCTGCAGTCAATTTTCGGACCATGTAGTCTGAATTACAGTATGTTAATTTATGGACTAAACAAGTTGCAATGTTAAGTGCATTTTGTTTCAGACAGTCTGAACCGAAATTTCATACCAGCTTTTGTCTCTAAATTCAGATTTCTTTGACAGTGTTGTTATAATTGCTCATTGGTGAAATGATTGTTACAGGATGCTACCTTATTACAACAAAAGAAAGATGCGAAGGCCCTGGAGAGTTTGGTATATCCTTCGGTTGAATCTGTCCCTAAGCTGGAGGCACCACTAAGTCCTTTGCTGCGCACTGATTCACCTAACGATTATCTAAATGACAAGTTTGAGGAACAATTGCAGAGCTCCAAACGGAAACAGATTGAGAGTGATGACTCTGAGCCAAGCACCTCCAAACGGATGAAGGTTTTCTCTAGCACTGATTCTAGCACTACTGAAGAGAAGAAATTGAAGAAGAAATTGAAGAAGAAATTGAAGAAAAGATCTAAGAAGCAGAAGCACAAACGGAAGAACAGGAAGCACCGGTCACCAAGCTCATCTAGCAGTTCATCTTCTAGCTCATCCAGTAGCTCATCCTGCAGCTCATCTTCTGATGAAGAGAGGCGAAAGCCAAAGAAAGTCAAAAGGAACATGGACATTTTCCCTGGGCAGAATTTTATTTACAACCAAGATAGTGATAATGTGAGTAGGGTATGTTGTATTCACTTAGTCATTACTGCTTTGCTTTTGCTATAGTTCTGTTTCTTTTGTAGGTCGTCAAACTGCATCCTAAATATGTACGTCAAAGTGACGTAGATCAAGCCGTGGCTAATTCGAAGACCACAATGAATTTTGTGAGGCTGATGGTTGATAAAATTTATACCAGGGAGGCTCTGGAAGGATCAACAGCGCAAGGGTTCCCTGCCAGAGGTGGGGGTCGTAAGAAAATGTTGAAGCAGAGAGTCCTTCCACGGCTGCATCCCGATGGGCGAGCAGCTCTTCTTGGTGAGTTGTTGTTGGTTCAGAAGATTTGCAACTACATAAATTGGTTTGCATGTTTATTTTACTTAGTAACCCTCTGGTTTTCTTGTAGATAAGGCCTATGAGTTAGAGAAAGAGAATAAGGTTTGGAGGCCTAAAGCTGGCGACAAAGCCAAAGAAGCATTCCGAGGAAGGGTGGGTGAATTTTAAATTGCATTCTATTAATGATTGTGATAGCTGACTTGGTCTTAAAAAAATATATCAGCATATGCAATGGAACATGTTCCATTGCATATGCTGATATATTTTTTAAAAGTGTTTTGTATTCCAATGGGACTTCAGACTAGTATTTGTTAATTCAAGCTGATTTCACAAAGAATTTTATTTTTGTCTATGTCTGTTTGTATCTTAAGTGTAAAGGAACATTTAAACTTGGAAAGCTAATTTTATTTAATTGAACTGGAGATGGCTTCTTTTAATTACTCTGATAGCTAAAGTGGTCTTTAACTGTGAATGTGCCTTTGTATACACTGATATAGTTTTTTAAAGTGTTCTGGTTGTATTCTAATAAGTATGGGTAAGCACTTGTCGCTCTTTCATTTTTTAACAAAGTGAGTTTTGTAAATGCTAAAGTGTTCTGTGTCCGTGACCTAAGGAGGTCTAACAGTGATGCCCTGGGGCCTCCTTATCTCTTGGCAAAGCAGAACACTTCAGCATTTACAAAACTTGCTTTGTTGAAAAGAAAAATGATTCTGCGACAAGTGTTTACCCTTACTAATAAGACTTCAGACATCTAGATGTGTTTAGTATTTGTTAATTCAAAGCTAATTTCACATAGATTTTTATTTTTGTCTGTCTGTTTGTATCTTAATTGTGTAGGAAATGTTTAAAATGCAAAAGCTAATTTTATTTTTATGTCAGTACTTATTTTTCTTTGAATGTTAATTGAACTGGAGATGGCTTGGACTGATTAATGATGTTTGTAGTGTTAGTAAACAATGTTGTTAATTTTATTTGTCTACAAATTCATAGACATGTATGCATCTGGGTCTTGCGCAATCATATCAATGTACTGTTAAGTAGAGGAGGCGGAATAAGGTAGTCGGGGAGTTTGGGTTTAGCTGTGTATTGACTCCAAAAGAGCGTCTCACAGAATGGCACTGCTCGGTGAGCGGTGCCTGCTTTTATAGGCCCAGAGAAGATGAAGGAGGAGTGAAAGGTGGTGGGGGTCTAGCCGTATCAACAATGCGTCTAGCCGCTAGATGGCGGCACCTTATAATGCTAGTCTTGCTACCAGCCAACAGAGGGCGACACGGTATAAAGATGGTGTCTAGGAACGTAAACAAAGAAAAGGGTTATGTAGCCCATGGTATGAATAGGTGACTTTAATAAGTCTTCTCTACGTAACACCACTCCCTTCTTTTTAAACTCCTTCAACTCCTTTTAAGACCCTTACAATTTGAAAAATCTTACACTTCATTTTAAATTCTGATTCCATTTCAGTAACGCGTTACAACAAATCAAACCGATCTCTATTAAAAATTCTGACTAACATTTGCTAAATCATATTCAATGATCCTGAAATAATCCCATTTCCACTTTGACACGACTACGTGCTGGTTTAGGGTGTCCAATCCCAAACCCCAAAGCTTCCATGTTCAAACAAAAATAAACATAAAGAAGTTGACTGAATCCTTGACACACTGTGTGCTGAGTTGAAATCTATACGACGCGCGTGTTATGGCCAGTAACACACTTTTCACATGACTAACTCTCCTACAGTCGAAGGTTGCCTATGCTACTTCGCCGCAGAAGTCACTCTCATAGATTCACTCAAATTGGGAATTAGTGTTAAAGATGTCTTGCGTTGATTTCGAAGCTCTCGAAGAAACGATGCAATCCTGCTGTGATGCAAGAAGGATTGACTGCCATTCCCATGCACTGAAACACAAACATGTCTGCACAGTATTTTGTTAACATACATTTACCTAACCTGTTTTCCAGGTTATGATGCCTACACCTTGGTGCCATGCTGACCTATCACCCACTATTCTGACCTATTTGCTTACAAACTAACTTACACACTAAATTATTCTAAGGCACCTTTGAAACTAGCTAACAGTTTTTTACCGAAAAGTTTTTCAATCATCGACGCTACTTAACTTATATCGCTTTCCTCTCCTCCAAATTGAAAAGACTCCATCTCCGTAGAGTTGACTGTGTGTCGTCTGCTACTCTGCTGTGTGTGCGTTGCCAGCGTCGATGTTCTGATGCCCTTGTATAGGCTGGTCAACGAATTGTATCCTGGGCAGCTGTCCACGGAGTAATTGGTCCAGTGACAACTCGGGGAGACCGGGTTCCTTGGTTCGATTCCCGGCTGGTCCCGGTGAACTCGGCCTTGGGACCCCCGTGGTGAAAGTCCACAGGTCCACTTTGTTGTTATATAGTTGGTGCACTTTCGAATTTCGCATTCAGTATTGTTGATGCGCCTCCCGAAGCGGATTCGTTTCGCATTGGATGATCGAAACTGATACCGTTGTGTGCCACCAGGATGACATTGCCGTCGCAATTACACTATGTCGCCAACTTCGCTGGTCAAGATGCGACCAAGAGTAGCCGTTGCTAAGGGTGGCAACGCTACTTATCCCTGATCACCCTTTTTGTACCAGCATGTCAAAACTCTCATTTGCTACCCCTCGTCAATTTTATGGTTGTTTGTCTCTTTGAAAGAACTTCCAACGCTTGTCGCTAAACTTTATCGAGCTATTTCACCAGAATTCTAGCACTCCTGCTTGTTTTAACGCCCAAACGCTAAATTCTCCGTTTGCAGCGAGCATTTTGAATTTCTGGCTCCATATTCGACACCTTCAGTATGAGAGACTTATGTGTACACGAAACTTTATTAGCAAACACTCAACTGACTACCGTGGTCATATCCGTTTCCCGTCGGGGAACTCCCGTATACTGCGTTTAGGTCTCCAGAAATTACGTAACATTTTCGCACTCCGTTCAGCCAATTTAGTTTAACTTTTGACCTGCCCATTTCTCTTTTAAAATCCAAAATCGGTTCTTTCTACGAGGTCCTTTCGACTTTAGGACCTACCCCTGTCTGTCCGTCTGCTACCCGTCCGTTTGGCCTAGCTCGAGCGTAGACACCTGACGGTCGTTTCCTCTTTCCGGCTCCACTAGTGGCATTAGTTGTGAAACGTCTGACCCAGTGTTAGACTTTTAAACTCCCTTCTTTATTCTTTTTGTTAACTTGTGTGCCATGGGCAATTCTTATCGCGCCCGTGACGAGGACGTTATGCACTCCAATCTTGAAATGGTGTTTGCCGGGGCCCGCTTCCTTGGTGTAGAACCCGTTGAGGAGCCTCGGGCCGAAGTGCCAGTGGCAATTCCCGCTGCCCCCGCCTTGGAGGCCTTAATGGGACAGCGTCGCGTTCTTCGTCGTGTGCCTGCGGCACACCGTCGCCACTTCAGGGCGGCTGACCGCGTTCCCCCTAGGATAAATCGCCGGTTCAGGCAGCCCGCTCCTCCCCTAGGCGTTCACCCTCGTCGCCTTGACCATGCTGCCCCTGCGCCGGTTCCCTCACTCCGCGTCCTGGTTCTAATTTTCCCAGCCAGCATCCCTGGGAATCCTCTGATGGTCAACGTGAGTTTTGTAACTACTTAGTTATTTAACTATACATATACATACATATACATATATACATATACATATATACATATATATATATATATATATATATATATATATATATATATATATATATATATATATATATATATATATATATACATATATATATATATATATCTCCGACTGTTTTCCTTACTGCATCTTCTGTTTCAGTTATGTCGTATGTGTGCCCTACCTCGCACCATCCTACGCTTTCCAGGGATGATCATGCCTGGCTCCTGGTGCCGAAACTTCATCAGAATTTACTCCTACAGCTTTCTGTATGAAGCTCAAATGCTCCGCTGCTTTGCCCAAGGGCCTTCCTGCTTGGTAGACTGTTTTGTAAGTCCAAACTTAACACGCTTTATTATTGGCTATTATTATTATTGCCATTATTATCATTTTTTTTTTTTTTTTTTTTTTTTTTTTAGACTATTCTTGATGACAACCTTCCCCACGGGGAAAACGAGGACCACCTTGGAATCTATTTTTAATTTTTTTTTTTTTTTTACTTATTTATTCCTTTATGTATTTCCTCTTTTAATAATTGGTCCACATTATTCCTAATGTATTGTAACAACTTCAAACACAGCAGCTATTATTATTATTGTTCTATAACTAGTTTCCTGTTATGCTGTGACTCTTAAAAGTAAATACTTTCTTTTATTCTTGATGGCTTCACTTTACTAGACACCTTCTCCCACCTTGTTACTGCATAGATCTCGTAAGTTGTTGTACCTGCTGGCAATGTGGCCATACTGCTTCAGGGTCTTTGGAATAGTTTTGGATTGAGAAACTTTTTAAACAAAGATATGTACAATTTTATTCACTCAAACGAAACATTTAGAATATTAACAATACTGAGATCATTTCATAACATTAAAACTTACTATTTAGCAATGAATATAACAATGGCAATTACTTGATAAATTAACAAAACACAACTTTACAAATGCGGCTCTTCAGGATTGTACAACTCAATTCCATAGCCCTTTTGCAGCTCTCTCACTACTCTCTCCACTTCCGGATTCAGTCTCTTAGAAAAATCACACCTCCTAATTTGTTTTTCTTCCTCCTTCGTTATCACAAAAACACCTGCCATCTGCCCTTCTACCATGGCTTCCAATCTCCTCACTAAGTTTACTCCTAAATTTGTACAATTTGATGGAGCGTGTCCTCTGCCTAAACAGCTCCTGCACCTCTTGTTGATTCTGCCTCCTATCCTTGTTGGGACATACTCCGCGTACTTTACCGATTTATCTCCCACAGGTCTCATTACTAACTCCACAACTTCCACACACCTTTCCACGTCCATCTCCACTGCATTCACAACCTCTACACACTCCTCCACTTCCATGCTCATTCCTGCTTCCACTTCTGCTTCCTCCACCTTGCTTCCACACTCTAAATCAATCTCCTCTTCCGCTTCCTGAACTTGCTGCGACAAAGCCAAACTTTCTCTGGTCTTGTCCTCCACCTGCCTCAACAATGTCTCAAAATCCACGTCCATGTCCTCCTCCAACTGTCCTTCCACCCACACATCACTGTCCTCCTCTATTCCCAGCAAACACACCAACTCCTCCAAAATGTCTCCTTTCTTCTTGTCTTCTCCTATCACCGCCTCCAGCTTGCTTACCTCCTCTTCCATTTCACTAAACACTTTACTTTCACACTCCCTTTCTACATACTCCACAAAGTCCACTTCCTTTTCTTCCATCGCCAACTCCAGCTTCAAAATTTCTTCTTCCATCTCGCCAAACATTTTACTCCCAAACTCACTTTCCACTTCACTCACTGTCCACTGATGTTCTCCTTCCCACAAATTGTCCAACTCCTGAAACCTTTCTTCTAACTTCTGCTCCGCTGACCTGATGCTTCTTCGCTGCCGCTCTTCTCTCTTCCTCTGCGCCTGGCGCACCAAGTACGCGCAGTGCCTCTTCACTTCCTCCGGTCCGGTCCTTGTCTTTTCTTGCTGCGGGAACACCTTCTGCTGCTGGCTCCTCTTCACCTGCAGCTCTGGTTGCTTGAAAGGGTCTCTCCACAGCTGCGGCGGCCTTCCCCTCCTGGCTGCTGGCGTTGCTGTGGCGGCGGGCGTCGCTACTCCGCGGCTCTGGCACCACTCGGCTCGGAACAGCGCGGCCAGTGGCGACGGCTGCGTTGACGCTGCGTCCTCTTCTCTCTTGCCTTTCTTCGGAATCTTGAATTCCTTCTTGCTTCTCGCGATTCTGATTCTGGGTGCCATCGATGTTGTCTGGGTGGACGCTATCTCAACAATGGCCCTTGGTGACGCCTCCCCGGCATACCCCGCGTCGATACTCCCAGCATGCCTCTTGCGGCGAACAGCGTTTTTGAATTCTCGCGGCCGTTGTTGGTTTGGTGTCGGCGGTGAGCGAATCGCTCCGGCCGTGACTCGGTTTGTATAATCCAGCCTGCCGTGCACCGGCTGTTTACATCACAAAAGTGAGCCAGGCTGCCGTCACCAGCTCTTTGTCGGAATCTTGTGGAGTATAGGCGGCTAACTTATCAATATGGACAATCAGTTGTTTGTGTGGTGGCGCTTCATCTCTGATCTGTGCGTTACAATCGTTTATAATATCCTCAACCGTGAACGGTCCTAACCAAGGTGAGGTTAATTTTCGCATCACACCCTGCTGTGTGTTTTTCTTATAATAATATACTCTGTCCCCAACTTTGAATGGAGACAGCATTGCAGTTCTGTCGTAATGCTCTTTCATTCTTTTTGCAGCTTGGATTTTTGACTGCCTAACTATGTCGTGAATTTTTGTCAGAGCATTTCTCACAAAAGAAGGATATGCATCTCTGTGGCGACTCCAATCTGGCTGAGAAGGTGGAGCCCCTCTATCCATTTGCAGTGGAGTCCGCATTGGTGCTCCGAACATGATCTCATAAGGAGAGCACTTCGTAACCTCATTTGGAAGGCTACGATATGCTTGTGAAATGAAAGGTAAATATTCTGGCCATGTCAATGGGTTATCGCCTATCAACATTGCCAACTGTAACTTTAACGTTCTAATCCACCTCTCTGCCTTTCCATTGGCCTCTGGGTGTTTGACTGAAGTTCTGAATTTCTTGATTTGATACAAGTTAGCTACCTCTCGCATTGTTTCAGAAAGCATATTCTTCCCTTGATCTGTCATCATAGAAATTGGTGAGCCAAAGACGGAGAATACATGGGTAATTAAGGCTTTGGCTACCTCTGGTGCCTTTTCACCACGCAGTGGTACAACTACAGGCCAACCAGAAAATGCTTCTACTGCAATAAGAATGTGAGTATAACCTTCAGAGGTTTCTTTAAATGGTCCTGCTAAATCTACGTGCCATCTACCATGGAGTACCCCATCCTGGAATATTTTCATTGGTGGTTTCACTCTATTTTTAACTCCCTTAAATCTATTGCATATTATGCAATTATGAAGACACCACTGAATGTCATTTTGCATTCCAGGCCACCAGAAAAACCTTTGCATGTGCGCCACCGTTTTATGTATTCCAAAATGGTTTACCTCCCCTAACTGCTCATGGTAGTGCTTTACAGTATTTTGTACATGTTTTGACGGCAATACTAATTGGTACTGATCTCTTTCAGGATCTCTGGTGATATGTACGAACTTCCTGAACAACAAACCATCCTTCACAACAAGAGACCTGAATTGATGCCACAACGTTCTAGTTTTGTTACTATATCCAACAATATCTTGGAAATCAGGGCGTTTGCCTTCCTGTACTGCAACTATTATTGGCATTATATCGCTGTCAAGTCTTTGATCTCTCCTTAGTTGATCTGGATCTATGCCTTCAGCTATGATAGTTCCCCAGTTAATCATAACATTCTCCACTGACACAGGTAAAGTTCTAATACTATCTATAACAGCAACTCTACTTGGTTCACAACCGCTTTTAGTCTCAACCTTATTTACATTGGTTGGACTCCAGTGATACATATGAATGCTCATGCCTGTGTTTGCAAAGACTTCATTTATGAACTTTATCAGTATATGATAATTTAGCTGGTCTCTGCCACATGAGAACTCAGGCATGCACCATTCATTTACATTATTTTCTATCAGCCAATCCCTCAACTGAATTAAGGCTAACCTGACTTGTTCAGACGTTGGTTTCTGAAAATATCTCAACTTTGTGATGACATTAACAATTATTCTCTGCCCTCTTCTTACAGGTACAATTCCTGGACAGTTTCTACAAGTTTGAAGGAATTCTTCTTTAACATTGAAACAATACTCAATATCTTTGGCAAGTCCTGCTCCCATTTTACCATCCAAACTGACAGCATGAATAATGGGTAAGCTAGAACTGCTATCAAAAATTGATCCTTCTTTATGAATAAGCTTAAAATTATTGCTGCATTCTATCATGATATTTCCATTCTTTCCTTCCCTTTCTTCAACAGTTGTACACCTGACTGCTGCTATTTCTTCTCTTTCCTCTATCCTTGCACACTTAACGCAATTTTGATTACAGGGTCTCTGAGGTCTACGACTGAGGGCATCCGCATGGCCTATGCTGGTTCCTTTTACATAAACAACTTGGAACTGATATGGTGCTAATTTTTCAAGCCACCTTGCCAACATTCCAGTAGGATTTTTGAAACTTCTTAACCACTGCAATGCAGCGTGATCTGACTTCACCACAAACGGTGCTCCTGCTAAATAATGGTTAAATGCTTTTACTGACTCTACTAAAGCTAGAAGTTCACGGTGAGTTGCACAGTAATTTCTTTGAGCTACGTTTAATATTTTTGACCAATATGCTATAGTTACATCTTGACCGTCTTGCTCTTGGCTTAGAACTGCCCCAAGGCCAGTTAGGCTGGCATCTGAAGTTAAAGTGAATGGCCCTTTAGTTACATCAGGTGTTCCCAACACTGGAGGTGTTGTGAGCAACTGTTTGATTTTACCAAAAGACTCCTCACATTGCTGAGTCCAATCAAAGTTTATTTTTGACCTTAGCAGTCCATACAAAGGAGCTGCTGTTGTTGCCAAATGTGGCACGTATTTAGTATAGTAATTTACTAGTCCTAACCAAGATCTTAATTCCTTTTGGTCATTTGGCCTTGCCCAATGTAATATTTTATTGACTTTATTGTCATCAGTCTTAATCCCTTGTTCTGACAATCTATGTCCCAAATACGAAATTTCTTTCTGAAACAACTCACACTTCTTTGCTTTCAACAGGAAACCAGATGCTCTCACTCTGTTAAACAATGCCTCTAGGCGTTGCAACATGACCTCAACGTTATCCCCTGCAATACAGACATCATCCAGGTAAACTGAAACTGTATCACCCAAATCATTTTCCGGGTTAGGCTCTTTAGCTGGGGTTATGAGTCTGTCAGTAACACACTGGAATGCTCCTGGTGCGGCCGACAACCCAAAACTCAGCCTGGTAAACTCAAACTGTCTACTTGGCAAACCCAAATCTTCTGGTAATATTATAGCCGTTTTTGGCTGATCATCTGGATGAATTTCTAAGTTATGATAACCATGAGCCAAATCAAATGCATGATACAGTTTCTTTCCTCCCATATGCTGCAACAGGTCCTGTACCCTTGGGATAGGTGTAGCAGGTACTCTGGTGACAGCATTTAAAGCTCTATAATCAATACAGACTCGAACCTCTCCAGTTTTCTTCATAACACAAAGAATGGGAGAAGCCCAAGCTGATTGACTGGGCACAATTGCGCCTTGTTGCAAATACTTAAGAATAGTTTCTCTCACAGCTTCCCTATAATGTATAGGAACTGGTCTAGAATTCTGCTTAATCGGTGGATGTTCTCCAGTATCTATTCGAAACTTTAGCCATGGACATTTACCAAAAGTGGTGTTGTCCTTTGCAAATACGTCCGAATGTTTTCTGAGAAGATTTTCCAAAGCCTTTTTCTGATTTAAATTTAACTCTTTGCATCTATCTGCTAACTCCTGTAAATCCTTAGGTAATGGTTGATCTTCTGAAATAACATTCTTGGGACTATCATCATATTCAGCATCCTTAAACGGTTTAGTTTCGTGTTCCACATAAGTAACCAACGTAGGAATTTCTTCCTCATTTTGTTCATAATCAAAATCACATCCAACTTCATTATTTGTTACAGAGTTGTGATATTCAACTGGATGCAACAAATACACCTCACCAAGGACTGCATACCTTGGAACCTCTACACATCTGTCCCCCAGATTTTGCAAAGTTACATCTATGGGTGCTGTTACACATGGCACAACCCCTGACTCTACTATGACTGATACAGGTAATCTTGAAACTTTATTTCCCATTAATGGAGTTGTTGAAAACACTCCCAAATGAACTTTTCTTTTAGTTTTAAAATCCTTGTGGCCTGATTGCTTTCCTTTCCTTTCCTCCTTTTCCTTTCCTTCTAATTCCATTTCAACATATCCATTTCTGTGCACATCTACATCCATATCATATATATCATTATCCATATCAATTTCCATTTCCATTGGGCTGTCGATACACCCTGGGGCGCCCCTTTCATTACTTTTCCATTTCATATGATCGATATCATTTTCAAACATTGTACTCTCTGCTTGATTTCCATTCCCCTGGGTGGATAGAGAGTGGGGCTTGGACATTGCGTCACCCTTGTCTCCGCCCAGTGGATGTGGACTAACAGAAGAGTCAGATGTCCACCTGGTATCCACATCTACCAGATTTTCCATTTCACAATCAGTAACCAAAGTCGTTGTGACTTTGTTTTCCACAAAAGGTTTTAAAACTGTTCTTTGTCCTGCCCTTACTGGGTAATAGACTTCCCCTAATCTGAATTTACCTTTAACATTTGCATGCCCAATTTTAAACTGAGTGGTTATAACACCCCCAGTATCAATCAAAGGAAACTCCAGAATCCTTCTTTTAACTCTAATAGTGGCATCAAAGTAATCCAAAAAGTCATATCCCAAAAGATTTTCTTCAATTTCCGCTTCATAAACATTGAACTTAAATTCCCATCCTGCTATTACTATAGATGTTAGTACTGGTCCAAACAATGCAGCCTTGTGAGACGTTGCACTCTTCAGCCTTAACCTGGCTGGTGCGAGCGCTTTACTAGTTCTCTTAAATACTGTTATCACAGCACCGGTGTCTATAACTACTTCAGCAGGTTTACCATCAACTGAGCATTCCAAAACTGGGGCTTTGTTTCCTAATGAGCATACATTGCATTTATCAATGCTTTCCACAACAGGCTCCTCCACATCGGGCTTTGCCCTGTCCTCTGACTTGGGACTAGCCTCTGTTACATTTTTAACCAGCCCTGGTTTATTCTGCTCCATTGGTGGCTCCTGACTGAATCTGACTTGTTTTACTACTGGTGGTTCTTTACAGGGTACCTCAGATCCCACCACTAATCTGGAGGTACTGTTTAGTTTCCCTGATTTTGGTTTTGATTGCTATTGTTATTGTTATTGTTATTAGGGACGAAGGGAACATTGGCGATCGCAGGCACTTGTGCGTTACCTCCAGCCCTTTGGCCCTCCTGACTTCTATACCACATCATGGCGGCTTGTACCATATCCGGCGGACAGTTCATATCCGGTAAATACCCCATGTTGGAAAAGTTATTACCGCTATTATTTCCCCTGTTGTTCCAACCACCTCTATTTCCTGTGTTGTTCCCTCTGTTGCGGTTATTGCTTGGTGGGCACCAGCAGTCCCTTGCTCTGTGTCCTGGTTTACCACAGTTGAAACAAGCTTCCTGGAAATTGCTTCCTCCACTGCTATTTCCTTGCTTGCTCCAACAGTCCCTCTCCATGTGTCCCGGTTTCCCACAGAAATTGCATGTGAAACTACTTCCTCCCGTGTTTCCTGTGTTTCCGGTGTTTCCTCCTCTTCCTCCTCTAGCTCCTCCTCTGTCTACTCCTCTACTTCCCCTTGGTCTTCCCCGACCACGGCCCCTGCCTCGGCCCCTATTTCCTTCGGTATCGGTCCCCGTGTCATTGCTGCCTTGTGCACTAGCTTGGTTACCCGAAAACCCTGGGTTACTTCCTGAGGGGAAAACCATATTTACTCTAGCCTCCGGCCCTTCTATATCAGTCCCTGTACTAGACGTTGAGGGCTGATCCTCCACTTTAACTAGCCTGGCTTTCTTAGCCGGTGGCTCCTCCCCTAAAATTGCTTTGGCTTTACTTAAGGTATTTACAGCCTCATCCAGCGTACTGGATGCCCCAAACGGCAGAGTCCTGGCATGCTGCTTGTCAGTAATGCCCTTGCAGAACCGTTCCACAAGTGACTCCTGAATGTCCTTTTCTGGTGCATTTCGATAGCACGCCCTACCTTTCCTTTCTACCAAACGAGCGAACTCCCTCAATGTTTGGCCTGGTGCTTGTACCAGACTGTCAAACTCCTGTTTTCGTTCCCAAAACATGGGCTGCTTACTGTACTGTCTCAACAGAACCTCCTCCAAGTTATCAAAAGTAATTGGCTTCCCTTGATGGTGCAGTGTAGCTATGACTTCTGTAGCGTGTCCCGATAGTGCTTGTAACAGAGCGGTTTTCCTTTCCTGTTCGTTCCACCCATTTGCAGTGGCTACTTCCTTAAACTGTAGTTGGTAAATCGCATAATCAGTGTCCCCATCATACTTATTAAGTTGAAACTTATTCTTAGCTACTACCTTAAGCATGGTATCCTGACTTGCTGTTATCTGTCCTAACCCCTGGCTTGTGCTAGGTTGTGACTGTGTTACACTTGGTGTTACAACCTGACCCTGTACTTGGCCCGGCTGCTGAGCATCGGCCTGTCCCTGCTGTGGTGCCTGTCGTGGCACTTCCCCTACCGGCCTATTCTGTAGCTGCGGCCCCTGGACAACAGGAACTTCCTGGCCTTGCCCTACTCCTGCAGCTCCCTGCCTCTGCTCTGGCATCATATTTTGAAACATATTTTGTAAAAACGGTATTAGGAGCTGTACTTCCTGTCTTTCTTCCCCATGCCTTCTGCCTTCCCTGTACCTTCTTTCCCCCTCACGATGATCATATCTGTCATAGTCTCTTCTCCTCCTATCTCTATTCCTTCTCCCCCTTTCTCTGTCCCTCTCGTCATAGTCATGTTCATCATCTGTTTCATAGGCGGTTTCGGTCCCTTCCGTTTCCGCCTCTCCCTCTGTGTCGTCTCCGTAATCGTGACCCGGTTCTTGTATCCTAACGTATCGTCCTGCCCTGTCATCCTGAGCGCCAGCCCTGCGCCGCCCCCAACGGCCACGACCGCGACCTCTGCCCCTGGGCCTCCCCTTACTGCACCGCGCTGCTGCGCTGGTCCGGGTGCCGGTGCAGGGTGAAGAATCCACCCCGTGACCATTCCACCGGGGGGTGGAACCATCCCGTGATCAAACCACTCCCCTGGCCTGTCTCCACGGGGGAGTGGTTTCATCACGTGACGGTTCCACCCCCCTCGAGGTTGGGGGGAGTACATTCTTCACGTGATGAAACCACCCCCCTCGAGGTTGGGGGGAGTGCATTCTTCACGTGATGAAACCACCCCCCTAAAATGGGGAGTGCATTCTTCACGTGATGAAACCACCCCCCCTGAAATGGGGAGTGCATTCTTCACGTGATGAATCCACCCCCCCAAAACATGCGATTCTACCACGTTTTGACAGCACTATCGAAACCGCAACTGCCAATAATGCCTCTGATGACTGCCAATTACGAACCTGCATCCTGTGAATAGATCGAACCGGGGGTGCCTCCTTCCCGTGATGGAACCACTCCCCTGGCATATAGCAGGACGGCAGGGGGTGCCTTCATCACGGGATGGAACCACTCCCCTGGCATACCAGGACGGCAGGGGGTGCCTTCTTCCCGTGATGGAACCACCCCCACGTCTTTTTACTTTGCCTGCCTATGATCGGCTCTACTGTGGCGTAAACAACATTTTTGTAACATATTTTTGTTTTACCGAGGAAATTTTCTAATTCAGAAATAAATAAATAGTGCCATTGCATTCAGTGCAATAAGTGTAGCAAGATATGAGGGTCACTTGCCCCCCGGGAAGGGGTGTGGCGGGGGGGGGGGGGAGGCGAGTGAGTGATGTTTGTCTGGGGCGCCTGGTAAGCCTGGGGTCGGCACCAGCGTGAAGTCGGCCACTAAAAAAAACGTGGCCACGAGTTCAGCTTTTCCTCATCCGACTATAGCATGGCCACGGAGTTCAGGTCCCCCGTATAAACCACAAATCCGTGGCCGCCACTCTCAAATCGTCGAGGAATAAAGCATAAGAACACGCCACCAAAAACTTAACGACTAGATATGTCTAAATAAGGCAATTTCTATGCCTTCGCGATTCAGACCGCGCGATTTCTCATGAACCAGGGTGGTACTAATTCTGGTCTTGTGCATATGTTAAGTTGGCTACCGGGACGTGACTTTACAATCGAATAAGGAATTAGTTCCACCTCCGTCTACTCTCTAGACCTGACAGAAAGAGGTACTTTGTAAGACAGCTTCGCCGAGAGCGATTCTGACAGCGTAATTTCTCATGAACCTGGGTGGTACTAATTCTGGTCTTGTGCCCATGTTAAGCTGGCTACCAGGACGTGACTTAACAATCGGATAAGGAATTAGTACCAGCTCCGTTTAAGCTCTGGAAAAAAGTAAAAACAAGTATTTTGTAAAACACCTCCGCAGAGAGCGATTTTGACCGCGTGATTTCTCATGAACCAAGGTGGTACTAATTCTGGTCTTGTGCATATGTTAAGTTGCCTACCCAGACGTGACTTTACGATCGAAAAAGGAATTAGTACCAGCTCCGTTTACCCTCTAGACCCGACAGAAAGAGGTACTTTGTAAGACATCTTCGCAGAGAGCGATTCTGACAGCGTGATTTCTCATGAACCTGGGTGGTACTAATTCTGGTCTTGTGCCCATGTTAAGTTGGCTACCAGGACGTGACTTTTCAATCGAATAAGGAATTAGTACCAGCTCCGTTTACGCTCTGGAAAAAAGTAAAAACAAGTATTTTGTAAAACACCTCTGCAGAGAGCGATTTTGACCGCGTGATTTCTCATGAACCAAGGTGTTAGTAATTCTGGTCTTGTACATATGTTAAGTTGCCTACCCAGACGTGACTTTACGATCGAAAAAGGAATTAGTACCAGCTCCGTTTACGCTCTGGAAAAAAAGTAAAAACAAGTATTTTGTAAAACACCTCCGCACAAAGCGATTTTGACCGCGTGATTTCTCATGAACCAGGGTGGTACTAATTCTGGTCTTGTGCATATGTTAAGTTGGCTACCGAGACGTGACTTTACAATCGAATAAGGAATTATTACCAGCTCCGTTTACGCTCTGGACAAACGAGAAAGAAGAAGTTAAGACACCTTCGCAGAGAGCGATTTTGCCCGCGTGATTTCTTATGAACCAGGGTGGTACTAATTCTGGTCTTGTGCCCATGTTAAGTTGGCTACCGAGACGTGACTTTACAATCGAATAAGGATTTAGTACCAGCTCCGTTTACGCTCTGGAAAGAAAGTAAAAACAAGTATTTTGTAAAACACCTCCGCAGAGAGCGATTTTGACCGCATGATTTCTCATGAACCAAGGTGGTACTAATTCTGGTCTTGTGCATATTTTAAGTTGCCTACCCAGACGTGACTTTACGATCGAAAAAGCAATTAGTACCAGCTCCGTTTACGCTCTGGAAAAAAGTAAAAACAAGTATTTTGTAAAACACCTCCGCAGAGAGCGATTTTAACCGCGTAATTTCTCATGAACCAAGGTGGTACTAATTCTGGTCTTGTGCATATGTTAAGTTGGCTACCGGGACGTGACTTTACAATCGAATAAGGAATTAGTACCACCTCCGTCTCCTCTCTAGACCCGACAGAAAGAGGTACTTTGTAAGACAGCTTCGCCGAGAGCGATTCTGACAGCGTGATTTCTCATGAACCTGGGTGGTACTAATTCTGGTCTTGTGCCCATGTTAAGTTGGCTACCGGGACGTGACTTTACAATCGAATAAGGAATCAGTACCAGCTCCGTTTAAGCTCTGGAAAAAAGTAAAAACAAGTATTTTGTAAAACACCTCCGCAGAAAGCGATTTTGACCGCGTAATTTCTCATGAACCAAGGTGGTACTAATTCTGGTCTTGTGCATATGTTAAGTTGCCTACCGAGACGTGACTTTACGATCGAAAAAGGAATTAGTACCAGCTCCGTTTACGCTCTGGAAAAAAAAGTAAAAACAAGTATTTTGTAAAACACCTCCGCAGAGAGCGATTTTGACCGCGTGATTTCTCATGAACCAGGGTGGTACTAATTCTGGTCTTGTGCATATGTTAAGTTGGCTACCGGGACGTGACTTTACAATCGAAAAAGGAATTAGTACCAGCTCCGTTTACCCTCTAGACCCGACAGAAAGAGGTACTTTGTAAGACACTTTCGCAGAGAGCGATTTTGCCTGCGTGATTTCTCATGAACCAGGGTAGTACTAATTCTGGTCTTGTGCCAATGTTAAGTTGGCTACCGGGACGTGACTTTACAACCGAATAAGGAATTAGTACCAGCTCCGTTTAAGCTCTGGAAAAAAGTAAAAACAAGTATTTTGTAAAACACCTCCGCAGAGAGCGATTTTGACCGCGTGATTTCTCATGAACCAAGGTGGTACTAATTCTGGTCTTGTCCATATGTCAAGTTGCCTACCCAGACGTGACTTTACGATCGAAAACGGAATTAGTACCAGCCCCGTTTACCCTCTAGACCCGACAGAAAGAGGTACTTTGTAGGACATCTTCGCAGAGAGCGATTCTGACAGCGTGATTTCTCATGAACCAAGGTGGTACTAATTCTGGTCTTGTGCATATGTTAAGTTGGCTACCGGGACGTGACTTTACGATTGAAAAAGGAATTACTACCAGCTCCGTTTACCCTCTAGACCCGACAGAAAGAGGTACTTTGTAAGACATCTTCGCCGAGAGCGATTCTGACAGCGTGATTTCTCATGAACCTGGTTGGTACTAATTCTAGTCTTGTGCCCATGTTAAGTTGGCTACCGGGACGTGACTTTACAATCGAATAAGGAATTAGTACCAGCTCCGTTTACGCTCTGGACAAACGAGAAAGAAGAAGTTTGTAAGACACCTTCGCAGAGAGCGATTTTGCCCGCGTGATTTCTCATGAACCAGGGTGGTACTAATTCTGGTCTTGTGCCCATGTTAAGTTCGCTAACGGGACGTAATTTTACAATCGAATAAGGAATTAGTACTAGCTCCGTTTACGCTCTGGAAAAAAGTAAAAACAAGTATTTTGTAAAACACCTCCGCAGAGAGCGATTTTGACCGCGTGATTTCTCATGAACCAAGGTGGTACTAATTCTGGTCTTGTGCATATGTTAAGTTGCCTACCCAGACGTGACTTTACGATCGAAAAAGGAATTAGTACCAGCTCCGTTTACCCTCTAGACCCGACAGAAAGAGGTACTTTGTAAGACATCTTTGCCGAGAGCGATTCTGACAGCGTGATTTCTCATGAACCTGGGTGGTACTAATTCTAGTCTTGTGCCCATGTTAAGTTGGCTACCGGGACGTGACTTTACAATCGAATAAGGAATTAGTACCAGCTCCGTTTACGCTCTGGAAAAAAAGTTAAAACAAGTATTTTGTAAAACACCTCCGCAGAGATCGATTTTGACCGCGTGATTTTTCATGAACCAGGGTGGTACTAATTCTGGTCTTGTGCATATGTTAAGTTGGCTACCCAGACGTGACTTAACGATCGAAAAAGGAATTAGTACCAGCTCCGTTTACCCTCTAGACCCGACAGAAAGAGGTACTTTGTAAAACATCTTCGCAGAGAGCGATTCTGACAGCGTGATTTCTCGTAAACCAGGGTGGTACTAATTCTGGTCTTGTGCCCATGTTAAGTTGGCTACCGAGACGTGACTTTACAATCGAATAAGGATTTAGTACCAGCTCCGTTTACGCTCTGGAAAGAAAGTAAAAACAAGTTTTTTGTAAAACTCCTCCGCAGAGAGCGATTTTGACCGCGTGATTTCTCATGAACTAAGGTGGTACAAATTCTGGTCTTGTGCATATCTTAAGTTGGCTACCGGGACGTGACTTTACGATTGAAAAAGGAATTAGTACCAGCTCCGTTTACCCTCTAGACCCGACAGAAAGAGGTACTTTGTAAGACATCTTCGCCGAGAGCGATTCTGACAGCGTGATTTCTCATGAACCTGGTTGGTACTAATTCTAGTCTTGTGCCCATGTTAAGTTGGCTACCGGGACGTGACTTTACAATCGAATAAGGAATTAGTACCAGCTCCGTTTACGCTCTGGACAAACGAGAAAGAAGAAGTTTGTAAGACACCTTCGCAGAGAGCGATTTTGCCCGCGTGATTTCTCATGAACCAGGGTGGTACTAATTCTGGTCTTGTGCCCATGTTAAGTTCGCTAACGGGACGTGACTTTACAATCGAATAAGGAATTAGTACTAGCTCCGTTTACGCTCTGGAAAAAAGTAAAAACAAGTATTTTGTAAAACACCTCCGCAGAGAGCGATTTTGACCGCGTGATTTCTCATGAACCAAGGTGGTACTAATTCTGGTCTTGTGCATATGTTAAGTTGCCTACCCAGACGTGACTTTACGATCGAAAAAGGAATTAGTACCAGCTCCGTTTACCCTCTAGACCCGACAGAAAGAGGTACTTTGTAAGACATCTTTGCCGAGAGCGATTCTGACAGCGTGATTTCTCATGAACCTGGGTGGTACTAATTCTAGTCTTGTGCCCATGTTAAGTTGGCTACCGGGACGTGACTTAACAATCGGATAAGGAATTAGTACCAGCTCCGTTTAAGCTCTGGAAAAAAAGTAAAAACAAGTATTTTGTAATACACCTCCGCAGAGAGCGATTTTGACCGCGTGATTTCTCATGAACCAAGGTGGTACTAATTCTAGTCTTGTGCATATGTTAAGTTGCCTACCCAGACGTGACTTTACGATCGAAAAAGGAATTAGTACCAGCTCCGTTTACCCTCTAGACCCGACAGAAAGAGGTACTTTGTAAGACATCTTCGCAGAGAGCGATTCTGACAGCGTGATTTCTCATGAACCTGGGTGGTACTAATTCTGGTCTTGTGCCCATGTTAAGTTGGCTACCAGGACGTGACTTTTCAATCGAATAAGGAATTAGTACCAGCTCCGTTTACGCTCTGGAAAAAAGTAAAAACAAGTATTTTGTAAAACACCTCTGCAGAGAGCGATTTTGACCGCGTGATTTCTCATGAACCAAGGTGTTAGTAATTCTGGTCTTGTACATATGTTAAGTTGCCTACCCAGACGTGACTTTACGATCGAAAAAGGAATTAGTACCAGCTCCGTTTACGCTCTGGAAAAAAGTAAAAACAAGTATTTTGTAAAACACCTCCGCACAAAGCGATTTTGACCGCGTGATTTCTCATGAACCAGGGTGGTACTAATTCTGGTCTTGTGCATATGTTAAGTTGGCTACCGAGACGTGACTTTACAATCGAATAAGGAATTATTACCAGCTCCGTTTACGCTCTGGACAAACGAGAAAGAAGAAGTTAAGACACCTTCGCAGAGAGCGATTTTGCCCGCGTGATTTCTTATGAACCAGGGTGGTACTAATTCTGGTCTTGTGCCCATGTTAAGTTGGCTACCGAGACGTGACTTTACAATCGATTAAGGATTTAGTACCAGCTCCGTTTACGCTCTGGAAAGAAAGTAAAAACAAGTATTTTGTAAAACACCTCCGCAGAGAGCGATTTTGACCGCATGATTTCTCATGAACCAAGGTGGTACTAATTCTGGTCTTGTGCCCATGTTAAGCTGGCTACCAGGACGTGACTTAACAATCGGATAAGGAATTAGTACCAGCTCCGTTTACGCTCTGGAAAAAAGTAAAAACAAGTATTTTGTAAAACACCTCCGCAGAGAGCGATTTTAACCGCGTGATTTCTCATGAACTAAGGTGGTACAAATTCTGGTCTTGTGCATATGTTAAGTTGGCTACCGGGACGTGACTTTACAATCGAATAAGGAATTAGTACCACCTCCGTCTCCTCTCTAGACCCGACAGAAAGAGGTACTTTGTAAGACAGCTTCGCCGAGAGCGATTCTGACAGCGTGATTTCTCATGAACCTGGGTGGTACTAATTCTGGTCTTGTGCCCATGTTAAGTTGGCTACCGGGACGTGACTTTACAATCGAATAAGGAATTAGTACCAGCTCCGTTTAAGCTCTGGAAAAAAGTAAAAACAAGTATTTTGTAAAACACCTCCGCAGAAAGCGATTTTGACCGCGTGATTTCTCATGAACCAAGGTGGTACTAATTCTGGTCTTGTGCATATGTTAAGTTGCCTACCGAGACGTGACTTTACGATCGAAAAAGGAATTAGTACCAGCTCCGTTTACGCTCTGGAAAAAAAAGTAAAAACAAGTATTTTGTAAAACACCTCCGCAGAGAGCGATTTTGACCGCGTGATTTCTCATGAACCAGGGTGGTACTAATTCTGGTCTTGTGCATATGTTAAGTTGGCTACCGGGACGTGACTTTACAATCGAAAAAGGAATTAGTACCAGCTCCGTTTACCCTCTAGACCCGACAGAAAGAGGTACTTTGTAAGACACTTTCGCAGAGAGCGATTTTGCCTGCGTGATTTCTCATGAACCAGGGTAGTACTAATTCTGGTCTTGTGCCAATGTTAAGTTGGCTACCGGGACGTGACTTTACAACCGAATAAGGAATTAGTACCAGCTCCGTTTAAGCTCTGGAAAAAAGTAAAAACAAGTATTTTGTAAAACACCTCCGCAGAGAGCGATTTTGACCGCGTGATTTCTCATGAACCAAGGTGGTACTAATTCTGGTCTTGTCCATATGTCAAGTTGCCTACCCAGACGTGACTTTACGATCGAAAACGGAATTAGTACCAGCCCCGTTTACCCTCTAGACCCGACAGAAAGAGGTACTTTGTAGGACATCTTCGCAGAGAGCGATTCTGACAGCGTGATTTCTCATGAACCTGGTTGGTACTAATTCTGGTCTTGTCTCTATGTTAAGTTGGCTACCGGGACGTGACTTTACGATTGAAAAAGGAATTACTACCAGCTCCGTTTACCCTCTAGACCCGACAGAAAGAGGTACTTTGTAAGACATTTTCGCCGAGAGCGATTCTGACAGCGTGATTTCTCATGAACCTGGGTGGTACTAATTCTAGTCTTGTGCCCATGTTAAGTTGGCTACCGGGACGTGACTTTACAATCGAATAAGGAATTAGTACCAGCTCCGTTTACGCTCTGGAAAAAAGTTAAAACAAGTATTTTGTAAAACACCTCCGCAGAGATCGATTTTGACCGCGTGATTTTTCATGAACCAGGGTGGTACTAATTCTGGTCTTGTGCATATGTTAAGTTGGCTACCCAGACGTGACTTAACGATCGAAAAAGGAATTAGTACCAGCTCCGTTTACCCTCTAGACCCGACAGAAAGAGGTACTTTGTAAAACATCTTCGCAGAGAGCGATTCTGACAGCGTGATTTCTCATGAACCAGGGTGGTACTAATTCTGGTCTTGTGCCCATGTTAAGTTGGCTACCGAGACGTGACTTTACAATCGAATAAGGATTTAGTACTAGCTCCGTTTACGCTCTGGAAAGAAAGTAAAAACAAGTTTTTTGTAAAACACCTCCGCAGAGAGCGATTTTGACCGCGTGATTTCTCATGAACTAAGGTGGTACAAATTCTGGTCTTGTGCATATCTTAAGTTGGCTACCGGGACGTGACTTTACGATTGAAAAAGGAATTAGTACCAGCTCCGTTTACCCTCTAGACCCGACAGAAAGAGGTACTTTGTAAGACATCTTCGCCGAGAGCGATTCTGACAGCGTGATTTCTCATGAACCTGGGTGGTACTAATTCAGGTCTTGTGAACATGTTAAGTTGGCTACCGGGACGTGACTTTACAATCGAATAAGGAATTAGTACCAGCTCCGTTTACGCTCTGGAAAAAAGTAAAAACAAGTATTTTGTAAAACACCTCCGCAGAGAGCGATTTTGACCGCGTGATTTCTCATGAACCAAGGTGGTACTAATTCTGGTCTTGTGCATATGTTAAGTTGGCTACCGGGACGTGACTTTACAATCGAAAAAGGAATTAGTACCAGCTCCGTTTAAGCTCTGGAAAAAAAGTAAAAACAAGTATTTTGTAAAACACCTCCGCAGAGAGCGATTTTGCCCGCGTGATTTCTCATGAACCAGGGTGGTACTAATTCTGGTCTTGTGCCCATGTTAAGTTCGCTAACGGGACGTGACTTTACAATCGAATAAGGAATTAGTACTAGCTCCGTTTACGCTCTGGAAAAAAGTAAAAACAAGTATTTTGTAAAACACCTCCGCAGAGAGCGATTTTGACCGCGTGATTTCTCATGAACCAAGGTGGTACTAATTCTGGTCTTGTGCATATGTTAAGTTGCCTACCCAGACGTGACTTTACGATCGAAAAAGGAATTAGTACCAGCTCCGTTTACCCTCTAGACCCGACAGAAAGAGGTACTTTGTAAGACATCTTTGCCGAGAGCGATTCTGACAGCGTGATTTCTCATGAACCTGGGTGGTACTAATTCTAGTCTTGTGCCCATGTTAAGTTGGCTACCGGGACGTGACTTTACAATCGAATAAGGAATTAGTACCAGCTCCGTTTACGCTCTGGAAAAAAAGTTAAAACAAGTATTTTGTAAAACACCTCCGCAGAGAGCGATTTTGCCCGCGTGATTTCTCATGAACCAGGGTGGTAATAATTCTGGTCTTGTGCTCATGTTTAGTTGGCTACCGGGACGTGACTTTACAATCGAAAAAGGAATTAGTACCACCTCCGTTTACCCTCTAGACCCGACAGAAAGAGGTACTTTGTAAGACATCTTCGCACATAGCGATTTTGTCCGCGTGATTTCTCATGAACCAGGGTGGTACTAATTCTGGTCTTGTGCATATGTTAAGTTGGCTACCGGGACGTGACTTAACAATCGAATAAGGAATTAGTACCACCTCCGTCTACTCTCTAGACCCGACAGAAAGAGGTACTTTGTAAGACAGCTTCGCCGAGAGCGATTCTGACAGCGTGATTTCTCATGAACCTAGGTGGTTCTAATTCTGGTCTTGTGCATATGTTAAGTTGGCTACCGGGACGTGACTTTACAATCGAAAAAGGAATAAGTTCCAGCTCCATTTACCCTCTAGACCCGACAGAAAGAGGTACTTTGTAAGACATCTTCGCAGAGAGCGATTCTGACAGCGTGATTTCTCATGAACAAGGGTGGTACTAATTCTTGTCTTGTGCCCATGTTAAGTTGGCTACCAGGACGTGACTTTACAATCGAATAAGGAATTAGTACCAGCTCCGTTTACGCTCTGGAAAAAAGTAAAAACAAGTATTTTGTAAAACAGCTCCGCAGAGAGCGATTTTGACCGCGTGATTTCTCATGAACCAAGGTGGTACTAATTCTGGTCTTGTGCATATGTTAAGTTGCCTTCCAAGACGTGACTTTACGATCGAAAAAGGAATTAGTACCAGCTCCGTTTACGCTCTGGAAAACAGTAAAAACAAGTATTTTGTAAAACACCTCTGCAGAGAGCGATTTTGACCGCGTGATTTCTCATGAACCTGGGTGGTACTAATTCTGGTCTTGTGCCCATGTTAAGTTGGCTACCAGGACGTGACTTTACAATCGAATAAGGCATTAGTACCAGCTCCGTTCACCCTCTAGACCCGACAGAAAGAGGTACTTTGTAAGACATCTTCGCCGAGAGCGATTCTGACAGCGTGATTTCTCATGAACCTGGGTGGTACTAATTCTGGTCTTGTGCCCATGTTAAGTTGGCTACCAGGACGTGACTTTACAATCGAATAAGGCATTAGTACCAGCTCCGTTCACCCTCTAGACCCGACAGAAAGAGGTACTTTGTAAGACATCTTCGCAGAGAGCGATTCTGACAGCGTGATTTCTCATGAACCTGGGTGGTACTAATTCTAGTCTTGTGCATATGTTAAGTTGGCTACCGGGACGTGACTTTACAATCGAATAAGGATTTAGTACCAGCTCCGTTTACGCTCTGGAAAAAAAGTAAAAACAAGTATTTTGTAAAACACCTCCGCAGAGAGCGATTTTGACCGCGTGATTTCTCATGAACCAAGGTGGTACTGGTTCTGGTCGTGTGCATATGTTAAGTTGCCTAGCCAGACGTGACTTTACGATCGAAAAAGGAATTAGTTCCAGCTCCGTTTACCCTCTAGACCCGACAGAAAGAGGTACTTTGTAAGACATCTTCGCAGAGAGCGATTCTGACAGCGTGATTTCTCATGAACCTGGGTGGTACTAATTCAGGTCTTGTGAACATGTTAAGTTGGCTACCAGGACGTGACTTTACAATCGAATAAGGAATTAGTACCAGCTCCGTTTACGCTCTGGAAAAAAGTAAAAACAAGTATTTTGTAAAACACCTCTGCAGAGAGCGATTTTGACCGCGTGATTTCTCATGAACCAAGGTGGTACTAATTCTGGTCTTGCACATATGTTAAGTTGCCTACCCAGACGTGACTTTACGATCGAAAAAGGAATTAGTACCACCCTGGTTCATGAGAAATCACGCTGTCAGAATCGCTATGTGCGAAGATGTCTTACAAAGTACCTCTTTCTGTCGGGTCTAGAGGGTAAACGGAGCTGATACTAATTCCTTTTTCGATCGCAGAGTCCTGTCCCGACAGCCAACTTAACATATGCAAAAGACCAGAATTAGTTCCACCCTGGTTCATAAGAAATCACGGTGTCAAAATCGCTCTCTGCGAAGATGTCTTACAAAGTACCTCTTTCTGTCGGGTCTAGAGGGTAAACGTAGGTGGTACTAATTCCTTCTTCGATCGTAAAGTCACGTCCTGGTAGCCAACTTAACATATGCACATGACCAGAATTAGTTCCAACCTGGTTCATAAAAAATCACGCTGTCAGAATCGCTATGTGCGAAGATGTCTTACAAAGTACCTCTTTCTGTCCGGTCTAGAGGGTAAACGGAGGTGGTACTAATTCCTTTTTCGATTGTAAAGTCACGTCCCGGTAGCCAACTTAACATGAGCACAAGACCAGAATTAGTACCACCCTGGTTCATGAGAAATCACGCGGGCAAAATCGCTCTCTGCGAAGGTGTCTTACAAACTTCTTCTTTCTCGTTTGTCCAGAGCGTAAACGGAGCTAGTACTAATTCCTTTTTCGATTGTTAAGTCCCCTTCTGACAGCCAACTTAACACATGGGCACAAGACCAGAATTAGTTCCACCCTGGTTCATGAGAAATCAGGCTGTCAGAATCGCTCTCTGCGGAGGTGTTTTACAAAATACTTGTTTTTACTTTTTTCCAGAGCGTAAACGGAGCTGCTACTAATTCCTTATTCGATTGTAAAGTTACGTCCTGGTAGCAAACTTAACATGGGCACAAGACCAGAATTAGTTCCACCCAGGTTCATGAGAAATCACGCTGTCAGAATCGCTCTCTGCGAAGATGTCTTACAAAGTACCTCTTTCTGTCGGGTCCAGAGGGTAAACGGAGCTGGTACTAATTCCTTTTTCGATCCTAAAGTCACGTCTGGGTAGGCAACTTAACATATGCATAAGACCAGAATTAGTACCACCTTGGTTCATGAGAAATCACGCGGTCAAAATCGCTCTCTGCGGAGGTGTTTTACAAAATACTTGTTTTTACTCTTTTTCCAGAGCTTAAACGGAGCTGGTACTAATTCCTTATTCGATTGTAAAGTCACGTCCCGGTAGCCAACTTAACATATGCACAAGACCAGAATTAGAACCACCTTGGTTCGTGTGAAATCACGTGGTCAAAATCGCTCTCTGCGGAGGTGTTTTACAAAATACTTGTTTTTACTTTTTTCCAGAGCTTAAACGGAGCTGGTACTAATTCCTTTTTCGATTGTAAAGTCACGTCCCGGTAGCCAACTTAACATATGCACAAGACCAGAATTAGTACCACCTTGGTTCATGAGAAATCACGCGGTCAAAATCGCTCTCTGCGGAGGTGTTTTACAAAATACTTGTTTTTACTTTTTTTCCAGAGCGTAAACGGAGCTGGTACTAATTCCTTATTCGATTGTAAAGTCACGTCCCGGTAGCCAACTTAACATGGGCACAAGACCAGAATTAGTGCCACCCTGGTTCATGAGAAATCACGCTTTTAGAATCGCTCTCTGCGAAGATGTCTTACAAAGTACCTCTTTCTGTCGGGTCTAGAGGGTTAACGGAGCTGGTACTAATTCCTTTTTCGATCCTAAAGTCACGTCTGGGTAGGCAACTTAACATATGCATAAGACCAGAATTAGTTCCACCCTGGTTCATGAGAAATCACGCGGTCAAAATCGCTCTCTGCGGAGGTGTTTTACAAAATACTTGTTTTTACTTTTTTTCCAGAGCGTAAACGGAGCTGGTACTAATTCCTTATTCGATTGTAAAGTCACGTCCCGGTAGCCAACTTAACATATGCACAAGACTAGAATTAGTACCACCCAGGTTTATGAGAAATCACGCTGTCAGAATCGCTCTCTGCGAAGATGTCTTACAAAGTACCTCTTTCTGTCGGGTCTAGAGGGTGAACGGAGCTGGTACTAATGCCTTATTCGATTGTAAAGTCACGTCCTGGTAGCCAACTTAACATGGGCACAAGACCAGAATTAGTACCACCCAGGTTCATGAGAAATCACGCTGTCAGAATCGCTCTCTGCGAAGATGTCTTACAAAGTACCTCTTTCTGTCGGGTCTAGAGGGTAAACGGAGCTGGTACTAATTCCTTTTTCGATCGTTAAGTCACGTCTGGGTAGGCAACTTAACATATGCACAAGACCAGAATTAGTACCACCTTGGTTCATGAGAAATCACGCGGTCAAAATCGCTCTCTGCGGAGGTGTTTTACAAAATACTTGTTTTTACTCTTTTTCCAGAGCTTAAACGGAGCTGGTACTAATTCCTTATTCGATTGTAAAGTCACGTCCTGGTAGCCAACTTAACATGGGCACAAGACCAGAATTAGTACCACCCATGTTCATGAGAAATCACGCTGTCAGAATCGCTCTCTGCGAAGATGTCTTACAAAGTACCTCTTTCTGTCGGGTCTAGAGGGTGAACGGAGCTAGTACTAATTCCTTTTTCGATCGTAAAGTCACGTCTGGGTAGGCAACTTAACATATGCACAAGACCAGAATTAGTACCACCGTGGTTCATGAGAAATCACGCGGTCAAAATCGCTCTCTGCGAAGATGTCTTACAAAGTACCTCTTTCTGTCGGGTCTAGAGGGTAAACGGAGCTGGTACTAATTCCTTTTTCGATCGTAAAGTCACGTCTGGGTAGGCAACTTAACATATGCACAAGACCAGAATTAGTACCACCTTGGTTCATGAGAAATCACGCGGTCAAAATCGCTCTCTGCGGAGGTGTTTTACAAAATACTTGTTTTTACTTTTTTCCAGAGCGTAAACGGAGCTGGTACTAATTCCTTTTTCGATTGTAAAGTCACGTCCCGGTAGCCAACTTAACATGGGCACAAGACCAGAATTAGTACCACCCAGGTTCATGAGAAATCACGCTGTCAGAATCGCTCTCTGCGAAGATGTCATACAAAGTACCTCCTTCTGTCGGGTCCAGAGGGTAAACGGAGCTGGTACTAATTCCTTTTTCGATCGGAAAGTCACGTCTGGGTAGGCAACTTAACATATGTACAAGACCAGAATTAGTACCACCTTGGTTCATGAGAAATCACGCTGTCAGAATCGCTCTCTGCGAAGATGTCTTACAAAGTACCTCTTTCTTTTGGTTCCAGAGGGTAAACGGAGCTAGAACTAATTCCTTTTTCGATCGGAAAGTCACGTCTGGGAAGGCAACTTAACATATGTTCAAGACCAGAATTAGTACCACCCTGGTTCATGAGAAATCACGCTGTCAGAATCGCTGTCTGCGAAGATGTCTTACAAAGTACCTCTCTCTGTCAGGTCTAGAGAGTAAACGGAGCTGGTACTAATTCCTTTTTCGATCGTAAAGTCACGTCTGGGTAGGCACCTTAACATTTGCACAAGACCAGAATTAGTACCACCTTTGTTCATGAGAAATCACGCGGTCAAAATCGCTCTCTGTGGAGGTGTATTACAAATTACTTGTTTTTACTTTTTTTCCAGAGCGTAAACGGAGCTAGTACTAATTCCTTATTTGATTGTAAAGTCACGGCCCGGTAGCCAACTTAACATGGGCACAAGACAAGAATTAGTACCACCCTGGTTCATGAGAAATCACGCAGTCAAAATCGCTCTCAGCGGAGGTGTTTTACAAAATACTTGTTTTTACTTTTTTCCAGAGCGTAAACGGAGCTGGTACTAATTCCTTATTCGATTGTAAAGTCACGTCCCGGTAGCCAACTTAACATGGGCACAAGACCAGAATTAGTTCCACCCTGGTTCATGAGAAATCACGCGGGCAAAATCGCTTTCTGCGGAGGTGTTTTACAAAATACTTGTTTTTACTTTTTTCCAGAGCGTAAACGGAGCTGGTACTAATTCCTTATTCGATTGTAAAGTCACGTCCTGGTAGCCAACTTAACATGGGCACAAGACCAGAATTAGTACCACCCAGGTTCATGAGAAATCACGCTGTCAGAATCGCTCTCTGCGAAGATGTCTTACAAAGTACCTCTTTCTGTCGGGTCTAGAGGGTAAACGGAGCTGGTACTAATTCCTTTTTCGATCGTAAAGTCACGTCTGGGTAGGCAACTTAACATATGCACAAGACCAGAATTAGTACCACCTTGGTTCATGAGAAATCACGCGGTCAAAATCGCTCTCTGCGGAGGTGTTTTACAAAATACTTGTTTTTACTTTTTTTCCAGAGCTTAAACGGAGCTGGTACTAATTCTTTATTCGATTGTAAAGTCACGTCCTGGTAGCCAACTTAATATGGGCACAAGACCAGAATTAGTACCACCCAGGTTCATGAGAAATCACGGTCAGAATCGCTCTCGGCGAAGCTGTCTTACAAAGTCCCTCTTTCTGTCGGGTCTAGAGGGTAAACGGAGCTGGTACTAATTCCTTTTTCGATTGTAAAGTCACGTCCCGGTAGCCAACTTAACATATGCACAAGACCAGAATTAGTACTACCTTGGTTCATGAGAAATCACGCGGTCAAAATCGCTCTCTGCGAAGATGTCTTACACAGTACCTCTTTCTGTCGGGTCTAGAGGGTAAACGGAGCTGGTACTAATTCCTTTTTCGATCGTTAAGTCACGTCTGGGTAGGCAACTTAACATATGCACAAGACCAGAATTAGTACCACCTTGGTTCATGAGAAATCACGCGGTCAAAATCGCTCTCTGCGGAGGTGTTTTACAAAATACTTGTTTTTACTCTTTTTCCAGAGCTTAAACGGAGCTGGTCCTAATTCCTTATTCGATTGTAAAGTCACGTCCTGGTAGCCAACTTAACATGGGCACAAGACCAGAATTAGTACCACCCATGTTCATGAGAAATCACGCTGTCAGAATCGCTCTCTGCGAAGATGTCTTACAAAGTACCTCTTTCTGTCGGGTCTAGAGGGTGAACGGAGCTAGTACTAATTCCTTTTTCGATCGTAAAGTCACGTCTGGGTAGGCAACTTAACATATGCACAAGACCAGAATTAGTACCACCTTGGTTCATGAGAAATCACGCGGTCAAAATCGCTCTCTGCGAAGATGTCTTACAAAGTACCTCTTTCTGTCGGGTCTAGAGGGTAAACGGAGCTGGTACTAATTCCTTTTTCGATCGTTAAGTCACGTCTGGGTAGGCAACTTAACATATGCACAAGACCAGAATTAGTACCACCTTGGTTCATGAGAAATCACGCGGTCAAAATCGCTCTCTGCGGAGGTGTTTTACAAAATACTTGTTTTTACTTTTTTTCCAGAGCGTAAACGGAGCTGGTACTAATTCCTTATTCGATTGTAAAGTCACGTCCCGGTAGCCAACTTAACATGGGCACAAGACCAGAATTAGTTCCACCCAGATTCATGAGAAATCACGCTGTCAGAATCGCTCTCTGCGAAGATGTCTTACAAAGTCCCTCTTTCTGTCGGGTCTAGAGGGTAAACGGAGCTGGTACTAATTCCTTTTTCGATTGTAAAGTCACGTCCCGGTAGCCAACTTAACATGGGCACAAGACCAGAATTAGTACCACCCTGGTTCATGAGAAATCACGCTGTCAGAATCGCTCTCTGCGAAGATGTCATACAAAGTACCTCTTTCTGTCGGGTCCAGAGGGTAAACGGAGCTGGTAC
This sequence comes from Odontothrips loti, assembly GCA_038380765.1. Taxonomy (NCBI): domain Eukaryota; kingdom Metazoa; phylum Arthropoda; class Insecta; order Thysanoptera; family Thripidae; genus Odontothrips; species Odontothrips loti. The sequence goes on from CM076255.1 coordinate 3,914,010, forward strand.
TTATTCCTTTTTCGATCGGAAAGTCACGTCTGGGTAGGCAACTTAACATATGTACAAGACCAGAATTAGTACCACCTTGGTTCATGAGAAATCACGCTGTCAGAATCGCTCTCTGCGAAGATGTCTTACAAAGTACCTCTTTCTTTTGGTTCCAGAGGGTAAACGGAGCTAGAACTAATTCCTTTTTCGATCGGAAAGTCACGTCTGGGAAGGCAACTTAACATATGTTCAAGACCAGAATTAGTACCACCCTGGTTCATGAGAAATCACGCTGTCAGAATCGCTGTCTGCGAAGATGTCTTACAAAGTACCTCTCTCTGTCAGGTCTAGAGAGTAAACGGAGCTGGTACTAATTCCTTTTTCGATCGTAAAGTCACGTCTGGGTAGGCACCTTAACATATGCACAAGACCAGAATTAGTACCACCTTTGTTCATGAGAAATCACGCGGTCAAAATCGCTCTCTGTGGAGGTGTATTACAAATTACTTGTTTTTACTTTTTTTCCAGAGCGTAAACGGAGCTAGTACTAATTCCTTATTCGATTGTAAAGTCACGTCCCGGTAGCCAACTTAACATGGGCACAAGACCAGAATTAGTTCCACCCTGGTTCATGAGAAATCACGCGGGCAAAATCGCTTTCTGCGGAGGTGTTTTACAAAATACTTGTTTTTACTTTTTTCCAGAGCGTAAACGGAGCTGGTACTAATTCCTTATTCGATTGTAAAGTCACGTCCTGGTAGCCAACTTAACATGGGCACAAGACCAGAATTAGTACTACCTTGGTTCATGAGAAATCACGCGGTCAAAATCGCTCTCTGCGAAGATGTCTTACACAGTACCTCTTTCTGTCGGGTCTAGAGGGTAAACGGAGCTGGTACTAATTCCTTTTTCGATCGTTAAGTCACGTCTGGGTAGGCAACTTAACATATGCACAAGACCAGAATTAGTACCACCTTGGTTCATGAGAAATCACGCGGTCAAAATCGCTCTCTGCGGAGGTGTTTTACAAAATACTTGTTTTTACTCTTTTTCCAGAGCTTAAACGGAGCTGGTACTAATTCCTTATTCGATTGTAAAGTCACGTCCTGGTAGCCAACTTAACATGGGCACAAGACCAGAATTAGTACCACCCATGTTCATGAGAAATCACGCTGTCAGAATCGCTCTCTGCGAAGATGTCTTACAAAGTACCTCTTTCTGTCGGGTCTAGAGGGTGAACGGAGCTAGTACTAATTCCTTTTTCGATCGTAAAGTCACGTCTGGGTAGGCAACTTAACATATGCACAAGACCAGAATTAGTACCACCTTGGTTCATGAGAAATCACGCGGTCAAAATCGCTCTCTGCGAAGATGTCTTACAAAGTACCTCTTTCTGTCGGGTCTAGAGGGTAAACGGAGCTGGTACTAATTCCTTTTTCGATCGTTAAGTCACGTCTGGGTAGGCAACTTAACATATGCACAAGACCAGAATTAGTACCACCTTGGTTCATGAGAAATCACGCGGTCAAAATCGCTCTCTGCGGAGGTGTTTTACAAAATACTTGTTTTTACTTTTTTTCCAGAGCGTAAACGGAGCTGGTACTAATTCCTTTTTCGATTGTAAAGTCACGTCCCGGTAGCCAACTTAACATGGGCACAAGACCAGAATTAGTACCACCCAGGTTCATGAGAAATCACGCTGTCAGAATCGCTCTCTGCGAAGATGTCATACAAAGTACCTCCTTCTGTCGGGTCCAGAGGGTAAACGGAGCTGGTACTAATTCCTTTTTCGATCGGAAAGTCACGTCTGGGTAGGCAACTTAACATATGTACAAGACCAGAATTAGTACCACCTTGGTTCATGAGAAATCACGCTGTCAGAATCGCTCTCTGCGAAGATGTCTTACAAAGTACCTCTTTCTTTTGGTTCCAGAGGGTAAACGGAGCTAGAACTAATTCCTTTTTCGATCGGAAAGTCACGTCTGGGAAGGCAACTTAACATATGTTCAAGACCAGAATTAGTACCACCCTGGTTCATGAGAAATCACGCTGTCAGAATCGCTGTCTGCGAAAATGTCTTACAAAGTACCTCTCTCTGTCAGGTCTAGAGAGTAAACGGAGCTGGTACTAATTCCTTTTTCGATCGTAAAGTCACGTCTGGGTAGGCACCTTAACATTTGCACAAGACCAGAATTAGTACCACCTTTGTTCATGAGAAATCACGCGGTCAAAATCGCTCTCTGTGGAGGTGTATTACAAATTACTTGTTTTTACTTTTTTTCCAGAGCGTAAACGGAGCTAGTACTAATTCCTTATTTGATTGTAAAGTCACGGCCCGGTAGCCAACTTAACATGGGCACAAGACAAGAATTAGTACCACCCTGGTTCATGAGAAATCACGCAGTCAAAATCGCTCTCAGCGGAGGTGTTTTACAAAATACTTGTTTTTACTTTTTTCCAGAGCGTAAACGGAGCTGGTACTAATTCCTTATTCGATTGTAAAGTCACGTCCCGGTAGCCAACTTAACATGGGCACAAGACCAGAATTAGTTCCACCCTGGTTCATGAGAAATCACGCGGGCAAAATCGCTTTCTGCGGAGGTGTTTTACAAAATACTTGTTTTTACTTTTTTCCAGAGCGTAAACGGAGCTGGTACTAATTCCTTATTCGATTGTAAAGTCACGTCCTGGTAGCCAACTTAACATGGGCACAAGACCAGAATTAGTACCACCCAGGTTCATGAGAAATCACGCTGTCAGAATCGCTCTCTGCGAAGATGTCTTACAAAGTACCTCTTTCTGTCGGGTCTAGAGGGTAAACGGAGCTGGTACTAATTCCTTTTTCGATCGTAAAGTCACGTCTGGGTAGGCAACTTAACATATGCACAAGACCAGAATTAGTACCACCTTGGTTCATGAGAAATCACGCGGTCAAAATCGCTCTCTGCGGAGGTGTTTTACAAAATACTTGTTTTTACTTTTTTCCAGAGCTTAAACGGAGCTGGTACTAATTCTTTATTCGATTGTAAAGTCACGTCCTGGTAGCCAACTTAATATGGGCACAAGACCAGAATTAGTACCACCCAGGTTCATGAGAAATCACGGTCAGAATCGCTCTCGGCGAAGCTGTCTTACAAAGTCCCTCTTTCTGTCGGGTCTAGAGGGTAAACGGAGCTGGTACTAATTCCTTTTTCGATTGTAAAGTCACGTCCCGGTAGCCAACTTAACATATGCACAAGACCAGAATTAGTACTACCTTGGTTCATGAGAAATCACGCGGTCAAAATCGCTCTCTGCGAAGATGTCTTACACAGTACCTCTTTCTGTCGGGTCTAGAGGGTAAACGGAGCTGGTACTAATTCCTTTTTCGATCGTTAAGTCACGTCTGGGTAGGCAACTTAACATATGCACAAGACCAGAATTAGTACCACCTTGGTTCATGAGAAATCACGCGGTCAAAATCGCTCTCTGCGGAGGTGTTTTACAAAATACTTGTTTTTACTCTTTTTCCAGAGCTTAAACGGAGCTGGTACTAATTCCTTATTCGATTGTAAAGTCACGTCCTGGTAGCCAACTTAACATGGGCACAAGACCAGAATTAGTACCACCCATGTTCATGAGAAATCACGCTGTCAGAATCGCTCTCTGCGAAGATGTCTTACAAAGTACCTCTTTCTGTCGGGTCTAGAGGGTGAACGGAGCTAGTACTAATTCCTTTTTCGATCGTAAAGTCACGTCTGGGTAGGCAACTTAACATATGCACAAGACCAGAATTAGTACCACCTTGGTTCATGAGAAATCACGCGGTCAAAATCGCTCTCTGCGAAGATGTCTTACAAAGTACCTCTTTCTGTCGGGTCTAGAGGGTAAACGGAGCTGGTACTAATTCCTTTTTCGATCGTTAAGTCACGTCTGGGTAGGCAACTTAACATATGCACAAGACCAGAATTAGTACCACCTTGGTTCATGAGAAATCACGCGGTCAAAATCGCTCTCTGCGGAGGTGTTTTACAAAATACTTGTTTTTACTTTTTTTCCAGAGCGTAAACGGAGCTGGTACTAATTCCTTATTCGATTGTAAAGTCACGTCCCGGTAGCCAACTTAACATGGGCACAAGACCAGAATTAGTTCCACCCAGATTCATGAGAAATCACGCTGTCAGAATCGCTCTCTGCGAAGATGTCTTACAAAGTCCCTCTTTCTGTCGGGTCTAGAGGGTAAACGGAGCTGGTACTAATTCCTTTTTCGATTGTAAAGTCACGTCCCGGTAGCCAACTTAACATGGGCACAAGACCAGAATTACTACCACCCTGGTTCATGAGAAATCACGCTGTCAGAATCGCTCTCTGCGAAGATGTCATACAAAGTACCTCTTTCTGTCGGGTCCAGAGGGTAAACGGAGCTGGTACTTATTCCTTTTTCGATCGGAAAGTCACGTCTGGGTAGGCAACTTAACATATGTACAAGACCAGAATTAGTACCACCTTGGTTCATGAGAAATCACGCTGTCAGAATCGCTCTCTGCGAAGATGTCTTACAAAGTACCTCTTTCTTTTGGTTCCAGAGGGTAAACGGAGCTAGAACTAATTCCTTTTTCGATCGGAAAGTCACGTCTGGGAAGGCAACTTAACATATGTTCAAGACCAGAATTAGTACCACCCTGGTTCATGAGAAATCACGCTGTCAGAATCGCTGTCTGCGAAGATGTCTTACAAAGTACCTCTCTCTGTCAGGTCTAGAGAGTAAACGGAGCTGGTACTAATTCCTTTTTCGATCGTAAAGTCACGTCTGGGTAGGCACCTTAACATATGCACAAGACCAGAATTAGTACCACCTTTGTTCATGAGAAATCACGCGGTCAAAATCGCTCTCTGTGGAGGTGTATTACAAATTACTTGTTTTTACTTTTTTTCCAGAGCGTAAACGGAGCTAGTACTAATTCCTTATTCGATTGTAAAGTCACGTCCCGGTAGCCAACTTAACATGGGCACAAGACCAGAATTAGTTCCACCCTGGTTCATGAGAAATCACGCGGGCAAAATCGCTTTCTGCGGAGGTGTTTTACAAAATACTTGTTTTTACTTTTTTCCAGAGCGTAAACGGAGCTGGTACTAATTCCTTATTCGATTGTAAAGTCACGTCCTGGTAGCCAACTTAACATGGGCACAAGACCAGAATTAGTACCACCCAGGTTCATGAGAAATCACGCTGTCAGAATCGCTCTCTGCGAAGATGTCTTACAAAGTACCTCTTTCTGTCGGGTCTAGAGGGTAAACGGAGCTGGTACTAATTCCTTTTTCGATCGTAAAGTCACGTCTGGGTAGGCAACTTAACATATGCACAAGACCAGAATTAGTACCACCTTGGTTCATGAGAAATCACGCGGTCAAAATCGCTCTCTGCGGAGGTGTTTTACAAAATACTTGTTTTTACTTTTTTTCCAGAGCTTAAACGGAGCTGGTACTAATTCTTTATTCGATTGTAAAGTCACGTCCTGGTAGCCAACTTAATATGGGCACAAGACCAGAATTAGTACCACCCAGGTTCATGAGAAATCACGCTGTCAGAATCGCTCTCGGCGAAGCTGTCTTACAAAGTCCCTCTTTCTGTCGGGTCTAGAGGGTAAACGGAGCTGGTACTAATTCCTTTTTCGATTGTAAAGTCACGTCCCGGTAGCCAACTTAACATATGCACAAGACCAGAATTAGTACCACCTTGGTTCATGAGAAATCACGCGGTCAAAATCGCTCTCTGCGAAGATGTCTTACAAAGTACCTCTTTCTGTCGGGTCTAGAGGGTAAACGGAGCTGGTACTAATTCCTTTTTCGATCGTTAAGTCACGTCTGGGTAGGCAACTTAACATATGCACAAGACCAGAATTAGTACCACCTTGGTTCATGAGAAATCACGCGGTCAAAATCGCTCTCTGCGGAGGTGTTTTACAAAATACTTGTTTTTACTCTTTTTCCAGAGCTTAAACGGAGCTGGTACTAATTCCTTATTCGATTGTAAAGTCACGTCCTGGTAGCCAACTTAACATGGGCACAAGACCAGAATTAGTACCACCCATGTTCATGAGAAATCACGCTGTCAGAATCGCTCTCTGCGAAGATGTCTTACAAAGTACCTCTTTCTGTCGGGTCTAGAGGGTGAACGGAGCTAGTACTAATTCCTTTTTCGATCGTAAAGTCACGTCTGGGTAGGCAACTTAACATATGCACAAGACCAGAATTAGTACCACCTTGGTTCATGAGAAATCACGCGGTCAAAATCGCTCTCTGCGAAGATGTCTTACAAAGTACCTCTTTTTGTCGGGTCTAGAGGGTAAACGGAGCTGGTACTAATTCCTTTTTCGATCGTTAAGTCACGTCTGGGTAGGCAACTTAACATATGCACAAGACCAGAATTAGTACCACCTTGGTTCATGAGAAATCACGCGGTCAAAATCGCTCTCTGCGGAGGTGTTTTACAAAATACTTGTTTTTACTTTTTTTCCAGAGCGTAAACGGAGCTGGTACTAATTCCTTATTCGATTGTAAAGTCACGTCCCGGTAGCCAACTTAACATGGGCACAAGACCAGAATTAGTTCCACCCAGATTCATGAGAAATCACGCTGTCAGAATCGCTCTCTGCGAAGATGTCTTACAAAGTCCCTCTTTCTGTCGGGTCTAGAGGGTAAACGGAGCTGGTACTAATTCCTTTTTCGATTGTAAAGTCACGTCCCGGTAGCCAACTTAACATGGGCACAAGACCAGAATTAGTACCACCCAGGTTCATGAGAAATCACGCTGTCAGAATCGCTCTCTGCGAAGATGTCATACAAAGTACCTCTTTCTGTCGGGTCCAGAGGGTAAACGGAGCTGGTACTTATTCCTTTTTCGATCGGAAAGTCACGTCTGGGTAGGCAACTTAACATATGTACAAGACCAGAATTAGTACCACCTTGGTTCATGAGAAATCACGCTGTCAGAATCGCTCTCTGCGAAGATGTCTTACAAAGTACCTCTTTCTTTTGGTTCCAGAGGGTAAACGGAGCTAGAACTAATTCCTTTTTCGATCGAAAAGTCACGTCTGGGAAGGCAACTTAACATATGTTCAAGACCAGAATTAGTACCACCCTGGTTCATGAGAAATCACGCTGTCAGAATCGCTGTCTGCGAAGATGTCTTACAAAGTACCTCTCTCTGTCAGGTCTAGAGAGTAAACGGAGCTGGTACTAATTCCTTTTTCGATCGTAAAGTCACGTCTGGGTAGGCACCTTAACATATGCACAAGACCAGAATTAGTACCACCTTTGTTCATGAGAAATCACGCGGTCAAAATCGCTCTCTGTGGAGGTGTATTACAAATTACTTGTTTTTACTTTTTTTCCAGAGCGTAAACGGAGCTAGTACTAATTCCTTATTTGATTGTAAAGTCACGGCCCGGTAGCCAACTTAACATGGGCACAAGACAAGAATTAGTACCACCCTGGTTCATGAGAAATCACGCAGTCAAAATCGCTCTCAGCGGAGGTGTTTTACAAAATACTTGTTTTTACTTTTTTCCAGAGCGTAAACGGAGCTGGTACTAATTCCTTATTCGATTGTAAAGTTACGTCCTGGTAGCCAACTTAACATGGGCACAAGACCAGAATTAGTTCCACCCAGGTTCATGAGAAATCACGCTGTCAGAATCGCTCTCTGCGAAGATGTCTTACAAAGTACCTCTTTCTGTCGGGTCCAGAGGGTAAACGGAGCTGGTACTAATTCCTTTTTCGATCCTAAAGTCACGTCTGGGTAGGCAACTTAACATATGCATAAGACCAGAATTAGTACCACCTTGGTTCATGAGAAATCACGCGGTCAAAATCGCTCTCTGCGGAGGTGTTTTACAAAATACTTGTTTTTACTCTTTTTCCAGAGCTTAAACGGAGCTGGTACTAATTCCTTATTCGATTGTAAAGTCACGTCCCGGTAGCCAACTTAACATATGCACAAGACCAGAATTAGAACCACCTTGGTTCGTGTGAAATCACGTGGTCAAAATCGCTCTCTGCGGAGGTGTTTTACAAAATACTTGTTTTTACTTTTTTCCAGAGCTTAAACGGAGCTGGTACTAATTCCTTTTTCGATTGTAAAGTCACGTCCCGGTAGCCAACTTAACATATGCACAAGACCAGAATTAGTACCACCTTGGTTCATGAGAAATCACGCGGTCAAAATCGCTCTCTGCGGAGGTGTTTTACAAAATACTTGTTTTTACTTTTTTCCAGAGCGTAAACGGAGCTGGTACTAATTCCTTATTCGATTGTAAAGTCACATCCCGGTAGCCAACTTAACATGGGCACAAGACCAGAATTAGTGCCACCCTGGTTCATGAGAAATCACGCTTTTAGAATCGCTCTCTGCGAAGATGTCTTACAAAGTACCTCTTTCTGTCGGGTCTAGAGGGTTAACGGAGCTGGTACTAATTCCTTTTTCGATCCTAAAGTCACGTCTGGGTAGGCAACTTAACATATGCATAAGACCAGAATTAGTTCCACCCCCTGGTTCATGAGAAATCACGCGGTCAAAATCGCTCTCTGCGGAGGTGTTTTACAAAATACTTGTTTTTACTTTTTTTCCAGAGCGTAAACGGAGCTGGTACTAATTCCTTATTCGATTGTAAAGTCACGTCCCGGTAGCCAACTTAACATATGCACAAGACTAGAATTAGTACCACCCAGGTTTATGAGAAATCACGCTGTCAGAATCGCTCTCTGCGAAGATGTCTTACAAAGTACCTCTTTCTGTCGGGTCTAGAGGGTGAACGAAGCTGGTACTAATGCCTTATTCGATTGTAAAGTCACGTCCTGGTAGCCAACTTAACATGGGCACAAGACCAGAATTAGTACCACCCAGGTTCATGAGAAATCACGCTGTCAGAATCGCTCTCTGCGAAGATGTCTTACAAAGTACCTCTTTCTGTCGGGTCTAGAGGGTAAACGGAGCTGGTACTAATTCCTTTTTCGATCGTTAAGTCACGTCTGGGTAGGCAACTTAACTCCTTTTTAGCCCGTCCCGACACGTTTCTTTAGAAACTGCAGGTGCCGGGCTTATAGTCTTATGCCGGATGTTCGTTCGTTCGCTAGTGTGTACGCCGACTTATCGTTCACAGAAAAACTTCAAATTTGGAGGATAAACTCCTTTCCTAACGTAGAATCACGTACGGTGGCAACAATTTTCGATTTGTATCGCATTTTTGATTAATGAAAGTTTGTCTGTTCTTGCTTTTTGAGATTAGGGTTGGCCGCCGCGCGCACACCATTACCATATCGCGGCGCGCACAGGGACGGGCTCAGGTTAACGATTTAAATCGTAACAAATACATCTGCTATCGGGCACCTCTAGGGAGACGAGGCGGGGGCCGAAGGCCCCTGCAAACGCCGCCGGCAGGCCAAGCTGGCCAAGTCCCCCTGTCGAACCGAGGTGCCGGTGGAGCGGAGCGGAACTGGCACCGAGGTTGACGGAAGGGACGGGCCAGCTTGTTAACATATGCACAAGACCAGAATTAGTACCACCTTGGTTCATGAGAAATCACGCGGTCAAAATCGCTCTCTGCGGAGGTGTTTTACAAAATACTTGTTTTTACTTTTTTCCAGAGCGTAAACGGAGCTGGTACTAATTCCTTTTTCGATTGTAAAGTCACGTCCCGGTAGCCAACTTAACATGGGCACAAGACCAGAATTAGTACCACCCAGGTTCATGAGAAATCACGCTGTCAGAATCGCTCTCTGCGAAGATGTCATACAAAGTACCTCTTTCTGTCGGGTCCAGAGGGTAAACGGAGCTGGTACTAATTCCTTTTTCGATCGGAAAGTCACGTCTGGGTAGGCAACTTAACATATGTACAAGACCAGAATTAGTACCACCTTGGTTCATGAGAAATCACGCTGTCAGAATCGCTCTCTGCGAAGATGTCTTACAAAGTACCTCTTTCTTTTGGTTCCAGAGGGTAAACGGAGCTAGAACTAATTCCTTTTTCGATCGGAAAGTCACGTCTGGGAAGGCAACTTAACATATGTTCAAGACCAGAATTAGTACCACCCTGGTTCATGAGAAATCACGCTGTCAGAATCGCTGTCTGCGAAGATGTCTTACAAAGTACCTCTCTCTGTCAGGTCTAGAGAGTAAACGGAGCTGGTACTAATTCCTTTTTCGATCGTAAAGTCACGTCTGGGTAGGCACCTTAACATATGCACAAGACCAGAATTAGTACCACCTTTGTTCATGAGAAATCACGCGGTCAAAATCGCTCTCTGTGGAGGTGTATTACAAATTACTTGTTTTTACTTTTTTTCCAGAGCGTAAACGGAGCTAGTACTAATTCCTTATTTGATTGTAAAGTCACGGCCCGGTAGCCAACTTAACATGGGCACAAGACAAGAATTAGTACCACCCTGGTTCATGAGAAATCACGCAGTCAAAATCGCTCTCAGCGGAGGTGTTTTACAAAATACTTGTTTTTACTTTTTTCCAGAGCGTAAACGGAGCTGGTACTAATTCCTTATTCGATTGTAAAGTTACGTCCTGGTAGCCAACTTAACATGGGCACAAGACCAGAATTAGTTCCACCCAGGTTCATGAGAAATCACGCTGTCAGAATCGCTCTCTGCGAAGATGTCTTACAAAGTACCTCTTTCTGTCGGGTCCAGAGGGTAAACGGAGCTGGTACTAATTCCTTTTTCGATCCTAAAGTCACGTCTGGGTAGGCAACTTAACATATGCATAAGACCAGAATTAGTACCACCTTGGTTCATGAGAAATCACGCGGTCAAAATCGCTCTCTGCGGAGGTGTTTTACAAAATACTTGTTTTTACTCTTTTTCCAGAGCTTAAACGGAGCTGGTACTAATTCCTTATTCGATTGTAAAGTCACGTCCCGGTAGCCAACTTAACATATGCACAAGACCAGAATTAGAACCACCTTGGTTCGTGTGAAATCACGTGGTCAAAATCGCTCTCTGCGGAGGTGTTTTACAAAATACTTGTTTTTACTTTTTTTCCAGAGCTTAAACGGAGCTGGTACTAATTCCTTATTCGATTGTAAAGTCACGTCCCGGTAGCCAACTTAACATATGCACAAGACCAGAATTAGTACCACCTTGGTTCATGAGAAATCACGCGGTCAAAATCGCTCTCTGCGGAGGTGTTTTACAAAATACTTGTTTTTACTTTTTTTCCAGAGCGTAAACGGAGCTGGTACTAATTCCTTATTCGATTGTAAAGTCACGTCCCGGTAGCCAACTTAACATGGGCACAAGACCAGAATTAGTGCCACCCTGGTTCATGAGAAATCACGCTTTTAGAATCGCTCTCTGCGAAGATGTCTTACAAAGTACCTCTTTCTGTCGGGTCTAGAGGGTAAACGGAGCTGGTACTAATGCCTTATTCGATTGTAAAGTCACGTCCTGGTAGCCAACTTAACATGGGCACAAGACCAGAATTAGTACCACCCAGGTTCATGAGAAATCACGCTGTCAGAATCGCTCTCTGCGGAGGTGTTTAACAAAATACTTGTTTTTACTCTTTTTCCAGAGCTTAAACGGAGCTGGTACTAATTCCTTATTCGATTGTAAAGTCACGTCCTGGTAGCCAACTTAACATATGCACAAGACCAGAATTAGTACCACCTTGGTTCATGAGAAATCACGCGGTCAAAATCGCTCTCTGCGAAGATGTCTTACAAAGTACCTCTTTCTGTCGGGTCTAGAGGGTAAACGGAGCTGGTACTAATTCCTTTTTCGATCGTTAAGTCACGTCTGGGTAGGCAACTTAACATATGCACAAGACCAGAATTAGTACCACCTTGGTTCATGAGAAATCACGCGGTCAAAATCGCTCTCTGCGGAGGTGTTTAACAAAATACTTGTTTTTACTCTTTTTCCAGAGCTTAAACGGAGCTGGTACTAATTCCTTATTCGATTGTAAAGTCACGTCCTGGTAGCCAACTTAACATGGGCACAAGACCAGAATTAGTACCACCCATGTTCATGAGAAATCACGCTGTCAGAATCGCTCTCTGCGAAGATGTCTTACAAAGTACCTCTTTCTGTCGGGTCTAGAGGGTGAACGGAGCTAGTACTAATTCCTTTTTCGATCGTAAAGTTACGTCTGGGCAGGCAACTTAACATATGCACAAGACCAGAATTAGTACCACCTTGGTTCATGAGAAATCACGCGGTCAAAATCGCTCTCTGCGAAGATGTCTTACAAAGTACCTCTTTCTGTCGGGTCTAGAGGGTAAACGGAGCTGGTACTAATTCCTTTTTCGATCGTTAAGTCACGTCTGGGTAGGCAACTTAACATATGCACAAGACCAGAATTAGTACCACCTTGGTTCATGAGAAATCACGCGGTCAAAATCGCTCTCTGCGGAGGTGTTTTACAAAATACTTGTTTTTACTTTTTTTCCAGAGCGTAAACGGAGCTGGTACTAATTCCTTATTCGATTGTAAAGTCACGTCCCGGTAGCCAACTTAACATGGGCACAAGACCAGAATTAGTTCCACCCAGGTTCATGAGAAATCACGCTGTCAGAATCGCTCTCTGCGAAGATGTCTTACAAAGTACCTCTTTCTGTCGGGTCTAGAGGGTAAACGGAGCTGGTACTAATTCAGTTTTCGATCGTAAAGCCACGTCCTGGTACCCAACTCAACATGTGCAAAAGACCAGAATTAGTACCACCTTGGTTCATGAGAAATCACGCGGTCAAAATCGCTCTCTGCGAAGATGTCTTACAAAGTACCTCTTTCTGTCGGGTCTAGAGGGTAAACGGAGCTGGTACTAATTCCTTTTTCGATCGTTAAGTCACGTCTGGGTAGGCAACTTAACATATGCACAAGACCAGAATTAGTACCACCTTGGTTCATGAGAAATCACGCGGTCAAAATCGCTCTCTGCGGAGGTGTTTTACAAAATACTTGTTTTTACTTTTTTTCCAGAGCGTAAACGGAGCTGGTACTAATTCCTTAGTCGATTGTAAAGTCACGTCCCGGTAGCCAACTTAACATGGGCACAAGACCAGAATTAGTTCCACCCAGGTTCATGAGAAATCACGCTGTCAGAATCGCTCTCTGCGAAGATGTTTTACAAAGTACCTCTTTCTGTCGGGTCTAGAGGGTAAACGGAGCTGGTACTAATTCAGTTTTCGATCGTAAAGCCACGTCCTGGTACCCAATTAAACATGTGCAAAAGACCAGAATTAGTACCACCTTGGTTCATGAGAAATCACGCAGTCAGAATCGCGAAGGCATAGAAATTGCTTTATTTAGACATACCTAGTCGTTAAGTTTTTGGTGGCGTGTTCTTATGCTTTATTCCTCGACGATTTGAGAGTGGCGGCCACGGATTTGTGGTTTTTTCGGGGGACCTGAACTCCGTGGCCACGCTATAGTCGGATGAGGAAAAGCTGAACTCGTGGCCACGTTTTTTTTAGTGGCCGACTTCACGCTGGTGGGGTCGGCTGGGTGCGGTGGGTGCGCCAGAACACGGTGGTTCTATGTCGAGACGGTGCCTTGGACTGCCTACAACGTCTGTGAGGCGTTACGTTATTTCTGAACGGGTTCGTTTAAACGTTGGTCCAACTGAGGTCACTAGAGATCGTCGAGATTTTTTTACATCCAGCTTCAAACGTTTGTCAAACATCAGGGGATAGTAGGTTTTTCTTTGACTTTCGTATGTTTTGGTTTATAGTTATTTATGTATGTAGGAAAATGCACCAACGTTTTTGTCTTTAGAGTGTAGTCATTCACTTAGGGTTCAGTCCATTAAATCAGTTTTGCTAATGGTGTTATGAACGTTACAATAAATGTTGGTGTTGTATTGCGTTTAGATAAACTGCAACATGAATATGAATGGCCTGGCAGGGCTATTTTCCGGAGTTCCAAGTGCCATGAAAACCCGAGAATGCTCTGGCAGATCGTGTCCTAAACCCCGATCAGAGGTGGCACGGCCCGTCATCAGTATGCAGGCAACCGTGGATGACCTCGAGGAGATCGAGGAGAAACTGAAAGCGTGAGAGGCAAAAACTGCACAAGGCACATGCCACGTACATGTCACTGACTTTGGAGAAGATGTTGTCTTCTAGGACAAAAAACTAAGGTTCTGCCTATTGATTTAGTATCGTGATTTTGGCTTCTGTTTTTCGTTGCATGTTGCACTAACGTCTTCTTTTAAATGTCAGATGTAATGGCAAGACTCTCATCAAGAGACAAATTCATGGAGACCATTTGCTGCTGGAATTAATCGACAGGAACAAAGAAAAACTAACTGAATGCACCCTTGATTTGGGACACGTCCCTAAGGTGTTACGTGTTGGGGGAAAAGTTTTTTATCTACGAGGAGTGGTGGACTATGTTGGTGGACGAACAGCAAGTAAATCGTCGATAGGCCACTATAGGGCTAATGTTCTTCTAGGCAATGAATGGATAAGATACGACGATCTCAGGGAAGTTGTAGCAGATGTGCCACCCAGTGAGGTTCTAAGGGCTCACCTTGTCATTTATACAATTTAAGTTCAATTTCCTATGCATCCGACTTTACTAGTCTTTTTACATTTCCACATTTTTTTATTTAAGGTATTGTGACCCATGTAGGAGCTGTGTGATGTGTAACCGTTTTGATACTTGTATTTTAATTTTATTTTTAAAGTGTGATCTCTGTCTTTTACTACTGTGTTGGGCTTTTCAATATGTCAATACTTTTATTTAATGAATCTGCATCGTGGCTCGTACAGTGACGTACCTGGCCATGACTTAGTTATCTTGTGTCCTTGATGTGCAATGGAAGTTATACATCGATTATATTTTTATTTTGAACTCTTGTGGAATGTTTAATACATGTAGAATAGGAATAAACAAGTGAAATTTACCTAGCATTACTAAATTCTTCTTTGACCACTTAAAAAGAAAACTCGAAATGGGTGTGTGATACTACATCTGTCACATATTAAGGGCGGAGCGGTTGAATCCTATGATGAAGGGACCCCCTGCCGTCCTGCTATGCCAGGGGAGTGGTTTCATCACGGGAAGAAGGCACCCCCCTGCCATCCTGCTGAGCCAGGGGAGTGGTTCCATCACGGGAAGAAGGCACCCCCTGCCATCCTGCTGAGCCAGGGGAGTGGTTCCATCACGGTAAGAAGAAGCACCCCCTCCCGTCTGCTATGCCAGAGGAGTGGTTCCATCACGGGAAGAAGGCACCCCCCTGCCATCCTGCTATGCCAGGGGAGTGGTTCCATCACGGTAAGAGGGCACCCCCCTGCCGTCCTGCTATGCAAGGGGAGTGGTTTCATCCCGTGATGAAGGCACCCCCCCGGTTCGATCTATTCACAGGATGCAGGTTCGTAATTGGCAGTCATCAGAGGCATTATTGGCAGTTGCGGTTTCGATAGTGCTGTCAAAACGTGGTAGAATCGCATGTTTTGGGGGGTGGATTCATCACGTGAAGAATGCACTCCCCATATTAGGGGGGGTGGTTTCATCACGTGAAGAATGCACTCCCCATTTTAGGGGGGTGGTTTCATCACGTGAAGAATGCACTCCCCCAACCTTGAGGGGGTGGTTTCATCACGTGAAGAATGCTCTCCCCCAACCTCGAGGGGGTGGAACCGTCACGTGATGAAACCACTCCCCGGTGGAGACAGGCCAGGGGAGTGGTTTGATCACGGGATGGTTCCACCCCCGGTGGAATGGTCACGGGGGTGGTTTCATAACCCTACACCGGCTGCTGCTCGGGAATTTCTACCACTTGCTCCTGTTCGTCCATTTCAGTGTCTTACCACCAACGCTGTGAACTGTGTGGTATGAGTGTTTTGCGCTTGAAACGCAGCTGAGGATTTGTGCCTTCCTCCCTAGCCTGTTGATATGTGCGCCAATGTTCCTTCGGAGCCCCTGGGTACGGTACTAAATATTTCACGGTCGGATCCAATTCGGGATCCGGTTCCGGAATCGGCACGCGAACCTCGTTTCTCCTTGTAGAGTGCTTGGTAACCACCAAGTTGTCGTTGGAATCGAAAGTCCAAACTTCTCTGGTGTCAAATGCGGAACTAATTGATTCTTCCTCCTCTGTGCAGGTATCCGGACTGGCTGAACCGGACCTTTCTGAAATCCCAGAGTCTACGCTCTCAGTTTCCCAGTTTTCCTCGCAAAGAGGTAACAAAGGCTTGGTATATGGGTACAGAGGATGAGCCAACGGAATCTGGCTTTCCTCGTCCCAATTTTCCTCAGATGGAGGCAAAGTTACCCTAATATAAGGGAACAGTGGATGAGCTAAAGGGATGACCCTTCTGCTATCCATTAAACTTAAAGAACTACTTGAAACTGAACTTACTACTAGGAAATTAATAAAACAACAATGAAACAAACTATTTAAACTTGAGCTTACTGCACTAGGATATAACTGAACAATGAACAAATTATTTAAAACTCAACAAACAACGAGTGAACTATAAAACTTATTTACTTTTACTTCTAGGACTAGCGTTAGCAACAGAAAGAATCAAATGTTTCGCGCACTTGGACCAGTTGAACACTAATTTGTACAAGTTGGCTTTAGTAGACCACTTCAGCACAACTTGTCGTTTTGTCATTAATTTTTCTAAACTATCTTAATCCTCTTTCTTTTACCCACAGCAAACTTTCACACTGCCTGAACCAGCACCTGCCGCTCACTACAGGAATACCCGCTTCGTAGAACCCGTATGCACTATTGCGACGGCTGCAGTTTCCTGCTGCACTGTTACAATGGCTTCACGTTCTACGGACCTGGTGCATTCCCACACTGCCGACGAATCCAGACGTATCGTGAAAGTGGAAACTTAACCTAACTATTCCTATCTTAACTATACTAACTGACTATCTCTATCCAAAACCTCCCTCTTAATCCTCTGAACTAAACTAACATACAATGGCTTCGGCCATGGACTATGTCGCACGCTAAGTACAATGGCTTCAACGTAGAACTGTAGCACGTCTGGAACTATGGCGTCGAAACACAAAGGTTATCGTCGCACTTTAGAACTCAAACGGCATCAGAACCCAGATGTAGCACTGTTATACCCAACGGCCGCAAAGTCCGAAATCCGTAGCACTGTTGTACCTGACAACCCTTAACCTCTCTGGCCTTCCCTGAACCTCTTCGCCTATTCTAACCTCAACGTCAAAGCGACGCTGCGATACTGCTTCTCTTCGTCCACGACTAACCTTCCTCCCTTCCGAATTTAAACCGCTGCCACCAGTGTTAAGTAGAGGAGGCGGAATAAGGTAGTCGGGGAGTTTGGGTTTAGCTGTGTATTGACTCCAAAAGAGCGTCTCACAGAATGGCACTGCTCGGTGAGCGGTGCCTGCTTTTATAGGCCCAGAGAAGATGAAGGAGGAGTGAAAGGTGGTGGGGGTCTAGCCGTATCAACAATGCGTCTAGCCGCTAGATGGCGGCACCTTATAATGCTAGTCTTGCTACCAGCCAACAGAGGGCGACACGGTATAAAGATGGTGTCTAGGAACGTAAACAAAGAAAAGGGTTATGTAGCCCATGGTATGAATAGGTGACTTTAATAAGTCTTCTCTATGTAACAGTACCTTTCAATAGTTACCAATAAAGGTATTTGTTCTGTAAGTGTTATTTTTCTAAACAATTCCAATTCATGCGTTTTTATGCATTTGTATGCACTTATATATTCTTATGAAACCTTATGAAGGCTTTAATAAGATTTTATGCATAATCATACTAGACTTTATTAAACGTTTCATTTAAATTCATTTAACATCCATTAAAATTGAATAAGAACTAATAAGATCTTATTATTCGATAATAAATTTCTAATGAAAATCTTATGATTTGAGTATGTTTTTCATCTAAATTTCTTAAACTCAACTCCCTTTATTTGGATTTTATAAAATGCTAATAAAAGCCTATAAAGCTAATACTTATAAGACACATATTAAAAGTTTATTTGACATTTGTAAGCAGTTAATAAAATTTTATAAAGCTGATTTTACGAGGGTTGTCATACACCTACCGAAACATAAACATGCTCGCGCAACGTTCGCTTATTTGCAGTTACTGACCTCAGACCTGGCGGGAGATTTAAAATTTTGATGGCGTCATTCCAGTTCTTTCATCCGACTATTTCATTCATCATCCTGTCCTCTATCCCTCCAAACCAAACCAAAACGAAACCAGTTTAAAAAATGCCTAAACCTCCTGGCAGAGGTACACGTTGTGCACCCCTCCCTCTTGTCCCTGGACCAGCCGGCCGCTGCTCGCACGGCCACGGCCACGACCCCCGCGCCGGGCCGGCGCGCTCCTCTGCCGCCTGGCGCCCCTCTGCCGGCCTCGCTCCAGTCCCTGGTCGACGGCTGCGAGGACGTGACGCCGGAGGAGCGGCAGCAGGTTGCTGACCTCCTCCGTGAGTTTTCGGATATTTTCGCGGATGGGGATGAAATCGGACACTGTACGTGTGAACAGTTCCGGATTGAGACAGGCGACGCACCGCCTTTTCGGCAGAAGATGCGGCCTCTCCCCTTCCACTATCGCGAACAAGTCCACGCGACTTAGCGCGACTATTTGCGTCAGGGGGTCGTGCAAATGAGTAATAGCGCGTGGGCATCAAACATCCTGTGTGTCCCTAAAAAGACCGGCGAAGTGCGCCCATGCGCTGACATGAGGGACTTGAATGCGATCACGCGGTACAACGCTGGCCCACTCCCTCGGATTGATGCGATCTTCGATGCTCTCCAGGGATGGAAGTATTTTTGGAATTTAGACATCAGTTCCGCCTATCTTTCTTTCGAGATAGCGCCGGAGGATAGATGTAAGACCGCCATTTTGGTTCCCGGTTTTGGACTAGTAGAGTACGTCCGAATGGTGTTCGGCTTGCAAAATGCACCGGCGTTCTTCACGCACCAAATGCACCGCCTCCTTAACGAGGGGCCGGACGGGCCGACTGGAGCCCAGCATTACCTAGACGACGTCATTGGGGGCGGCGCCACGTTCGACGAGAGCTTCCGGATGCTACGCGCGACGTTCGCTCGCTTGCGTCCCTCCGGAATGCTGTTAAAGGCCAAGAAGTGCTTCTTCTTGAAGAGGGCACTCCTCTATCTGGGGCACGAATTGACACGCGAGGGGATTAGACCTGACAGGGCAAAGGTGGAGAGAGTTGCCGACTGGCCTACGCCGCACCCCCCTAAAGAGTTGCGCAGTTTTCTCGGGCTGGCCCAATATTATTTGCGCTTTCAGAAGGGTTTCGCGACCATGGCCGCTCCTCTCTACGAGCTGACGCGGCCCGCGTCCCCTTTCAACTGGACCGCCGTCCATAACGACGCTTTCCAGCGCATAAAGGATGGCCTGACAAACGCCCCCGTCCTGGCCCAACCCGAGCTGCCCGGGAAGCCGCTTATCCTCGCCGTCGACGCCAGCGCGTACGCGAGCGGCTGTGGAGTAATTGCGTATCACTCGCACATGTTCTCACAGAGGGAGAGGAATTATTGCGCCACGTCTATGGAATTGGCTAGCCTGGTTTACTCGGTGAAACATTTCCACCAGTACCTCATAGGCGCCCCTTTCATTATCAAGTCCGATTCCCAAGCCCTCCAGTGGCTCCGGAATTTTAAGAACCCGGAGGGCAAAACCGCTCGCTGGATTGAAATGCTCTCGCAGTATTCCCACACGGTTCTCTATCAGCGCGGCAAAACGCTCACGCACGCAGACGCACTGAGTCGCTACCCGGTGCGCCCCTGCCCGCCAGAGTGTAAAACCTGCACCCGCTTAGAGAAAAAGGACGCCGACAGAGAGGCCGCCGCCGCCTACGCGGTACGACTTACGCGTCTCCAGGCCGATCCGACTTGGCAGGCGCCGGCCATTCGCGCCGATCAGCTAGCGGATCCGGTCATCCGGCCCATCCTGGAGGCCATGGAGAAAGGTGTGCGCCCCTCCCACGAAGAGGCCGCCTCATACGGGTCTCTTCCCCGAGCCCTCTGGCTCAAGTGGGACACTCTGGAACTCCACAACGGCGTCCTTTACCTCCGATGGGAGCATGCGTCAGGCGACCCTTCACTAAACAAGAAGGTGCTCGTGTTGCCGGAAAACAGGGTCAAAGACGTGGTGGTCACCTACCACTCGGCCCCTGGCACCGGGTCACACTTCGGGGTCACCAAGACCATGCAAAAATTACGCGAGAGATTTTACTGGCCCCACGCTTTCCATAATTGCCGAGACATAATTCACAGTTGTGCGGCGTGTCGACGCACCTCCGGCACCGGTCGAGGTCGCGGCCGCACCCCGGGACCCATGCGTGTTTACAATGACAACACCTTTTTGGGCCGGTGGACTGTGGATTTCGCGGGACCCTTCCCCGCCCCCACGGCGTGCCCTCAGTACGCCGAGGCCGCCCAGAAGCCGGTGGAAACTTTCACCTGCTGGCCCGAGGTCATGATTACACATGACACCACGGCCGAGACGAGTGCTCGGGAAATTGTCTCGACAATCGTTGCCCGGTGCGGCGCGTTCTCCACGCTGCATTCGGACCAAGGCACTAATTGGGAAGCAGCGGTTTATAAAGACGTGTTACACCTCCTGCAGATTCGCAAGACTCGGACATCGGCTTACTACCCCAAGGGTAATGCCAGGTGCGAGAGATTTATCAAATCTCTAGTGGGTCACATCGCGACGGTCCCAAGAGAGGACCAGCGGGACTGGCCATCCCACGTCCCCCTCATCCTGCTCGCGTACCGCACCGCCGTCCACTCCACCAGGGTTGTTAACGTTACTTTTAAAATGCAACGCGTTTACCGTTACCTCGTTACCGTAGACTCGGTAACGATAACGCGTTACCGTTACAGCCTCCAGCGAAACGTAACGCGTTACAGTTACAGTAACGTCGTTACTTCGTTACTCGTTACATCAGTTTTCAAAAAATGACGAAAAACGCTCTTTTTCAAGTATACTGTGTTTATCATCGTGTACCAACACTGAATTACAAGAGGAAAGTGCAACTATAATCCTTTTATTAAGATCAGGAACAATAAAACGTTTTCTTTACAAGGAAATATAAAATTACGGTATCGTAATCGGGAGTCAGGTACAGGGTCAGACCAGACAGGGCCAAAAGGGTCATTTGCACCAATATCTCCGGTTACACGCGAGAGCACCTTGTTTTCCAAGTTCTTGTCGACAAGCATACTGCGCAGGTCCGCGAACAAGACTCCCGCCACCCAGAACAGGCGCTCAAGCGACGCACTTGGCATGGAAACATGGCGTTGCACTATGTTGCACTATGTTTGCATTTATCGATCTTCCCGTCGAAATTTGCCGATGTAACGAGTAAAATGTAACGTGCGTTACGTCTCGTTACTGACTTGAGTAACGATAACGCGTTACCGTTACCAACCGCGGAAAAATGAAACGCGTTATCGTTACAGTAACGAAGTAACGCGTTACACTAACGTCGTTATTTCGTTACGTAACGTTAACAACCCTGCACTCCACCCTCCGAGTCACGCCGGCCGAGATGATGTACGGCCGGATGCTGAATCTGCCAGCCGACCTGGCGCGCGAGCCACCGCCGAGCGGGCCGGCATCTTCTCAGACTAGCCGCTCCGAGTACTCGCGCTGGCTACGCGCGGCGATGCGACAGGTCCACGAGCAGGCCCGGGTTCGCCGAGAGGAAGCCTCTCTCAAATTAAAGGAGAACTGTGATCTCCACACGGCCATTTTCCCGGGCCGCGCTGGGGACATGGTGTGGCTGTACCGGCCGACCCGACACCGAGGTCAGAACCCCAAACTGTCCAAAAAGTGGGAAGGGCCCTACTTAATACTGGACAGGATAAATGACCTGCTTGTGAGAATTCAGCAAGTGGGCACCGGGAAGAAAAGGGTGATTAACGTGCAAAACATTACGCCCTACTCCGACCCGGACTGCCCCGTACGCGAATTCTGGCTCACTTTCCTCTCTTCCCCTCCCGAGGACCAGTAGCGCCGTAAGGGTAGTGCACTCGGCAGCGCAGCCCCGAGCCGCGCGGGCCCGCCGGGCGACCACGCCCAGGCGGCCCTGCGCTACTCTGCGCGCGAAGACATCCCCCCACTCTTGACCCTTCCCCTCGCGCGGGACAACGCCCCTCCGCGCTCCTCCGCCGGGCGATAACGCGTCTCGGGTCGCAACAATGCGTCTGGCCCGGCACGGCGCGGCGCACGCCAAGGGACAGAGGCACCGGCCCTCGAGCATCAGTCGTGCTCAGAACTGCCCAACTGTCACACCAGCCATGGAGTGGCAGGCCTTTCCCCCGCACTTTCCGCACGTAGCCATCCTGCAAGAGGTCCAGATGGACCGCGCGGTGCTGCCTGACGGCACCGTGCTGGAGCGGCTGCAAAGCCGGGTGACCGCGCCGGTCGCACAGCCCCCGGTGCTGGAGCCCCAGCCCCCCGCTGCACCCCGACGGGCTCCCTTCGCGGGGCCCGACATTCGAGTGA